>CM029402.1:40234591-40628202 GCA_017139565.1 Luffa aegyptiaca | reverse complement strand
TTTTTTCTTCATGGAAGTTTCTTTTAAGGAGACAATTTGGCATGGTGTTGCCTTTTATTGAAGGTTCTCACACACTATTCTATGGATATATATTTTTTTTTCAAGTAATCATTGTGTTGCAATAAATACTGTTAGGTAGAAATTTGAATCAATGTCTCAACGAGTTGGTGAAAAATAAAATCTATGATGGAGATATATAAGGAATCGATTTTACTATTGACGTAAATCGAATTTAATTGATAATCAATGAGAGTTTATATGAAGATGAAGATCCATTTTTAGTCTTGTCTTGTTATTCAAATCAAGTCCATATACATCCAATATAATATCAAAATGTATAGGCACACCGCACACATTGGTTTTTAGACTTTTTTAAAAATACAAAATTTAGCAATTTGATCTATCACACTATTTCTCGCCATTGATATATGAACAACCATATTCATATCACTCTTCAATACATCATTTGTTAATGGTTTAAAAATTTATAGAATTCTAATTTCAAAATGTATCCCAACATCACATTTGTAGGAACTAAAATCAAGGAGCTAGAATTGCATAGCATACTTTTTTCACACTTTTCCAAAGTTATATATATTAATTAATTCATAAAACTTTCATACTACTATAATGAATTAATTAATTATCATTAGCACAATATATTTATCTTATTATAAGCATGTATAATTTATCACCAAAATACATGAGATTTTATTGACGTTTTGTAATTTATGGATGAGAAAAATAGAGTAAGCTTATTTTAGATCTCTTCCTTTTGTTTTTAAGGTCATCAAATCTTTCATGTCGATCTAGATAAACTTATTGTTATAGATGTGAGAAAGAAATGACTTCTTCCTTCCTTTTTTTCTCTTTCAATAGTCATTAAATTTATTGCATCAAAGAAACTTCCTATTATGAATGATAATGGACGAGGTCCTATTTCTATAGAACAAAAAATCAAGAAAGTGACTCTTAATTGTTTTTTTTTTAAAAAAAATCCTTTAAAATAAATAATGAAATGTAGATATTATATAGTCTATTCGTGCATATTTCGTACTCAATCCTCTATAATTATCGAAACGAAAAGTAAAGAATATTTCAATTATTACCAACTTGATCTTATTGCCTCAAAAAACGAGTGTCCATGAAAAATCTTAGAGAAAGTAATCTTAAGGAGATATAAATATATGTTAGAGAGAGATACATGAGAGAAAGAGTTTACTCTTTTTTCTTTTTCTTTTTTTTTTTTTTTCCTTTTTAAATGAAGTATTGACCGAACGTAAGAAAATATAATATAAATATGTATTTAGAAATATGGCAAGAAAGTTTAAAAATCTTTAAAATAATATAATTAGGTCCAACTCAAATTTGAATATGGTACAAAACACAATAATAAAAGTTAAATTTATGTTATTTATAAAAAAGGAAAAAGTTCAAATATTTTTAAAATTCATGTTACATTTATGCTCTCTAGTGAGTTTTTCTTTTCTAAAATACAATTACAATTTTAAAATTTCGACACTGAAAACTAAGGTCCGTTTGATAACCATTTGATTTTTGGTTTTGAAAATTAGGCTAGTTTTCTCCCAATTTTTCTACCATGGTTTTCATCTTTGTCAATGACACATTTGAATTCCTAGTCAAATTCTAAAAACAAAAACAAGTTTTTGAAAACTACTTTTTTTAGGCCCCGTTTGATAACCATTTTGTTTTTGGTTTTTGGTTTTTGAAAATTAAGCCTATAAATACTACTTCTATCCATAAATTTCTTTGTTTTGTACCTACCTTCTTTTCATATTTTCAAAAACCAACTCAAAGTTTTGAAAACTAAAAAAATAGTTTTCAAAAACTTGTTTTTGTTTTTGGAATTTGGCTAAGAATTTCAATGTGTCCTTAACAAAAATGAAAACCATGGTTAGGAAATTAGGAGAAAACAAACATAATTTTCAAAAACCAAAAACAAAAAACGAAATGGTTATCAAACGGGATCTTAGTTTTCAAAATTTTCTTGGTTTTTAAAAAACAAGTATTGAAAGGTATTAGAAAAACAAAGAAGCTTGTTGGTGGAAGTAGGATTTATAAGCTTAATTTTCAAAAACCAAGAAAAAAACCAAAAACCAAATGGTTATCAAACAGGGTCTAATAGATTAGGGGAAACAAACATTTTTTACTCTAAACTTAGCTGGTTGTATCAATTTTGACCTTCAACTTTCAATTTCATCAAATTGAACCTCAAACTTACCAAGTTGTGTCAATTTTAACCCTGAACTTTCCTTTTCATCAATTTAAACTCCAAACTTGTATAAGTGTTGCAATGTTGACCTTCAATTACTTTCTGTTTGAACCATCGTTAAAGAACATAATTGAATATTTTCTCATTTTTCTTTTTTAAGTTCACATTATACCTTAGTTGGTTTCTGATAAAAAATTTATTAGAGAAACTCTTTTTATTTGAACAAAATTTTGTTGTTTAAAAGTTGTACATGAGTTTCCTTGCCTTTTTTTTACTTATGGGATGATATGAAAGAAATCTTGGAGTTTTTTATTCTTTTCATTTAGATGATTTTTTCTTGTTGTTGAGAACTTTGTATGTGCGCTTTTGTTGTTGTTGTTGAGAACTTTGTATGTGCGCTTTTGTTGTTGTCAATGATTATGAACGCAAAGCAATTTTAGAGTTTTTTTTTTTCCTTCAAATGTTGTTGAATTTTTCTTGTTGCTAAAAACTTGGTACGGTTTTTTTCTTGCTTTTTTTTTTATGCCAACTAGAACATGAAGTGTAAGAGACGAAACAAAGCAATTTCAGGGTTTTTTTTTCCCTCACATTTGCTAGATTTGTTTTGTTGCTAGTAATAATGAGAAGAATCAGTCTGGAGTGTTTGATTTTTTCAAATAAAGGGTTTCCCAACAAAATTCTTACAAGAAATCAACCTAACTTAGGTGTAATGTGATTTAAAAAAAAAGAAAAAGAAAAAGAAAGATAAATTTGTCAATCACATGCATGCTTTAACGGTGATTCAAATTGAAAGTTAACTAAAGGTCTACGTACATTGCAACTAACACTTATGCAAGTTTGAGGTTAAAATTGATACAATCTATTTAGTTTAGGGTTTAATTTGATGAAAATTGAAAGTTCTGGGTCAAAAATGAAATTAAAATTGATACAACCAGCTAAGTTTAGGGTCAAACTTTATTTCTTAAAATAAAACCTAGCCAAATTCTTAGCCAAGGCTTAGTTTAGGGTCAAAAATTGATACAACCAACTTAGTTTAGAGTAAAAAATGACACATTTGAATTCTTAACCCAATTCTAAAAAAAAAGATTGAAACAAAATAATATAAAATTAGATGGAAAAGTCGGTGATAAATTGACTAATAAAAACCCAAAAATAATGGTTTATTTAAGCACTGATAAGAATTTGATTGACAAGATATTAATCTGTGTGACAAGTGGAGTTGAGTAATCCAAGATATATAATAAATGGATGACAATGACAAGTCTTCAACCCTCTGGTAGCTCATAAATTTGGCTGTCCTACATGCTCCAAACTCTTACCTCAAACAATTTCATTACTTAATCATCTGTCTCTAATTTAATCTAATCTTTATTTGCTTTAGGAAACATATTGCTGCATTATTTTGCTTAACTATAAACAACCAATGCTTGCTCTCAAGAGAAATAATTGATGCTCCCAATTCCAAGAGATGGGCTAAAGACTTCTTTTTTTCTCTCTTTCTTTTCTTTATGATATTAGAGAGAAAATATATTTAGTAAAAGTTGTGACAAGAATTTAAACTATGATATTGTGTGTATTGAGAGAGTTGTTTGTTTTGTTGAATTAGATCTTCTTTGATTGATCTAGTTTACGAGACTAAACATTAGAAAATAGAACGTGTAGGTGCTTCCGAGGAGAAAAACGGGTAGAGAATAATTGTTAAAAAAAAAAAAATAATAAGTCTAAAACTAGTTGAGGCATTATATCAAACAAAAGAGGTTCAAATATTCACCCTGATCTTGTATTGTTGAACAAAAAATTTTAATTTTTAATATAGTTAAATTACAATTTTGACCCTCATGGTTTGAACCAAGTTTTAGTTTGTTCGGTTTTAAAAGATTTAATTCAACGGGGTTAGTTTCAATTTAGCCTCAATAGTTTGGATTTAGTTTTCAATTTAGTTCTATAGTTTTTTTTTTTTTTTTTTTTGCTAAATTATAAAAAATACCCCTGAGGTTTGTTTCAAAAATGCCCTTGAACTTTGAAAAGTTTCAAAAATACCCCTGAACTTTAAAAAATGTTTCAAAAATACCCTTGCCGTTAATTTTTGGATGGAAACCGTTAAAATTTCAGTTTCAAAAATACCCTTGAACTTTCAAAAGAATTTGAAAAATGTTTCTCCTTTTTTCCTTCTCTCATCGTAAATTCTTGCATTAATTTTCATGGAGGAAGAATTTACGGGGAGAGGAGGAAAAAAAGAAGAAGCATTTTTCAATAATGGTACTTTTTAAATTTTTTTGAAAGTTCAAGGGTATTTTTGAAACTGAAATTTTAACGGTTTCCATCCAAAAATTAACAGCAATGATATTTTTGAAACATTTTTCAAAGTTCAGGGATATTTTTGAAACTTTTCAAAGTTCAGGGACATTTTTGAAACAAACCCCATAGTTCAGGGGTATTTTTTATAATTTAGTTTTTTTTTTTTTTTTTTTTTTGAAAATAGAAACCATTAATTAGAAGCAAACGTTAGATACACCAACTTCCTCGGTAAATAACGAGGAGAACCAGATGGGGAAACAAGCTTCCCTCCAAAACGCCTCTTCATCTCCTTCACAGGGACGGAGAGGGAAGTCCAAAACAGAAAAACTACCATGGACGGCGGCCGCTCGAGCTAAACCATGCGCCAGACTGTTGCTCTTCCTCGAGCATTTGGAGAAAGAGAGCACGCCCAAACGAGAACCGAGCGCCTCCAACTCCGCCACGAAAAAGCTGAGCTCCGACCAATCTACGCAGTCACGATTCACGGCACTCACGACTTCGACGGAATCCGATTCAACCACCAGAGGTAGCTTGCATCTACTCCTCTCGCCTGAGTTCCACATCTCGTAAGCTTTCAAGCCAGTACTTTAGTTCTATAGTTTTAAAAGTTTCAATTTTAAACCTATGAATTAGCGCCAAAGTTCATAAATCGTCCTGCCATTATTATTGACAATTTTTTCCACATAATATTTTTCTTTTATGGTCGAATTGTGTTAGTTGACGGTATTAGGGAATTTAGGTTTGAATTAAAAATTAAAAACTAGAAATAGGTAGGATTTTTTAAGTGTGTTAAACACAATTAAAGGCACCACTTGAAAGATTTAATTAAATCATATGGACGAAATTAAACTTTTAAAACCATAAAGATTAAATTGAAAGGTTAATTATAAGTTTATCCCTGAATTTTCATATGTGTGACTATTTGGTCCCTAAACTTTAAAAAGTATTTAGATTTCTTAATTTTCAATTTTGTGTATCTTATAGGTCTCTAACATATTCAAAAATAAAAATTAAATTTATTGATCTATTAGATATAAAATTGAAGGTTAATAGGACTTTAAACTTTCATTTTTGTGTCCAGTAGGTCTGTTGATTTTAAAGGATTATGAATTGGTCAAATACCTACTAGGTACAAAATTGAAAATTCAAGAAACTATTGGACATAAAATTGAAAATTTAAATATCTATCTTTTAAAGTTTAGAAACTTAATGGACACAAAATTGAAAGTCGAGACCTATTAGACACATTTTGAAGTTCATGGATCAAACAGACACAAACTTAAAAGTTCAAAGACCGAGCCTATAATTTAACCAAAATTGAAACCAAGTCCAAACCATAGATATTAAATTGAAACCAAGTCCAAACCATAGATATTAAATTGAAACTTTTAAAATGATAGGGATCAAAATTAAACTTTGCTCAAATCATAGGAGCTACATTTATTATTTAACATTTGTAGCACTCTTCCAATAAAATTACATTTATCACATTGAATAATGAGCTAGTAGAGTACAACTAAAGGACCAATAGAATTTTTAGTAAATTCCCTCGTGAGCTTGGATCATTTAATCAAACTCTGTAACCATAAGTGAATTATGTTCACGGAAAAAAAAAAAAAGAAAAAGAAAAAAAAGAACTTCTCAATTGATTCTTTACAAAGAATTGATAGCTATAATCGAGTTAAATTATTCTTTTACCCTTTTTTAAAAAAAAAGACACTCATTAAGAACTAGAAAAACAACCGTTCAAATCAATACAGTCCTCTAAGATAGACTAAACAAGAAAAGGCAGTAATCAGGGGGCCCAAAACATCTCTCGCCTTCCAGTATGGAAGAGACCCCTGATTAGAAACAAAAAAATCCACAGAGCAATTGAGTCCAACACCCACTCGAGTGATGGGAATTCGCCACTCCATTTTGCAATCTAGGACAGTTGCTTGAAGTGGAGCATCCCCCTGATTTTGTGCCAGCGCAAGGATGGCATCGACGCAGACTTCTGAGTCCAACAAATCGTCTTCAATCTTCATCAGCATTCTGAAAAAATCAAGACAATCAGTTTCCACCACTATTTCCGACGGTCTTTCAGGCAAAGTGAGTAAAACTTCAGGCCTTCCCACATTGCCTTAGCTCTAGGACGTTGATTGGTCATTTTTCTTTAACTGATTTCACCCCGCACAGATGAGAGACCTGCAAGAGTCACGCACAATCCAACCCAATCCTCCCTTGTCTTCTGCTGCATTCCACAAGGCATTCGAAATGAGTTTCTAGCCGCTCTAAGTGGGGGGATCCATTTGCCTGACTCAGGTGGTTCTCACGTCTTGAGCCCGATGCCAAAATCCTGGTACGATCTCTTTCTTCCCTTCGTTTCTTCAATCCTCCTGCTGAATTGGTTGAAAATTTGATTCCACTCTGGCTTGAATCTATTTGGGTCTCTGATGATGATGTTGTTCCTCATTATCCATATGTTCCACAATAAAATCACAGCAACCTCAAGTTCCCTTTCGCTAAGATTCTCGTTCAATCAGCTCCACAAATCCATACACGACCAATTATCCCTGCAGCACGAAAATAACCCATTGAGGAAGGGATGAAATGGATCCATATGGCTTTAGATACCTTGCATCCCCAGAAAGTATGACTTGTCGTTTTTTTTTTTTTTTTTTTTTTTTTTGCAAATTGGGAGCATTAGGGATAATATCATTAAGAATTTTCCAAGTGCAAATCTTTGCTCTAGAGATCGAGTTGATTTTCCACATACTGTTCCAAGTGGATATAATCTTCGAAGGATCCGAGACTGATGCTTCCTTTTGGTGAGAGTTTTCTAAAGCCAGTGGTATGCACTTTTCACAGTGAAAAATCCTCTTTTGTCCAAACTCCACACAATTTCATCTTTAGTGAAGGGATAAAAGCCCCACGCAGCGGAAAGTATTACCGAACCTACTCAGAGTCTTAGATTCTAATTGAAATACCAATACAATTTGCAAAATATTACAGCAATAAATCTATATTTAATGGGCTGTACATAGGCTATAAACATGCTAAAAGATCAACTAGATTGATCCTAGTGATGAAGAATTTCATAGAAAACTTACTTTTGTAGAAAGCCTTGATCAATTCGCCTTTTCTTGCCAATAAGATTGAAGACGCAGCAACCCTCTTGTGCGAACACCACCAAACGGTCTACACCGGTATATCTCTAAGACTTCTTGAAGCAGGAGACTTGTGGGAGTCTTTTGGGAGAAATCTCTGAGAGAAGGAGACAGTGGGATGCCTTTCACCCCACCCCAGGGGTCCTATATATAGGTAAAGGCCAAGACCTTTTCCTAATAGGAAAAGGTCTAGGAATAAGTTCAAATCTATTATCTGAACAATATCTAATTTTAATAATTAATTAATTCCATAATTAATTAATTTCCCAATTAAATATCACATATTTAATCTTAGGGATTTTATTAAAATTAAATTAATATGAATCTAATTCATATTAAATTTATTTGAACTCTTTCAAATATTTTCTTTCCTAATAGGAAAAGATCTCTAATTTTAATAAATAATTAATTAATTCCATGATTAATTAATTACCCAATTAAATATCATATATTTAATCTTAGGGATTTTATTAAAATTAATATGAATCCAATTCATATTAAATTTATTTGAACTCTTTCAAATATTTTCTCTCAAGAATTAATTTTTGAAATTAATTCAAAAATTATATTATAAAGTTCATAAACGTTATATTATAATGCATCAATATACATTATACGATTCCCCAAATAAATTGAACACTTTCAATTTACAATTTATATTTGTTTGCTTCAAGTCTTTTTACGAGCTACCAGTGGGACCTAATGGACCTACAGATCAGAAGCTCCAACGATACGAGACTAATCGGCTTAAACTCATTAACCAAGTTAGTCTCCATTCGTTAACTGTGGGTCATTCCACTAAAGACCCTCAGCTGCACTCCTCTCACTGCAGAATATTTCTGTGTCCACGGATATCGACCAATACTACAAGTCAGTCCTTCACGTGTGTTCGTATCCCAGCTGGGTCAAATTACCGTTTTACCCCTGGTTTACATCTTTGTCCTTAAGTCCCCAGTGCTCCTCTAATGAACAACCTGTTTGAGGTCCAACCAACAAACAGAAGTCCCTCTCGTGCCATAGAGAGGGTTGGGCCCATTGTTCAAGTCCCGGAGACACCACTTAAGGGAACACACCTCTACTTACCCTAGAGTCGGGAAGGAGTGAATTCCATCTTGTGTGATTATGTTCCCAACTCCCCACTCGGTATTGTCCCCAAAATGGTAGGCTTATTGAGTCGGCGTGCTGGCCACTCTCACCCATACAAATCAAAGAACAACTCCTCGTGAACAGGAGTCCATAATCCACTCAGGATTGAGACTGAGTTGTCTAGGTCATCCTAGTGAAATAGAAACCAAGCCAACTAACGGTGTTACAGTCAGTGGTTAACTATTTCGCGATCCGGTCTTATGCAAACTCATTGCATAGGATACCCCCACTCGCATGTCAACTACATGGACGCGTTGGATCATAGCGTTTGTATCATAATACAAAGTGGGTCGTATCCATAGTGTCACCAGGATAAGGTACCCAGCCTTATCCCTATACTATAGACCCTTTAGGCTGAATCTTGAACATTGATCCTCGTATGTCCCTACATATTAGTTCAAGCCTCATACTATCAGCCTAGGATGTTTAGTTTATTGGATTAGGGTTAATAAGACAAGATCTACTAAATACAAACAAAATAAACTATTTTATTAATGTTCGGTAAAAAGTTACATTTACTATCTACGAATTTTAGGGCATAAAACCCAACATTTAGTCCTAAGGTCTCCGAGGGGGATAGAAAGGATCTCATTTGCATCTTCAGGGGAGAAGTTCTCTCTAACTTTTTCTACAATCCACCTATTCCTGTCATCTATGAGGCATTTAACCTTGAAGCCCTTTATCTCCTCATTGATTAGCTTTAGAGTTTTGTCACCCTCTCTGATCATCCACGGATCTTGTCGTTTCCTTTTGATTCCTGCACAGAACACACGAATCTTTGCCTTCATTATTCTTTTACCCTTATAACCTTTATGTTTTTTTTTAATATCATAACCTTTATCTTCTTAAATTCCCTAATAGAAAATCTTTTTAATGACAAGTTAGATCTTTCCTTTGATAAGACAGGAAATATAAAGACAGGAATTATTGTGGTTTAACGAAGTATTATTTCAAAAAAAAAAAAAATTACACTTATCACAATACAAGTAGAAAATGTTGGAAATGACTTGATTTTGGCCTTTAGAAGTAATGCTTGAAGTCCTTTGTCCCACATGGATAAATTTAGAGTTGGGAAGAGTGTTTTTATACAATCACTCTTCCTTTCTTTTGTAAATGTGGTTAAGGGTGGAACTAAGACTTCTTCCCACATGCGTGTGTTGCTGCCGTTGGTTGATCGGATTTGGGTAACTGTGCTCACGTGTGATAAAGAATGAGCAAAGTGGAACTCTCGAGTGCACGAACGAGGATAAATTTAGCATGAAATGACTTTTTTTTTGTAGTCTTTTTTAGTTCAACAAATGCAAGGTATAGAGATTGGAGGGAGTAATAGATATATCTTATGAATAAGAATGACATATTTTTTATGATTTATTAGTTGGACTTCTGGAAACTCTCTAACTTAGTTGTGATGATACTAATTCAAAATTCATTGTTTAGTTAGATCTTAAAATTAATTCAGGGAAAATATAAGATCCCATTTGCTGATCATTTGGGTCCCGTTTGATAACCATTTCGTTTTTGGTTTTTTGTTTTTGAAAATTATACTTGTTTTCTCCTAAATTTCCTACCATGGCTTCCATCCGTGTTAAAGATCCATTTGAATTCCTAGCCAAATTCTAAAAACAAAAACAAGTTTTTGAAAACTACTTCTTTTGTTTTCAAAATTGGACTTGGTTTTTGAAAATAAGGAAGAATGTTCATACTAAAATAAAGAAACTATAAGTAAAAGTAGGTGTGTATAAGCTTAATTTTCAAAAACCAAAAACCAAAAACGAAATGGTTATCAAACGGGGTCTTGGTTTTTTGTTTTTAGTTTTTAAAGATTAAGTTTATAAATACTACTCCCACTTATATATCATTTTCTTTGTTTTATTCTCTCTACTTTCTAAATATATGTTTTTAAAAATTCAAGCCAACTTTTGAAAACTAAAAAAAAGCTATTTGTAAAAACTTATTTATGTGTTTGGAATTTGTCTAAGAATTTTCTTTAAGAAATATGAAAATCATAATAAAAAATTGTGAAGAAAAACAAGTAAACTTAAAAATGAAACCGATATTAAATGAAGCCTAAATTTTCTCATAATATTCACTCAATTGATGAATAAAAATGTATATGTAGGAAACATCGTTATTAAAATAATAGTCTCAAGTATAAATATGTAAAGGGAATTGTAAGTTGAAGAGGGAAAAATAAACAAATAAATAAAAACAAACATTATATTTTAAATCAACCATTGATTTAAGCATCTATAGTGCCAGCTAAAATTGGCTAGAGTTGACTGATAATTTTATTGAATATTTATTAGAAGAATGATTGAAATTATTTTAGTTATTGAAATGATATGAATGGGGTATTTAAGCATATCATAATTACCATCACATGCCATGAATACAAATTGTAAGCAAAGATATTCTCATGATCTTATATTTATCATCATGGAATCATCATAACACTCTCTTGGATTATACCATTCAATATCACCTAAACCCTTTTCTTTTTTAAGCTTTTGGAAGTATTTTGTGTGAAGATTGGGCACCACTCCTCTTTTAAAAAAATCAATTTTAATCTTTAAACTAGGCAAGAAGAATTTATTTATTTATTTATTTATTTTTGCAAGGGAAGGAGAATTTTGAACTTTTTTTTAAGGCCTTGGGTACATTTACCTACTATTTTTAACCAACCATTAAGTTCAACAAAATTAAGTCCTAGCAAATCAAAGTGTTTGTACTGAAAAAGAAAGAGAAGAAAAAATCAAATGTTCAATATATATATCAAATTCTAGTAAATTAATGTACACAATTAACCCTTCAATAAATCTCTCAAAACTCGTCAATTTCAATAAAATTCTAGTCTAGATATATAATTGTTGATGGTCAAATTTCGCTCAGACGATTTGCCTTCGCTCCACGTGACAACCAACAGTGAATTTGTATGAGAGCGGGGAAGACATGACCTGCAAGACAAGCAAACGCTGCACACCGGTGTGGTGTAGACCACACACACTCCGATGCTTAAGTTAGCTCTGGCCAGAAAAATAGCAGAATGTCTAAGAGTTGCAATTTCAGTCTCATTTATAGTTTTCTTCCCCGTAGGATTTTAGCCCGGGCAAGCTCTGAAACAAAGCTTGGGCCCGTCCCCTGGTCGGCCTCGGCAATGGGCCGAGGTCGAGCATTCTCCTCGGCCCCATTCTCAAGCCGAGGAGGTCAAATGGGGCCAGGGAGGGCCCTGGCCCTTCTTCAGTTTGCCTTGGGCCACTTTTCGCCAATCCGAGTCCGACAATTCCGGGCCATCCAAACCGAAAGGTTGATGGTTATTTTTATCCATAACAATAATCTTTCTTTGAAGTCCTATTCATTTATAATCCATTGTAAAACTTTGGTGGGATTCGAACCACAAACCTATTGATCATTAGTACAACTCTATACCAATTGAGTCATGCTCTGATTGGCTTTTCAAACCTAAGTCTAATAGAAGGTAAGATTGCTATATATATTTATCTAAGTTGGCATATATATATATTAACTAGAGGAGAGAACAACTATTAATTTTTAAAATACAATGGTATTGAGTTCAAAATTTAGGTTTGTGTAATTTGAGATTAAAAAATCTATATTTATTTGATAGATATGGTTATTGGATTTGCTAATCTCGTTACATAAATCAACATATTTAGGCATGTTTGAAACTATTTGATTTTTGGTTTCTGATACATTTTTTAAAATTATACTTGTTTTTTCTCAATCTCCTTAGAATAATTTTCATCTTTGTTAGGGAGTCAATTGAGCTTTTAGTCCAATTCCAAAAACAAAAACAAGTTTTTGAAAAAACAAATTCAAAATTCGACTTGGTTTTTGAAAACATAGGAAGGATGTAGGTAACAAAACAAGGAGACTTGTGAGTGAGAGTAATGTTTCTAAGCTTAATTTTTAAAAACCAAAAACCAAAAACAAAATGGTTATCAAACGAGGATTTAATTTTCACATTTCATAAGTAAACGCATAACCTACAAATACAGGTTGTTAATAAGACATCGCTTAATGAGTATGGCTTCTATTTACCATCTCAAAGGTAGATGTATCAACCCTCTCCCCTTCAATTGTTTACGCACTGATTTTGGAGGTTTTTTTTAGTACATCAACATTTGGAGATGGGGGGATTTGAACCTCTAACCTCTTGGTCAAGAGTACATGTCAATTACTGCTGAGCTATGCTCGCTTTGGCTTTTAATTTTAACCCTTTTTTTAGATCAAAAGACAACCATTTCATTAAAACGAAGCATCACAGAAAATTACATCAGAAACTTCGACCGGCCAGTCTTCAAGCCAAGTATAATCAGCATAAATAAAAGATAAAAGGCCAAAGTATGAGTTGTCATATTTCCTTGCCTAGGCGTGAAGAGCACCTTGCAATCAGGATCTTGCTGAAGCAACACAAGAACCTCATCCATAAGAGAGCCCACTTCAGACACATCTTCTGCCTCCCCATTCAAGATCTTGACTAACCTCAACGAATCCGACTCCAAATGGAACCTAAAGAAACCCAACTGTCGAGCCATCTGGTTCCCCTTAAGCATCGCCCAACCTTCAGCCAAATCAACGCTCCAGCACTTAGGAAGAACAACACAAGCTGCCAACATCACTTCGCCTCGAGCGTTACGCAAAACCAGGCCACCTCCAGCTAGACCAGAATCCAGCTTAACAGAAGCGTCTGTGTTAAGTTAAAATCGCTTTCCAATGGCGGTTTCCAAGAGAGTCTCTCCCCCTTTGCACCCGACGACATTCGACAAGCATGTTGCATACCACCAATAATTTGTAAATCTGATTATAAATTAATTTACATAAAAGTACTTTTTGAATTACGTTGATGTGCAAAAGCCATTAATAGTAGCTTATCAATTTAACTTTCCTAAATCTCTAATGGATTCTCTAACTATTTATCCCTCTCATTTGTTGAGATATGATTCACCAATAATTTGTTGCTTCAATTATCTTAGATTGAATTTGATTTTTTTTTATTTAGATTGAAATAACATTTTTTTCCTATTTTTTTAATCAAAATATAGAAATATCTAACACAATATTATAATTTAAATCATATGAAATTTAAATTAATTTTCTTATAAGTACTTAATCATATAACAACCTAACATTATGCAATTATTAAAATATTATTAATATTTTGGTTATTAATGTTATGCAGGTTGCAATAATTTAGTATTAATTTAACAAACACTTGAACCTGCTTTTTCCAAACACTAATTTATTTCATACTACTGCTGATTTTCTTTAAAGCACAGCTAACAGCAGTTATTTTAAAAGGTATAGCAATCTCAAACTAAGCCTAAGTCAACATAGTTCAACAGTAATTGACATGTACTCTCGACCAAGAGGTCGGACATTTGAACCCTCCATTCTAAATATTGTTGAACTAAAAAAAAAAAAGGTAAGAAATAAACTTTTTTTTAACGGTTTGCTTCTCTAATCTTTTTTTCTTTCTTTTTTTTTTTTTTTTTTTTTTTGAACTGTTTCCTTCTCTAATCTCTTTTGAATCTTGTTCTTGATCTAAATTATTAAAAGAGACCATATAAATTTTTTTAAAAAAGAAAAAAGAAGAAAGTTTGTGGAATTGGTACCAGGAATCATGCAATGTGATTGATTGCAATCCATGTGCAAATTGATGAATAATGAAGTACAACCAAAATCCCACCTTTGAGATACTCTTCACCTTTCAAAAAAAAATATTATTAAATTCAAGACCTAGTTGTTTCAACTACTAAAAAAAAAGTTTTTTTTTTATATTTTTTAAAATTATTCTCCAAATAATTTTTCTCCTTCAAATTTTTGTAAAGTCTAGATGGTACTTCCAAGTAGAAACATTGGGAAGTTTGAAAATTATTCTTTAAATATTTCTTTTATATTTTAGTACAAATCTTATCTTTTAATAAATTTGAATATTAATTAACTTTTACAACTCATATCAATCAAAGTTTTTAAAAACAAAGTTTGAAAGAAAAAAAAAATAAATAATGGGTTTTCAAATAGCCACATTGTTTTTGCCACCATAACTCAACCTGTGATTTTTACTTCAACCATATTATATACATCCAATTTAATGTGTCATATTTAATTGATATAGTATAAATATCTTACCAATTCTATTGATATTCCAATGCCACCAACTCATGAAAATAAAATTTTTGAGAAATTCATTTTACAAATAGTGCATTTATTCAATGCATGGAGTGTTTTCCTTGTTTTGACTTGCACATGGGAAACACATTTTATAAATATATATGAGAGAGACAGAGAGGTTGACATTTACAGAAGCATTATGTACATTTGGATTTTTTTTTTTTCTTTTTTTTATCTTTTTCTCAAAATTTATGCATTACCTAAACTATTATATTATTGTAAATTGTTTGTTACTAGACTCATTTATTTTTTTTTTCTCTATAATTTTTCATTCTTTCCATGTTTACAAATCTCTAGTGTCCTTCTATATAATTTATTGATTTTCTTTTCTATATTGTATAATTATTTAGACTTTTTTTTATTAGTAATATCACTACTTTGTTTTTCTTACTTTCATTCAACATAAATGAAAAACAAGAGTATTAAAAGTAGGAGGAAATTACAAAAATAGTATATTAATGATGATAACCTATATTAAAATTTTTAAAAATAAAAGAAACAAGTCACAACGTCTCATTTGTCATGTTTGAAAAAATGTTACATAAGATGCTATATATATATATACACGAACATCTTACATGGTTCAAAATACTTCAGTTTTGAATTTCCATTAAGTAAGAATTTTGTATATCAGGTAAAAGGAAGTTTATTTTGAGTACAAAGGTTTGAAATTATTGCAATTAAAATGCTCATTGCGGGTCAATGCAAGAACACTTCAGGAGATAAAGCACCTATTACCATTCTAACATTTGATGGTCGTTTGATCTCACCTTCAGAATTATTAAACTAAGAAAAATGTACAATTGGAAAAAAAAAAAGTAAAATATAGATTTTCTTTTTCTTTTTGTTATGACTTAAAAGAATTTTCATCATAATATGGTTTGGTCCAAATATATATGATATGAAAAGTGACCATAATTATTAAAAAAAAAAAGTGAAAATAAACATATATAATAAATAATTTGTCAAAATATCATTTTGGTCCATGTACGCATGTACTTTGGGATATTTTTTTTTCTTTTTCTTGAAAACTTGTACCTTGAAATTTGTTTTAATTTAGCTTCTGTACTTTTAAATGTTAAAATTTAGTCCTTTTATTTTCAATACATCTTAAAATTATTTCGTACAACTAGATTATCGTTTACTTTTCCAACTGAACCTTTTGTCTTCTCTTGAATAAAAATTATCATTATTATTCTACTCATTTCAATAAAAACAAAAAACTATCATTGAACTAACAAATAAAGACTAATTTTAAGATTTATTGAATATATAAAAACTAAATTTATACATTTAAAAATACAAGAATTAAAATGGAATGAGATTCAAAGCAAAATGACCAAAATGATATTTTAACCTTTAGATTAGTGCCAGTACTTTGATAATATACAGATTATATTATAATATGTTATTATTATTATTATTATTATTATGTATTAAAAATGAAAATCTAAAAATTCATCTAATCTACAAGAAAATATATATATAAATGTTTGAGTAGTGGAAATAGAATCTCTCCATACTCCAACACCCAACTTTTCTAATTAAAAACATTTTGATTGATAATAATTAATTAATTAAATTTATTTATAAATTGACGAAAATTCTGCATTTGCATGTGGGTTTGCGTGTCCATTACGTGGCATGGCCCCACCTAATCCTTGCATTTACAATCATTTTTATCCTCTTTTATATATTTATTTATTTTTGGGTTAATTTTATTCAATTATTTTACCCAATTTATCATTTAAAATGAATGGTGACCAAAATGAGTTTTTTTTTTTTTTCCCTAGCATAGACCAAAATGAGTTGATGTAGTTAATTTTGTCAAATATATTGTTGTCTAACATAATTTAAACAAAACATTATGAACTTTTTTAAAATAAGAAAAAAGCAAAAGTTAGAATAACCTAAAATAATTATTAATGTTAATCTAAAGGTAGGCTAATCAGTTATTATTATGAATATAATTAATCGATATTAAGGTTATTTGTCGATTTTATGTCAATAAATGACTATCACTTAAAATAAAGCATTTGATTTTTTTTTATCAACAACATAACCTTCTTTCATTCACAACCAAGAAAACCGCATTAACAGCATTTCATAAGGATTGAAAAGGCAAAACCCAAAAAAAAAAAAAAAACCATCACACTCTAAGAGGATGGTCTCGTTTCAGTTAATAAAACAAATCATTAAGTTTCTTAAAAAATATACTTATAAGAATAAGGTTTTACTTTGTCCTCAAAACACGTATCTTGTTAACTTGAGTATAGCTCAACTAGTTAGTATTATGACTTCAATCAAATGATCAAAGCGAACATAATTTATTGGTAGTTGGACATGTACTCATTTCTTGGAGGTCGAAGATTTAAATCCTCATTTTCCTACATTTATTGTGTTTAAAAAAATCTTTGATCAAGAAGTCGAAGGTTCAAATTTTTACCTTACATAGTGTTGATTGTAAATAGTGGTAAAAATAGAACAATTGGTGAATCAACCTTTCAATCATACTATAGAAAAATTGATGAAATATAACAATAATATCAACGAGTATTAGTAGTTACTTTATTTGTTAATTTAAATAATTTTTATGAACTTCTAATTTTTATAATTTTCTTTCATAAATATTCACTGGTATCCACATTTATAATATCGATGTATCTATCGATATTTTCGTACAATTGAGACATCAACAACGTTTCTATTGAAATTACATTTAAAACTCCAACAGATAAGAATTGGTTCATTTATAATTATTTTCAATTACTTATTTTAGAATATATACACTAATAGATATTTTAGAAAATAAAAGCCAACTAATGGAATTTTCCCTGTTTTTATTCATCTAGTGTCTCATTTTAGTTCATCATTAAACTGATAAACACATAATAATATGGTTGAATTTGTCATCTAATTGATGTTATTAAAGTCTATTCAAAAAGATATGTTTGAAATTTTTTGTTAACTTTTTTCTATTATTCTTTCTTTTTGACCTTTGTGCTCTCCTAGTCGTTTTCAACAATATTTTAAATCAAATGACAAATATACTACTATTTTTCTAAAATTTATTTTTCATTTTAAGTGATTTTCTCCCCATTTTTGACTTTTACGCAATGAAAATCTAGCAAAATCCTTGCTCGAAAACTTGACAATAATTGGAACTCAACATAATCTACTTAAACGAAAAAAAAAAAAAAAGTCCTTTTTTTTTAAGAAAAAAAAAAGTCCTATTTTAACGTATGAAAATTCTAAAAAAAAAAAAAAAATGTGTGTTTTAGTATTTAAGATTTTGAATAATTTATTTATATTTTCAAATATGAATGAGTTTTTTTTTTTTCTTTTATATAATTTGAATAGTCTTTGGTTGATCTCCAAAAGTAAAAGAAAATTGAGTTGAAAAATTAATTGAGAGGAAAATTTAGTGGGCTTTGCATTTATAGAATGAAATAAATGAAAAAGGGAAAAAGTACATCATGCAATGTATCAATCAATTATTGAATAGTGTTTGTGTTGGGTCCTTTTTGGGACCAATATTGGGAGAGATAATGTTGTTGCATGTGACCAAATTTTAATTAATATCCTCATCCATATTGTTTTCATTAATATTTTTTAAAATAATAAAATTAAAAAATAAATGAATTTTTTTTCCTTTTGAGTTCTAACATGTTAGGGTAGGGATTTAAATTTCTAACCTTTCGGTAGATATTATATGCATTAACTAGTTGAAATATGCTCAAGTTTAAAAAAAATTAAACATATAAATAAATAAAATGTTAAATTATCTTTTTAGGTGCACTAAAAAAGAAAACAATTTTAAGCTCTATTTTTAACTTTAATTTCAATTGGAACTCATGCCTTTTTTAAAAAAAAAAAAAAAAAATCATTATCATTTATATCCGTTTAATTTTTTTTTTTCGTTCAACAATATTTGCGACAAAGGATTTGAACCTCTGACTTCCTCTGAGTCGATTCATGTCAATTACCATTGTTGGGCTAAACTTCATTGAGTATATATGTTGGGAACCAAGAGTAATAGAAATCCAACAAGTTGTTATATCTTTGATATACTATTTATTTTTTTTATTGAAAAGTAGAAGAAATGGCTAAAAGTGATGCTCTTTTAAGAGTGCCATGAATAATATTAATTTGGATTATTCCTATGACTCTTTTTCAAATGCAATTACAAAAATTTTGATGTTTTGGATTTATATTATTCTTTATTTACTTATGACACGGATGTTTTATAAGCTTTTAACCCAAAGAAAAAGAAAACAATGAAACTTTTCATAGGGTAGCACCTAAATTGAAATTGAAGTTAAAACTTTTCAATTAAAAATGTAATTAATTAATTTACAAAAAATATTTTTTCATATGATGAAGATGTGAATTTTAACATTTTTTTTTTCGTTGAAATGATATGTCTTAACAAATAAGAAAGCATTGTTTCAACACACTTCAGATATACTTGATGGCTTCTTGTTCACTAGTCGGATTCAAAATTTAACGTATGACCTTCCTAAACATACTCGACGAAGGTCTAAAATATAAAAAATCTGGATTGAAGAGCATTCACTTTAGATGAATGATGCTCTACTTAGGTACTTGTCTTTTTCTTTGATATTGTTTTACTTTCTATGTACTCCAAAAAGAAAAATGTATCCACTCTTTTTTAAAAAGAAAAAAAGAAAATTTTTTCCACTCATTCTTTGTCGACATAATTTATATACAGCTATATATATGAATAGTTATTTTTATATATAACAAAAGTAGAAATTACTTAGGCCTATTGGATAACTATTCGGTTTTTGAAAATTATGTTTGTTTTTTCTCAATTTTCTTAAAATGGTATTCATCTTTGTGAAGGGAAACATGTGAATTCTTAGCCAAATTCGAAAAATAATAATAATAATAATTGAAAACTACTTTTTTTTTTTTCAAAATTTGACATGATTTTCGAAAACATGGGAAGAAGAATGTAGATAACACAACAAAGAAACTTATTGATAATAAATTTAATTTTCAAAAACCAAATAGTTATCGAACGGGATATTTTTTTTTAATAATAAGGGGTACTTTTCATTGGAAAATGGGATACCTAGATATTGCTTGATAAATTTTTAGTTTCCTATTTTTTATTTTTATTATTAAAAACTAGGCTTAAAAAAATATCTATAAACTTTGGGAGTTGTATCACTTTAAAACCCTAAACTAATAATTGTTTCAATTAAAACCTTGAATTTTCATAAGTAAATAAATTTAAATCTCTAGAATTCCATTTTTAAAATCATTAATGCATAATGCTCACACGTATATAAAACTTCTTTAAATGCAAGGATTGACATAATATTGAAGAGAAATTCTTGGATCAAATTGATATTAGCGATTTTTCATTGATATGAGTGGTTTTTTTGTCTTCTTATCTTCATTGAGAAAATTACATGATAATTTCTTACTATTTTAGTAGGATTTTGGGAAGAAGAATAAATTTATTTAGGTGATTTAATTTTGAGTTGATTTTGAAACAGAATCAAGTGAAAAAATAATTATAAATCACTAATGAATGATCTAAATTGGTTTACATATAAAAGTTTAGGGTTTAAATTGATTCCGTTATTAGTTTAGAAGGTTTTACACGCTCAAAGTTTAGAAGTATAAATTGATTTTTTTCCTTTAAAAACTAGTTAAACACGCCTCTCTTTCTTTCTTTTCTTTAAGTTTTTTCACTTTAAAGAAAAAAAAAAAAACATTTTGTAATTGTAGCAAAATTTCAAAAACATGAAATCATATTTTTGAAAACCATCTTTTACTGGGATTTCAAAGAGTTTCTCTTTTTTCTCAATAGTTTGAGAAACAAAAGTAAACAAGTGTTTGGTTTTCAAAATGATAATACTTACTCACCAAACACTTTGACAACTATTTAATTTGTTTTGCCAAGAAAATCATAGCTCAACTGGTATAAAGTTGTATTGGTAACTACGAGGACTGTGGTTCGAATCCTCCCACCCCTACCTATTGTCAAAAAAAATAAACTATTTAATTCATTTAAAAAAAAAAGGAAAATCTTCCATTTCCCTTTCTGTGTTTTTCTCTTTTAGTTGTTAAAAACATAACAAGATTTCCTACCATGTATTAGTTTTTTCAAAAACATAAAACAAAAAATAAAATCCTTATAAATAAATTTTTAAACAATCTAAATATAGTTTAATTAATAGGTTTAAACATTATACATAAATATGAAAGGTGAACTAAAAAAATATATTCTCAATGTCATTTATTTTATAATTCAACCATTCAATGAGACTATAGAGAGAGGATTCATACTCAAAATAAAAATAAAAATAAATATTTTTTATTAAAAAAAAAGTGATAATTCATCTCTCCTGTTAGTAGCCACCAATTGTACAGTAGAATGTTGGACCCAAATAAAAGTCATTGAAAGTTGCTTTTGAAATTATGTCTCACCTAAAGCTTCTTTTGAGATTGAAATTTTAGTTGGTATAAGAAATCAAAAAAATCAATCAAAATTGACAAAATTGACATTCATCCGTGGTCTTGATTAACCTTTAATTAATTGAAAAGTTGGTTTTGTACTATGAAAAATTGACCGATCGATATCTCCTTCTAACCGACCGACCAACTCTGTGTTAAAAGTTAATTTTCTAAAATAGTATTAAAAGATGTTTTTTTATTTGAAAATTAAAGAAAAAAAAGACTAAATTAAAATATACACCTTTTACTCTATTTCTACTTTTGATATCATCGTCCAATTGAACATCTATGGCTCGTTACCTTCATCTCTTCGTCAACCGTTTTTTACTTAACTAATCAATTCATCAATCTATTTATTTAAAAAAAAAACACATTTTAAGACATCTCTATTCAATGTAACAAATTAAATTACAATTGTAATTTATTGAAGCTAGCTTCAAATATAAAAATTATAAGCATGATTGAAACTTTAAAAATTTTAAAATGAAATAAAATATGGTCTAAATTTATAATTTAACTCTAATAATTAATATGGAACAATATTCGACCTCTTGGTGAAAGTTTGATTTTCATGTTTGTTGGATGACTTAGTTTATTGAATCGATACATATTTTGAACTTTTCGAGTTTATTAACATTGTTTGTAGCCTTAGTCGTCTAATCGTACCTTAATGACTTGACTAAAGGACAATGGAGAAATAATTAATATGATTGACAAATAAAATGAATACATATCAAACATGAATGTGACAATGAGATTCTAATTTTATTTTGGTTCCCAAAAGTTTGCATTTATTTGTTTTAATCTTTTAAGTTTTTGAATTTTTGATTAGAGTTCATAAGTTTTCAAATGGAAAAAAAAAATGTCACATCAAATTTTATGTCAAATGATTTATGAAAAATTAGTGTTTGATTGATTACCAGACTACTTAGCAACTAATTAATGCTCATTAGTAGACTTTTCTTTAACTAATGACTCAATCTTCAATAATCTTATATCCTAATATAAAAAAAATATTATTAGATATCTCTTTCATTCTACTTGATATAACAATTTTATTCCTAGTTATCACTGTATTTAATCATCACTCTTTAGTTGGTTAAAGGATCATTTTGACAAATACCACCTTTGGATGTTAGTTGATCCTTTAAATCACTTTATATATCATGCTGACTACAAAAGGTTACAATGAAAATTTGGTGTCTAACCTTTGAGAATGATTCCATGGGTTCCAAATTAAAAGAGATACAAAAAAAAAAAAAAAAATGGTTAAAATCACTTTTGGTTTCTGAACTTTCATGAAAGTGACAATTTAGTCCCTGAATTTTGATTTATAACGATTTAGACTTTTAGTTTTGTAACAATTTAATTCCTGAACTTTAATAAGTAACAATTTAGTCAATGTATTTTCAAATTTTTAACAATTTAATCCTTGTTGCAAATTAGTTTAATGATTAGACTTTGTAACTTATAAATATATTAGGTCCCAAATTAGTTTATCAATCTATCTAGGTAAGAAATTTCATTAAATCTCAACATTAAACTTCACGATTGGGACTAAATCGTTACAAATTTTAAAGTACAGAGATTAAATTGTTTCAGGGACTAAATTGTTATAAAATTGAAAATATAGGGACTAAATTGTTACAAATCAAAGTTCAAGGACTAAATTGTTACTTTCGACCCAAAATTATTTTTAATCAATTTATTTATATATTTTGCAATTATTTAAAGATTATCCATTGAAAAGATTTCCTTGAAACCATAATTATCGAGGATTTTTTTCCCTAATTATATTAAATTATATAAAATGCCCTCAATGCACTACTTGATTTTAATCTTATCTTTAACTTTAAAAGAAATAATAAAAAATAATAATAATAAAAGTTCAATTTTACCCTTAATATTTTAATTTTAAAAAATTGTATATTTTCATTAAAATGCCTAAGATCGAGTGTAGAATTAAAACTTTAAACATAGTGAGAATAAAATTGAAACCAATTACACAAACCACCAAAAATCGAAAACAAATAAATCATACAAAATGTTTTAATCAATTCAATTCTAAACTTTTTAAAAGTTTTCATTATTTATTTATTTATTTATTTTGAATTCAACCATTTGGGATTGAGAAATTTAAACCTAACCTCTTGGAAATAAGCACATATTTTATGTCTCTTGAGTTATTCTTTTGTTTTAAAAGTCTTTATTGTTAGTCAATCTTTTGATGTCATAAGACATTTTCATAAGTCAACAAAAGCATAGTCAACTGATATAAAATGTGTGTTTATAACCAAGATGTCATGGGTTCGAAACCCCTATCCTTCCCAAAATGTTGTTGAAGTCAAAACGGAAAAAAAAAACATTTTCATAAAATTTACCAACAAATGGTTTTTTTAAAAAAAATAAAAACTTTCTAAAATGTGAAGGACAAAATCGAAATTAGTTAATTAAATCATGGACATTCTATACGATTTTTTTTTAATATAAAGTAATTGAAAAAGAAAATTAATGTAAAAAATAGTTGCCCCTAAGTTATAGAATAAGGTCCACAAAAGGTTTTCAATCAACACAAATCAAAGATAATGATGAAGCGTGTTCTAAGTGTCACATCAAGGCCATTCCTAACCTAAAGATAAAGCTATTTCCCCTCTCTCTCTCCAATATATTCTCAAAGTTCATTGCATTAAGCTTTTGAAATTTTTCTCCAAAACATTCAATTTAAACTAAAACATAGCCTCTAACATTAAACTCTTAATTATTTAAATTTATTATAACCACCCACCCTATCGTTTCGTTAATTATTCTAATAATTTAAACTAACCTTATCCATATGTTTTCAACATCTTACATATCTATTTCTTCTCTTCCTTCTCTATCTTCCTCGTTTTAATGAAAAGTGTTGAGAGAGAAGAAGCCAATATATATATATATATATATATAGCGGTTAATTCTTTGTTTGTAGATTTACCTTTTTATCTGATCTTCTTTTCTCTCTTCATAATTTTGATTCAAAGTTAAGTAACTTTTTTGTGACCGGGTAGATGTATTATCTATTGTATCTCTATAATATGTTAAGAATTTTTTTGGAACACATTCTAAAAAAAAAAAAATTGTTTGAGAGCTTCATCTAAAATTTATTCTTATAGTAAAATATATATATATATATATTAGAATATCCTAATTTTATAACAAAGTTTAGAAACTAAATCAGAACACTCAAAAAAATTCAAAAACTAAGCAAAATAAGTACGAAAAAAATCATGATTTCAACATTCTTTTTATAATCATTTAATGAAAACTTGCCCATGATTTTTCTTTTATTATTTTATAATACATGTCAAGAGACCACATATCATGTATTGTTTCTTTGTACTCACGACATTAAGGATCGATGGCTCCGGTTCAGTAGTTGTAAGGAGGCTAATTTGAATCTATTATGTGTTGGTGCTTGGACGATTTGGAATGATAGAAATAATATTTTTCATAATCTTCCTATACCCAGCATTGAGACCCGGTGTGATTGGATTCTTGATTGTCTGGATGAGTTTAACAAGGCTAATGTGGATCGTGGTCTCATTTCTCTGTCAGGTGTTGAGGTCCAAAAGTTGATTGACAGAGGGGAGGAGATCATAATGCATACTGATGCAGCTTATGATGAGGTTAATTGGAGGATTGGAATAGGGATGGTGCTTCGCGACAAACAGGGTAATCTAAAGGCGGCTATGTCTAAATCATCCCAAATTTGTACCACTCTTTTATGTGTTGAAGCAATTGCAGTATTAGAAGGACTTCGGTTTGCAAGAGGTTTGGACTTGCAATGGGTTACGATGATGACAAATTCCCTCTCATTAGTCTGAGCCATTCAGGACGATGATCAATGTGAATCTAGTATTGCCACAGTGATGTGGGATATAAGGAGATTACGGGACTCATTTCATAGGGCATCCTTTTTCCATGTCCATCGTCAGTTTAACAGGATTGTGCATGAGTTGGCCCACGAGGGGCTTCATTCTACCCCACAAGTGTGGAAGGAAAATTATCCGGATTGGATAAATCGTTTGACGCTTAAAGAGTGTCCTTTGTTTGTATCTCCTAGGGAATTTTCTTTTCGTTAATGAAATATCCTTTGTTGTAAAAAAAAATGTTTAAAATTGGATGTTATAAGTCATGAATCAAGTTTTCAAATAATAAATTAGTCTTTGGACTTTCATTTTTGTATTTAACAAAATGTTTAATAAGTCATTTTTGTATTTAATAGGTCAATTCAATGTTTAATAGATCGATTAATTTTTAAAATGTCATATATGTCATACGAACCATATTATACACTTTTCACGGTTCAATAACTTATTAAAACTTAACATCCAAAGCTTAAATAACTATTAGACCAATTTTAAGTTGGAATACCTATTAAACAACTTATAGTTTAGATTTAAGGAAAAAAAATCATTTTTATGCTAAACTTAACATGCTATAACAATATTTAATCCTGAATTTTCAATTTTATCAATTGAATCATAAACTTAGCAGATTGTATCAATTTTAACTTCAAACTTGCATAATTGTTGCAATGTAGACCTTCGGTTAATTTTCCATTTGAATTGCCATTAAAAATTGTGATTGAAAATTTCTTCTATCTCTTCTTTTTTTTAAAAAAAATCACATTATACGTGAGTTACATTGGTTTCTTGTAAGAAAGTGGAGAAACTCTTTATTTGAAGAAATTGAACACTCTAGATTGATTCTTATTGTCATTAGCTTGATAGCATCAAATGTTCGTAGAGTAATCTTCTTATATTTTGCTTATCTTCGTTGAATTCCTTGCAAAAAATGCTTTAAAAATGAGTTTAATATGTGTGTAGATCATTGATGGAGGTTTCGAGCCAATTTGGAGCCAAAACGAACAAAACCAAAGCAAATCAAGTGTTCAAGCCAAATTCCTGAAGCTTAAGCATCTCAACACTCTGCAACATCGATTTCAAGCCTGGAAACCCGAGGGATCAGCGTCTCAATGCCACTTGACGCTGATCTCAACGTCGCAAACCAGAAGCCCAGCCTCGAGCAGCTAGGCAATTTCTTCAGCAGCTTATTTTCGCGGCGAAATCTGATTTTTTCCTTGAATATGGGGCATCGTCTCGACGCTGCGCAGATGTATAAAATGAACTTTTTCGTTTTTAGGTCACTCTCTCTTAGTTTTTTTCCTCTTAGTCGATTTCTTCTCCATTCTCTCTATGCTTCTTTGCATTCAACTGTAATTTAGGCTAGTTTTATTGTATTTTGGGATGGCTAATCAAGCCAAGGAGCTTAGTTGGAGCATTCCGATAACCGGCTAAGTTTAGATCGTCACAGTTGGGGACTTCTAATGTAAGTTTGGCATACTCTTGAGACCGTTGCTTATGATTTTAATGAATTATTGTTGATTGTGTTTTAAATTCCCGCTTTTTTATTACAATTAAATCAATAGAATAGCTTGACGACCTATTTGCATGACTTGGTTTAATTGCTTTGCTAAATTGGTAAGTAATAGGTTCGTTATGCAATTGTGTTGAAAGGCGCGTCATCTCAATTAATTCAATTGCATGATAGATCTAGGAATTTAAACTTAGAATTGTATAAACCTAGGTTGTTCCTAGTTTATATTAATCTATCTAATTGTCCAATTCACTAAATGCAATTAGATTCTAAATTAATGAGACGTCATTGGTTAGAAATCTAATTAGGCTCCGACTTCGATGCGTTGGTCGGGTTGGAAAGGTTAGGGTCCAAAATCATTGGTTCCAATGGTAGTTAGACGGTTAATGATAATTCTATCAATTTGAGAGTCCATGTTTGAGTTGCCAAACCCAAGTTAGAATAACCAATTGTGCGATTCTGAGGTGAGATTAGTCAACCTATCTTTACTTTTTCATTATTTAAATTTATTGCAATTTTATTTCTTTTAGTTAAATCATCATCCAAAACTCCCATTTTTGGCTACTAATCGAGGAATCTAATTAAATTAATTAATTATGTTGCAACTTGTGATCGACCCCGACCACTATTGCTACATGTTAGCTTTAGGAGTTGTGGGCTATAAATTTATGGCTAAATTATAATAATAATAATAATAATAATAATAATAAATAAAAAAAAAAAGCCCCTGAACTATGGTGTTTGTTTAAAAAATGCCCCTGAACTTTAAAAAGTTTCTAAAATACCCCTGAACTTTAAAAATGTTTCAAAAATACCCTAGTCGTTAATTTTTTTATGAAAACCATTAAAAAAATTCAGTTTCATTAATACTCTTTAACTTTCAAAAGATTTTAAAAAATAACCTTATTTGAAAATGCTTCCCTTTTTTTTTTCCTTCTCTCATCATAAATTCTTTTTCCATGAAAATTAATGAGAAACTTTACCTATTTTTCATGTATTCATACACTAGGAGCTTTTCTTCTCTTTCAACACATCATCCCAAGAGTTTCACTAGATTTCGACAATGGTATTTTCGAAACATTTTTAACGGTTTTAACGGTTCCCATCCAAAAATTAACTGCAAGGGTATTTTCGAAACGTTTTGTAAAGTTCAGGGGTATTATTGAAACTTTTTAAAGTTTAGGGGCATTTTTTAAACAAACCCCATAGTTCAGGGATATTTTTTATAATTTAGCCTAAATTTATTTGATATGACCCTTGACAAGTTGTCTATCATAGCCTCAAAAAAAATAATAATAATAAAATAACTCACAAAGTTATTAGCAACAAGAAAAATCTAGCAAATATGAGAAAAAATAAGAACTTGAAATTGCTTTGATTTTGTTTCCTACACTTGCATGTTCTAATTCGTAGGGTAAGGAAGCAAGGAAAAAAAAAAGGGGGAAAAAAACCATCAAATTCTTCACAACAAGAAAAAAAACCAACAAACATTTGAAAAACAAAATTTCCAAAATTGTTTTGCTTTCGTAATCCTTGATAGTAACAAAAAAAAATCCACAAAGTAATTAACAAAAAAAATCATCTAAATGGAAAGAAAAAAAAAACTCTAAAATTGTTTTCCCATCATCCTACAATTGCATTGTTCTCTTTTAAGCGGAAGAAGAAGAAAAAAAAAACTACCAACACAATTAGAAGAAAATAAGAGGAAATTCATGTACAACTTCTCAATAGTAAAAGTTCATTCAAGTAAAAAGTTTCTCTAATAAATGTCTTACAAGAAACCAACTCAAACGTACTGTGAATTAAAAAAATAAAAATGAGAAAATTTTCAATTACGTGTTGTAACAATGGTTCAAGCAAATAGTAACTAAAAGTCTGCATTGCAACCCTTATGTAACTTTGGGGTTAAAATTGATACAACTTGTTGATGGCAAAATCTGGACAGTGAGAACTTACCTGACCTTCACGTGCCACCAACAGTAAATTTGTTTGAGAGGGGGGAAGACGTGGCTTGCAAGACAGAAAAACCTGCACACCGGTGTGGTGCTTGCCACACCGCCTCCGATGCTTAAGTAAGAAAGCGGAAGGAAGAGAGCAAGAGAGCAAGATCAGAGAGTAGAGAATAGAGTTTGAGATCCTTTCTTCAGTGATGAAGAAGGGTTTAAATACCTGTTCCTACTCTGGGTTTTTAGGCATTCGGAGGCGATTCAGGCTAAACCAGGTGGAACCAGGGTGGCCAGGGGCAGTAGGGACCGAACGGAGGTGGAAGGACTCGGCCCATGCAAGTGGGTCGAGTGGTCGGCCCAAGGTCGAGGCCGAGCACATGGGTCGAGCCAAGGCCCGGTCCCTCCGACCTTGGCTCGACCTTTTGGCCCGTTTTGCCTCCAGAGTCCATTTTTCGGTCCTACTTATAGACTCGTGTCGGGTTTTCCTCATCAGCTCCTTGTACATCGAAGTGGTCCCAAATTACCTATAACACAACCCGCTAAGTTTGGGGTTCAATTTGATGAAATTAAAAGTTCAGGGTTATATTTGATACAAACTTGCTAAGTTTTGAGTTCAATTTAATGAAATTGAAAGTTTATGGTTAAAATTGATACAACCTACTAAGTTTGAGGTTCGATTTGATGAAATTAAAAGTTCGGGGTTATATTTGATACAACTTGCTAAGTTTGAAGTTTAATTTGATGAAATTAAAAGTTTAATTATGGTTGAAATTGATACAATCTACTAAGTTTAGGGTAAAAAAATGATATTTTTCCTAGATTTAATTACAAGTTTTTTTCTTAAACTTTCAAGTTTGTGTTTAATAGGTCTCTCAACTTTAAAAAGTCTCTAATGATATCTAATAGGTCTCTAACATATTTGACATTTAAAAAATTTTATCGACCTATTAAACATTAAATTGAATTTTGTGTCTAATATAAGCGTACACTTTTCTTTTTACATCCATGAGTGTTTGGGTCAACTTTCTCGTAACTTGGCTAATTTTAGAGAACAATCATGTGACCCTATTGCATTTGGTTGCCAAAGAAACACATAGGATATTAAATCCTAGGTTGGTGTCCACCAAATTTAACTCATTCTATGACACGAGCAGAGGAGGGGTATATGAATGAACTGACACCACACCACATTCGAGTGAGATCTTGAGAATATGCAAGCATGGTTAAGAAAAGCTTAAAAGAATCAATAGCATACCTATATCAATAAGGTGCACATTTCTTTTTGGTGGCTCAAACATAGAAACTCCAAAGTAAACCATGTTTGGCTTGGAGCAATCCTATATTGAGTCACCTTCTAAAAAATTTTTTATGAAGCATATGAAGTGAGGACAAAGAAACCCTAAGAACCTGTGTTGGTTTGTGGGAATAGTCGAGTTCATCAGGTATCAAATCCATATTCTAAATCATGATTTGAATTCCAGACCTAGAGCATTACACATTCCCTCTAAGCTCTTTATTACCATCATGACCCTTATTGATCACAACCCATGATGGTTAGGAGCGTACACTTTCAATCATGTGTCTAATAGATCAATAATAATTCTTAAAAAAACGTGTTATAACAAGAATGGAAATTTAGGACCCGTTTGGTAACGTTCTGGTTTCTTGTTTCCGTTTCTTCATTTTTAATAAAGAAAAATAGAATTTCATGACCATAACACCTATACATTCAATAATAATAAACATATATTCTTATTTATGTTTGGAAAAAATTGGAAACAAGAACAAAAAAGGAGAAACTAGTTTTAGTTGTTCCCAAAAGTTCTATACAAATTTTGGGAGTGTTTCTAAAAAATGAGAAACAAGAAACCTACATAGTTATTAAATGCTTAGATCTCTTAACAAAATTGGAAACAAAAAAACAAAAAACGAGAACGTTACCAAATGGGCCATTAAAGACCTACTAAACACTTATTAAAATTCATAGATTTATTAGAGACCGTCAATAAAAAAAAAAAAGATGATTGTGAATAGAATTGGAGGATTGGATAAATAAATTAAAAAAGAAATTTAATTAATTATTTTTTTTTTAAGACAAATTTTAGTGTTAGTTGAGTTGGGTGAGTAAAAAGGGATATTAAGGAGGCGGCAGAATGAGAATGTGGATGTGTGGATGATATCATATATCATATCATATCATATATTATCGCGTGGCTTAGGAAATTGCAACTCCGCTAAACCGGCCGGAATTTCGGCTGCTTACGTGCACGCTCTTCCCTTTTTTATTTTTTTAATTTCTTCCTCTTTTAACTTTACTATACACACTATTATTATAACTCATTAATTCCTTTCCCTTTTTTCCTAAGTAATTTTCATCTGCATTGGGTTCCACAAATTAAACTATAGTTTCTTTTTTAATTTTTTTTTAATATTACGTCATGGGTGAAGATTCGAATTTATGACCTTTTAGAGAAAATAAAAATGTCTTAACTACTGAATTATTTTGTTTGCGTTGGTAATTGAGATATAGTTGTTTGTTTTTTAATTTGGATAAGATTTTGTTTTTTTGGTGTCTGTGCTTAGTTTGATGAATTGATTTAAACTTATAATTTTTTTTTTTTGGTATGATTGAAAATTTTAATGAAGGAATGGATAGATCTTGAAAACCAAATTAGAAGATGGCTCAACTAGGAAAATACCTAAATTTGAGTAAATGTTCAAGTTCAACTATCAAGATATTTGAATCTAACTAAAAGATAAAGTGGGTAAAGATTAAAAAAAAAATAAAACTCAAACTTATGTCAAAATATAATGCCCCAACTTAGTTACAACCCAATATAATCAAAGAATTTGAATGAATCATTCAAGTAAATAAGAGGATACAACAATTTTCCTTTTCACTCAAAATTTACATTTGTTTCTACATTTGTTTCTGATTTGGTTCCTAAAGTATGAAGAGTCTTAAATTTTGATTGATTTTAAATTTTATCATTATTATTAAAACATTTAATGAAAAAGTGACAAGACATTTTTTTTTTAGTCAAATTGAGCATAGCTCAACAGTAGTTGACATGTACTCTTGACTAAGAGGTTAAATGTTCGAATCCCCATAAAAATTATGAGCCACGCAAGTGAAGAAAAACATAAAGATGTAGTTTTTTTTTTTTTTGAGTTCAAAAACATAAAGATGTAGTTGAAATTCAACATTAAAAGGGGTAAATGATATCTATAGACCAATTAAAATTAATGATAATATTAGGCTAAATGAAATAAACAAAATTCCTATCTTATTAGGTAAAAATAATATCTAATGCATAAATTTTTCTAGCATAAGATTTTGTTTAATATATATTCCAAAGATTCCTCATGTTGTTGTTCTTTTCTTCTTCTGGTATCTAACTATTAAATTAGTGATCATTAACATATATATATATATTCTTAAATTATGGAGAAGTGATTATTATTATTATTATTATTATTTTGAGAATTATGGAGAAGTGATTATAAAATCTACATGTTGCCATCTCACATTTGAATTATTATTGCATGTGAAACTATAATCAACAATAAAATGGAACATATGTTTTTTTTCTTATTAATTATTTTAACTCAACTTTTAACTAGAACAAAGTTGAATTATTAAAACTAGAAGATGTAGCTAAGAATTTTTAAATTTTAGAGAACAAATTTGAAACAAAGATGAGCATTAGAAACCAAAATTATATTTTAATCATTAGAATTAATAGTAGACACATTTCATAAATTTTAGAAACGTGAAGACGTTTTTTAGTCGTCGTCGTCGTTTTTTTTTTTTTTTTTTTTTTTTTAAGAATTTATATTTTAGTCAATGAATATTTGGAAAATTTGTACAAGTAATATTAAATATTTTGACAATTGGTCGTTGCAATAAGTGGGCATAATTACATTACAAAATTTTCAAGTAAAATTGACATTTATGTAGGAGGTTAAAAAAAATCAACAAAAACACATTCATTGTATTTATATTAAAATTATTGAAAATAATTAAATATAGATATTGACTCATTTTTTTTAATACTTGTTTTTGATAAATTGATTAAAACTTACCCAATATTCCTACCATCCTCAAAACTAACAAAATTCAAACTAGACAAGTTATTTATATAATTTCACTTAAAAAATAAATCATAAAAATATGATAATATTGGATGCAATAAAAAAAAAATCAATCCTAACCCTCTTTTCTATTTTTAAGCCTAAATAAAACATTAAAATACTATGTGAATTCATGCTTTTTAAACTAATAAAATCTGCTACACCTCCTAACTTATGGTCGTATTCTTGTTTTGTTATTCGAGACGCTAAATTATAAACTTTAAAGATAATAGTGAAAATTTTAAAAGCGTATGAACAAAAAATGATATAGCTAGCTAGAGTTTTTTTTTTTTTTTTTTTTTTTTTTTTTTTTTTTTTTTTTTTTTTTGAGTACATCAACATTTGGAGGTGGAGAGATTCGAACCTCTGACCTCATGGTCGAGGGTACATGTCAATTACCGCTGAGCTATGCTCGCTTTGGCTATAGCTAGCTAGAGTTAACCTATAAAGAAACAAAAATAACCAATTTCTTTTATCATAACATAATTTTTTAATAAATTATATAAATATATGGTTTTTTTTTTTTAATCATTTTTGTAAGACAAAGATCCTCATACAAAACATCACATTTTTAGTGCAAAAAAAGGAAGGAAAAACATCTCATTTTTTAAGGGAGGTAACGAGATTAAAATAATAATAATTAATTGTCGAGTTTTTAGTGTTCTTTATTTAAACCCCTTTCTCACTAACTTTTTGGCAATTACGAAAAGAATAAATATAATTTAAAATTATACTGATGTTCATGTCATTGACTTTTAAATCCCTCATAAATCAACACACACATCATCAATTTCAACCCTATTCCAAATTATTTTATATTATTCACGAAAAAAGAAAACATATACTAAATATTTGTATTTTACCTTTAGCAATATTTTGGTTTTTATATTTTTAATTAATAATGATTTTGTCAAAGTCTATGAGGTTGAAAATTTCATTGTATTTGAGCCGCATATGAATAAATATATAATTGTAGAAAGTCTTTCCACTTTCAGATTTTTAATTACATTCTTAACCCTAAACATTTGGTTAGAATATTTCTACAAGTGATGCCACTCGATTGTTGAAGTATGTAAAACTTTCCTTAACAGAAATGATGGAAAGAATATTTCGTATTGCATAGAGGAATACTGTTACATGGTATTTATAGGCTCAGAGATACTTAACCAAAAATAACCAAAGAATAATAAAATAATCAATACTAATAATACAAAACAGTGAAGAAGATAATCTGCTCCTAATATCGCCCCTCAAACAAATGTCCATTAGGACATGAGTTTGCTCTTCAAAAACTGAAGACGTTCACGAGTCAGAGGCTTCGTGAATAAATCCGCAACTTGACACCGAGTGGATATATAATGGAGTAGAAGATCTTTACGAACAGCCCGCTCACGAACAAAATGAAAATCAATTTCTATATGTTTTGAGCGCCCATGAAATACCGGATTCTTGGCAAGTTGAATGGCGGAAGAGTTGTCACACCACAATGAAGGTGGTTGAGAAATGAATACCCGAAGATCCTGAAGTAGCTGGCGTATCCAGCATAATTCAGCAGCAGTGGATGCCAAGGCCCTGTATTCAGCCTCCGTGGAGCTTCGGGAAACTGTGCGCTCTGCTTCTTGGCAGACCAAGAGATGGGATTTGCCCCAATGAAAATGACGAATCCTGTAGTAGAACGACGATCCAATGAATCACCAGCCCAGGCCGAATCTGAGAAAGCAGAGATCTTAAGACCATCCCTGAGACTTTTTCGAAATAGAATACCAGCAGAAGGATTTCCAAGAATATAACGCAATATGCGCTTAGCATCAACAAGATGAGCTAAAGATGGTTTATGCAGAAACTGGGAGAGCTTGCTCACTGAGAAGGCAATATCCAGTCGAGTGAAAGTTAAATAATGCAGTGCACCTATGAGAGACCGAAAATTGCTAGCATCCTCAGAGGAACAGAGAGTACCATCATCAGAACAAGGTTTTAAAGCTATTGGAGTTGAACATGATTTTGCTCCCAGCATGCCAAACCTAGAAAGAATATCCTGTGCATACTTATGTTGAGAAACAAATAAACCTTTGTCAGAGTAATCAATTTCCAACCCAAGGAAGTACTTTAAACGTCCCAGATCTGTCATATCAAATCTGTCACGAAGTTGAGTTACCAAAGCATTTATATAAGCAGAATCACTACCAGTGAGTATTATATCATCGACATAGAGGAGAAGATAAGTAAATGAACCATCCACTGCCCGAACAAATAAAGAAGGATCAGCCACAGACGCCACAAAACCAAGAGTCAAGAGATGAGAGGTAAAACACTCAAACCACGCTCTTGGAGCTTGCTTAAGACCATACAAAGATTTCATCAATTTGCAAACATGAGTAGGAAAGGATGGATGGACAAAACCTTGAGGTTGTTGCATGTAAACTTCCTCATGAAGGCTGCCGTGAAGAAATGCGTTTTTAACGTCTAACTGGCGTAGAGACCATCCATGTTGTGCAGCTAAGGAAAGTACAGCTCGCACCGTTGTCTTCTTAACAACTGGACTAAAAGTTTCATCATAGTCTAGACCCGCGGTTTGGTGATAACCCTTCGCAACTAGACGTGCCTTATATCTAGCAATGGTTCCATCAGGGTGACGTTTAACTCGATAAATCCACTTACATCCAATCGCTGACTTGCCGTGAGGTAATGGTTGAAGAACCCAAGTTCCTTGGTCAATTAAAGCTGCATATTCATCAGCCATTGCCTTCTGCCATATAGGTAATTTGGAAGCCTTGGAAAATGAAGTAGGTTCAAGAGCGTCAGATTGAATAGATGCAACAAAAAGTTTCTTCTTTGATATGCCTGATTTTCCACGGGTCTGCATAGGGTGCTGATTTTGCACCAGCGGAACAGTAACATTGGAGGGACAATCAGGGGTTTGAGAAGGCAAGGTGGTAAGTTGTGGAACATTGGCATCAAGCGTAGCTTGAGAAGGGACTTCCAAATTATTACCACCAATAGAAGTATCCGAAGAGCAAGGAGGTATGACCTCTTGTATAGATCGCCCTGAGTTATTTTCATCAACCTGTAAACCTGTAAAGACAACAGATGCTGACGAGGTAGAATTAGTAGTGGACATATCAATAGCATCATCAGAGGGATGTGGTATGTGGAATAGATTGAGAAGTAGTGACAAGGGGAATGAATAAAAAGGAGAAGCCGAAGGAACCGACTGTGAATTTGAAGAAGTTGAGAGTAATGAAGAGAAAGGAAATAGACACTCATCAAATAAGACATGACGTGAGGTTAGGATTTTACCAGTGCTCATGTTATAACAAATGTAACCCTTGTAATCCAGAGGATAGCCTAAGAATACATGCTGAGTAGAACGAGGCTGGAGTTTATTATCATTATAAGGCCGAAGTAGGGGAAAGCAAGCACACCCGAAGGTTTTTAGATGAGCATAGTCAGGAGGGCGGTGAAAGAGACATTCAAAGGGAGATATATTGTGAAGAGTAGGAGTGGGAAGACGATTAATAATAAAAACAGCAGCATTGAATGCATAGGTCCAGAATTTAATAGGTAAAGTAGATCGAGAAATAAGGGTAAGGGCAACCTCGACGATATGACGGTGTTTTCGTTCGGCAATGCCGTTTTGTTGAGGTGTATAAGGGCAGGACTTTTGATGAAGAATACCATGGGAGGAGAGGAATGATGAGAATTGGTTGTTGATATATTCTCCGCCACCATCACTGCGAAGAATTTTGATTTTAGTTGAGAAAATATTTTCAACTAGAGCTTTAAACTTCACAAAAACAGAGAATACATCAGCCTTTTTCATAAGAGGGAACAACCAAGTGTATTTAGATTTGTCATCTATAAAAGAAACATAATACTTGTAACCATTAACAGAAACTTCAGGGGCAGGGCCCCATACATCGGTATGTATTAAGTCTAAGGGATATAAAGAAGAAGTATTTGATAAAGGAAAGGGTAAACTCTTCATCTTTCCGTAAAGACAGTGAGGACAAAGAGAAGAGGTGCCCGTACACGAAGGTAAACATAAATGCCTAAGAACTTTATTGAGGATAGATGGACTAGGATGTCCTAATCTATCATGCCAGATCACCGAGGAAAACTTTGTAGTAACATGAGCAGTGGTAGAGACAATGGAGGATTGAGTAGGTGATGATGGTGGTACGGAGGATGAAGTCACAGCAGATGAGATTGGATAGAGGCCGTTGACACTAGGTCCTCGGAATAAAGTTTGACCCGTAGACTTGTCCTGAATAAGAAAACAATTGGCATCAAACACAATTATGCAGTTATTATCAACACATAATTGGTGTACAGATAAGAGATTTGAATTAATGGAAGGGACTCGGAACAAATTTAATAAGGACAAGGAAGATTGAGGGGTTTTGAGAATACCACAACCTTGATGAGTGATGGGAAGGGATTGACCACTACCAATTGAAACCTGATCATCACCATTGTACTCAGACGCTGCAGAGAGGTTGTTTAAGTCAGCTGTGATATGGGCATTGCAACCAGAATCTGTCAACCATGTTGAAGAAGACAGATTGTTGTTGTTGGACTGAGAGTTGTTATGAGAAGCCACAAGAGCAGCTAGCTGGGCAGGAGGATGACGGCCTTGAAAGCTATAATTCATCCTATTATAGAAATCCAATGCTGAATGTCCAGTCCTAAGGCAAATTTGACAGACAACCCGTCCTGTTGGAGGAGATTGTGGAGGAAACAGAAAAGGTGATGGAAAAAAGGAACCACGACCTCTGCCTTGGGGAGAAAAGGAGGATCGTCCACGACCCTGATTTCTTCCACTACCTTGAGACCTCCCACGAAGGAAAGAGTTGGGGTTCTGACCCCGAGAGGCACCGGGTTGAGCATTGGCTATCATAGCTGTGGGTTGGGATGAGGATTCATCAGACCGATTCTGTTTTTCCAGGGCAGATTCTTCAGACTTGAGAAGAACATGAAGTTCAGCAAACGTCGGAGGTTGAGCACGAGTGCGAAGAGATGTCTTGAAGGTATTGTAATCAGACGGCAATCCATTTAGGGCATAGATGAAAAGGTCCTCATCGTTGACAACAGAAGACACATTAGCTAATTTATCCTTAATCTCCTTGATTCTCTTTACATAATCATCAATGGACTCAGTGGGTTTCTTTGAAATAGATTGTAAATAAGATTTCAGGTTAACAACATTAGTGCGAGAAGTAGACGAATAATGCTTCTCAAGAGCATCCCATACCTCTTTTGAAGTGGAGCAGCCAACAACATATGCAAGCGCCGCCGGCGAGAGAGTGGCGTTAATGAGGGTCATCAGGGCATGATCCTTGGCGAGCCAATCTTCAAATTTCGGATTAGGTTGAGTATCTGTAGAAGCAATGGTAGCTGCTGCAGTTGAATCAAAAGAGGCAGCAGGTGAAACCTCCGTTGAGGCTTGAGAAAGAACCCTAGGAGGTGCAGGCAAGGAGCCGTCGACGAAACCAAACAGCTTATGAGCCTTGAGAATGGAGGTTAATTGGAATTTCCATAGAATGAAATTCGAAGAGTCAAGGCGGATGGAGACCAAATTGCAGATATTCGACAGCAAAAAAATTGGTGAAGAAAGATCTTTCTGGATTTCAGACGCCATTAGTGAGGCAAAAGGAAGCTTGAACAAAGAGGAAAGAGAAGAAACACTTGGAAGGCAGAAAATTAGGCCACCTGCTCTGATACCATAAAACTTTCCTTAACATAAATGATGGAAAGAATATTTCGTATTGCATAGAGGAATACTGTTACATGGTATTTATAGGCTCAGAGATACTTAACCAAAAATAACCAAAGAATAATCAAATAATCAATACTAATAATACAAAACAGTGAAGAAGATAATCTGCTCCTAATAGTATGAAGTCCAAATATGAGGCAAAAAAACAAGGATTAAAAGTACATTTTAAACTTTTAACAAGTATTTTTTTTCTCTTGGTCTCTAATGTTTATTCGGGGACGGATCTAGGGAATATATTTTAGAGAGTCAAATTTTGATGAAGTTTTAGAAGCCAACAACATCATTCCATTACAGCCAACAAGAGCATAATTTAACTGGTATAAAGTTGGTACCCTCGACTAAGAGGTCAGAAGTTCAAATCTTCAACCTCACATGTTGTAAAAAAAAAACAAAAAAAAAAAACATTTCGTTACCAAACATTTTACTTTTGGAATCTCAGAAACCAAATATAAACTAATTTCAAATACTCGGAGACGTTCGAACACATTAATATTAATTTGGTTAAAATATCATTTTCGTTCCTATAATTTGAGTCTCATTCCAGTTAAGAAGAGTACATCACAATTTCCGTTAACCTACTCTCACTTTGACCTTTTTAAATATATATTCTAATAAGAAATACACAAAAAAAAAAATAGAGTTTTTATTTATACTTGATATCAAGAAAAATAAATAAATTCTAAAAAAATATTAAAACAAAAGGTATTATACTAAATATCTTTTTCTTTTCTTTTTTTTTTTTTTCTTTTGATCAACAACACATCAAACTTAAATATCATTTTCATTATTATTTCATATTTGTAAATATATTTTAATTAGATTTTAAGAGAAAACCAATGCACCAAAGGGCAAAATGGTAAAAAAATGAACATTTTTGGTATATTAGCGATTCTTTTTCGAAAATTGACACACACACACAAGAAATGAGAATGGTTAATAACATGTACTAAAAAAAAAAGGTTAATAAGTGCATGTTTGAGAGTGATTTTGAAAGGGTTAAAACCACTTTTGTCATATTCGAAATCATCCTGTAACTTGTCTTTAATAATTCAAAATCAATTTTGATGATATGAATATCACATTTAAAAGTGTAAAATCAAACATGAAATTGATTTTAAATAGTTAAAGGTATGTTTCGGGGTGATTTCGAACATGAAAAAAGTGATTTTAGTCCTTTCAAAATCACTCCCAAACATGCTATAACATATTCACAACAATCAATTTTCTTTTTTTCGAGTTCTTCTCAACAATCAATTGGTGATTATAGATAATAATAATTCTCAAGTGATTCATGGTCAATCACTTTAGAGTTAGTATAATAATGTGAAATTACAAAATTGCCCTCATATGTCATGCTTCTTCGGTTATTCTTATTATGGTAATTTGACAGTTGTAAGATCAATTTGTGTAGCCAAACAAAGTTGTAATTAAAATCACTTTTAAAAACATGTAACCAAACACAGACAAGTCTTTAAAAATCACTTTAATGAAAAGAGTTTTGAGAAGAAAAAAGAACATTCTTTTAAAAACTTATTTAAACTAATAGACATGTTAAACTCGTCCTAAGTTTAGAAATGAGAAAACATATATATATTTTGACAACATGTGGAGGTAGGGAAATTTGAACCATAGGCCACTTGGTCATTTATATAAACTTTATACCAGTTGAATTATGCTCATGTTGAGAAAATATAATTAATGTTAAATTAGATTGGGAACAAATAGTAACCTAAGTCAAATTAAAACTATGGATAAATTAAAGGGTAATTGTTGATTTCTACAATCTATCAAACTAGATAATGAGTCATGTTGATGGCAAAATGTGGATAGGAGGAACTCACCTGACCTTCACGTGCCACCAACTGTAAATTTGTATGAGAGGGGGGAAGACGTGGCCTGCAAAACAATAAACCTGCACACCGGTGTGGTGCTTGCCACACCGCCTCCGATGCTTAAGTCAGAAAGCTGAAGGAGGAGAGCAAAAGAGCAAAGTAAAAGGAAAGAGTTCAGGGAATGAGATTCGGGATCCGGTTTAAATACCTGCTCCTGCTCTAGGTTTTCAAGCGTTCGGAGGTGATCCAGGGTTGAATCACGTGGAACTGGGGCACCTCGGACCAAACAGAGACGAAAGACCTGTGGGTCGACCATGGGCCTCGGCCGACCAGAGGTCGAGCCAAGGCCCGGTCCCTCCGACCTTGGCCCAACCTTTTGGCCCGTTTCGCCTTTGGAGTCCATTTTTCGGTCCTATTTCTAGGCTCGTGTCGGGTTGTCCTCGTCAGCTCCTTGTTCATTGGAGTGGTCCAAAATTACCTATAACAAGTCACATTAACCACGTCCATATTTTATGTGAGAATCATGTTTAACATTCCATTCATCATATTTCCAATAAAGAAAAATAAATATAATTTAAAATCTAAAGACATAATTGATATTTTTTTTTTAAGTTGAAGAACAAAATAAATACAAAGGTTCAACATACCATAGAAAAATTTATAATAATTAAACTAAAAATTTATCATATGGAGATGAGAGTATATTCACAATGACTAGAAAATATTGGAAAAAAGTACCAAATATCATTTAGAAAAATCATTATAATCAAAACTTTGGATTCACTCATTATTATTATATGATATGGTTTAGTGATGAATATTCTTCACGCCTAATAAAAACTTGAAGGAAAAAACCAATTGCTTAGCCAAAAAGGATATTTAATTAGTGGAATCCTACTTTTGTTCTTTAAATTTGTATGAACCAAAAGCCTTTAGCCATCTTTTTTTTTTTTTCTTTTTTTCTTTGAAAGCTCTAGCCATCCCTTCTTAATCATATGAATTTTGACAAAATCATATCACCTTTTTTTTCTTTGTTGTCAAAAGAGATTTTCAATAAAGTCTTTGCCATGTTCTCTCACTCAAAAAGCTATCTTTTCTTTTTCTAAATAAAATTGAAAGCTACTTTTGTTTAATAAAGGTTAATATATAGATTTAAAACTTAAAAGTTTATTTCGGGTGTGATTTAGGGTTTAATTGCGGTTGAGATTTGATTCCTAACCTTTTAGATTTATTATTTTAATTTCACAATCTTCAAATGTTTTGTTTTAGTTTTTGAACTTCGTAGTATAGAAGTTTCTTTTTTTTTTTTCATGTCATTTTTTTATTGATTATTTGGTAAGAACTTGTATTTGTTTGAAAATTCTATCGGATGATTTTAAACACATTTTTAAATACGAATCTATAAATTAAATAAATATACAAAAGGATGTAGCAACATTGAGCCTCCATTGAATAGTTTATAGTAAAATTAATGACAACCACGAAGATATATATGTTTTTTTCTTTTTCAAAGTTTTAGAAATTAAAATAGAAAAGTATGGAAATTTTATTGACCAATTTTTTTTTTAAAAAAACACAATTGATCATGAATGAAAGTTTTGAAATAATATGAGCATAATTGACACTTATCCCGGTGCAATGAGACTCCTAGTTTTGTACTGTTGGATGTAAAAGAGAGAATTAGCAAAAGTACTTCGATTTTGTATCCAACGATTATTAAAGGCAGACAAATTTGAAGATTTACATCCGACAGTTTTAAAAAGGGGGTCTCATTGCACCGAGAACAACTACTAATTTTCTCAGGTATTGGCGACGCGACGATAGTAATACTGTTAATATCAAGTTCTATAGTTGAGGTCAATCAATAATTCGATGGATGGTCAGGGAACACACAAATTAAGATCGGTTTTTAATCTTCTCTAATGGAGAGGACTTAATAAAAAAAATTAATACGTGAACAATAAAATTAAAACTTTTGAAGAGCGAATTTAGAAACATAAGGTAGAAGAAGATAATGCCAAATTCATTACAAAGAAATTGGTGATGAGGAGTGGATGAGACATGTATAATAAAATTGAGATATGATATTCTCAACAAAAAATAATAATTAAAAAAATGAAACATGTTTTACAAGTTTAAGTTTGTCAATGATGAGTTCAAGCATTGTGCTGGCTTTTGCCAAGAAAATTTGGCCTTTAATTTTAATTATTCTAATATATAGTTTTATCTTAAAAAAAAATCTATAAACATTATAGTACTTAGGGAAATAAATGATGATGATTAACAATGTCTTTACCATATATAATATAGATTCTAAGAGAGAAAAATATATTTAACTTCATATTTAATAGTCATATAACAATAATATTTCTTACATATATCAAAATATGGCAACATAAATTCATGCCAACAAGAGCATAGCTCAACTGGCATAAAGTTATACTGATAACCACGGGGTCAGTGGTTCAAATCTCCCACCCCCATATTGTCAAAAAAAAAAAAAAAAATGGCAACATAAATCCGTCAAATCATTTCAATAACTTGAGTCAATGAATATTTAAAGTCATTTGATAATATATTTTTGACAACATGTGGGGGCAAGGGGACTTGAACTTTAGTACAAGAGTTATGTCAGTTGAATTATGCTCATGTTGGTCATTTGATAATATATTTATTTATTTGTATATTAAAGTATTCTACCCTATTCTCATTTAAAAAAAAAAAATTTAAAAATAAAATAGAAATTTTAGAAATTAAAAAAAAAAATGTTGATAATTTTTTTAATATATTTTCTTTATTAAAAATTTTATTTTTCACCTTACGTTTTCAATTCTTTAATAGAAGTTAGAAAAGAAGAAACTAGAACTACTACTAAACACGTTTCTTTTTATCTTTTAAAGTAAATAGGGAAAACAAAAAAGAAGAAAGTGTCACTAATTTCTTTATGAAAAAATAAGGAACACAAAACTTTAAAAGTACATGTAATATATATATATATATATATATATATTCTCTTTCCCAATGAATTTTTTTTTTTTTCTTTCTTTGAAAGCTTTCTCCGTGAAATGTTGTTAAGAAGTTCTCACATGTTAATGAATTTCACTATTTTCCAATGTGTCCCTTAAGCGGTTTTACAAGTTACTAATCAATCTTTGTATTAACCTTAAAAAAAAAAAAAAATTGCAATTTAAGGCCCCGTTTGGTAACGTTCTCATTTCTTGTTTCTTGTTTCTAATTTTATTAAGAAATCTAAGCATTTAATAACTATGTATGTTTCTTGTTTTTCATTTTTTAGAAACACTCCCAAAATTTGTATAGAACTTTTGGGAACAACTAAAACTAGTTTCTCCTTTTTTGTTCTTGTTTCCAATTTTTTGCAAACATAAATAAGAGTATAGGTTTATTATTATTGAATGTATAGGTGTTAGGGTCATGAAATTCTATTTTTCTTTATTAAAAATGAAGAAACGGAAACAAGAAACGAGAACGTTACCAAACGGGCCCTAAAGTAGTAGAAAGTTGAAATTCTCAAAAAAAAAAAAAAAAAAAAAAAAAAGTAGAAACTTGAACATAACTCCTAGAACAGGTATATGGCGTTCAATTAATTGAGCAAATGTCAATATGAGCCTAGCTTACTCTTAAAATACACTTATTTCTTTTAAGGTCGTCAGAAGCAAAAATCTCTAACCGTATATCTGTTGAACTTAAGAAAAACAAACATAGTTGAACGCGTCGAAAATAAATCTTATATAATTATGGAGTTGGTTTTTTTTTTCTTTTTGACAACACGTGGGGTGTGGGGTTTTGAACCACAGACCTCTTCGTCTGGAGTTGGTTTTGAACACTTAAAAGATCATATTTTTAATTATATATATATATATATATATATATATATATATATATATATTTTGTTATCATATGACAATTACCAATCCATTCTATCTTCTTTTTTTAGTTCAACAATACGTGGGATTGAGAGATTTGAACCTCTATCTTCATGGTTGATGGTACATACCTTAATCGGTTGACCAGTTCATTCAAGCTGGCCAATCCATTCTATCTTTATAAATGCATGTTCATATAAATTATAAGATGATTGATATTAAAGAACAAGGTACAAAAATTATATGCTCTATTTAGTGAAGCAAAAAGTTGATGCTAAAATGATCAAAACTTAGCGATGACATGTACTTTCGATCAAAAGGTTAGAGATTTAAATCCTCACTCTCAAATGTTGTTGAACTAAAAAAAGAAAAAAGTTGAGATCTATTAATTAATTCAAAGAAAAATCTATATAAATACGTGATATTCTTATTTTTTTAAAAAAAAATTAATATATTTCCATAAAATTTGAATTGTCAATGATTTTATCAATAATACCTTTTTTGGAATCCAATCAAAATTATAAAAAAAAAAAAAAAAAAAAAAAAAAAAAAAAAAAGATGAAGAAAAATAAAGAACTTCACCACGGGCTCTTGAAAAACAAATAGTAGATAATTAGGATGATTTTGTTTTACAAAGGATTTTTTTTTTTACTAGGATTCATTATTAGTAGTGGTATGGATTTTTTTCTTGGGAAAAAATCAATTTTGACCCTTGAACTTAGCAGCTTGTATCAATTTTAACCCTAAACTTTCAATTTCATCAAATTGAACCCAAACTTAACAAATAGTATCAATTTGAACCTCAAACTTGCATAAATGTTGCAATGTAGACATTTGATCAACTTTTCATTTGAATTGCTATTAAAACATGTAATTGACAATTTCCTTTTCCTCTTTTTAATTCACATTGCACATGAGTTAGTGTTTTGTAAGAAATTTTTTGGAAAAACCAGAAGAAATCAAATATCTCAGACTATTCTTCTCATTATTATCCAAAAAATGATCACAAAGTTATTGGCAACAAGAAAATCTAGCAAATATGAGAAATAAAAAACTCAAAATTTATTTATTTTCGTTTTTTACATTTGTACATTCTTCTAATTAGCAAGAAAAAAAAACCGCAAAAGAAGAAAAAAAATCTCAGAAAGTTCTTAGCAACAATGAAAATCCAGCAAATATTTGAAGATAAAAAACCTCCAAAGTTTCTTTGCTTTCGTAATCTTAAATAGCAATGAAAAGGCCCTCACAATTAAAGTTCTCAACCACAAGAAAAAGTCATCTAAAATAAAGTTTCTCCAATATTTTATTTATAAGAAACCAATTCAGGTGCAATGTGAATTAAAAAAAAAAAAACAATCAATTACGTACGACGTGGTTCAAATGGAAAGTTAACCAAAGGTATACATTGTAACACTTATGCAAGTTTGAGGTTAAAATCGATACGATCGGATAAGTTTGAGGTTCAATTTGATGAAATTGAAAATTTAGGGTTAAAATTGATACAACCCCCAAAATTTAGGGTTAAAAATGATTTTTTCCCATTTTTTTTTCATCCTACTTTTTAGTACTAGATCATTAGTTTCCAAGACAAAAATAGTAAAATGGTGTTTTTGTTAATATGTTTTAAAAAATGGGGGAAAAAACGAGAAACCAAAATATTTTATTTCCAAAATTAGTAAACAATTTTAGAAATATTTGTTAAAAAAGGAGAAATAAATAAGGAACCATTGCAAAGCCTTGACCCTCCCTCCGTCCATCTAGGGACGGTAAAGGGCAAGATGTCAATAGAGTCAATGCATCCCTCATTTTTTTACTTTTGTCACTATTTTCCAATTTGGAAAATCAATTACGAAAAATCTTTTGAGTCTGTTTGGAATATTTTTTAGTTTGAGTATTTTTTAAAAATACATTTTTTTTTACATTTCATATAAAAATTGTTTAGAATTTAAACATTCATATGTTTGGTTACATTTCTTCATAAATGTTTTTATATAAAGTTATTAAATACTTAAAAACTCTTTTTAAAAAAATTACTTGTAAGTGTTTCTCTAAAAATGGTTTATTTCTCAACCTCATTTTTTTAATAAGTCATTTTTAGTGGTTGTCAAACACTATAATTTTTTTTTTCAAAATTAAACATGTGAAAGTGTCTCACATAAGTCACATCTAATTTTTAATTACTTTGAAGTAAATTAGCATGTGAGAATGAGAGGATTTAAATCTTTGACCTTTCGGTGAGATTATATGTCTTAAGTCATAATCTGTTGAGCTACTCGGATGGGCAATATTAGAGAGTATAGTAAAACGATATAGTTGTATTTGAATAATTAATATATTATTTACTACCCCATCCTTGAAAAAAAATCGAGTGAAAAGTATGATGTTTTTTTTACAACATGTAGGGGGTGGGGGATTGAACCTTTGACCTCTTAGTTGAGATACAAGTTTTATGTCAATTGAGTCATGCTCTTGTTGAGGCCAAAATATGATGTTTGAGTGAGAGTGAATGAGAGGAATTTTGAGGCTATGCAAATATATGACGTTAAAAAATTAATAATTATGATTTATACTAACAAGGTGCATTATCTTTTTGAGTGGCTCATTCATAAGAACTTCAAAGTTAAGTGTGTGCTTAACTTTAGAGCAATCTTACATTGAGCAATCTCTTAAGAAATTTTCTAGTAAACATGTGAATAAGAACAAAGCATGTAAAAGAAAAAGAAAAAAAAAGAAGAAAAACAAACTCATGTTGGTAAGCCGAAAACCTTCACTATAAAAAGAAGTTAAGTCAAGTAGGTGACACATCGAAGTCAAAGAGGATACGAGGAACGTCGAGATTGATAGGTGTCAAGTTAGAATTCCAAATCCTAGTGGATAAATCCTAGGCCCAGAGCGTTATAAGAAATTTTCTCGATCCTTAACCTCGACTACACTTTAAATGTTTACAAACTCTTGTCACAAAGTGGGGCTTTGAAAAAAAAAATGTCTTCCCTATTTCTATGTTCATAGTTCAAGTGATATATTCTAGGTGTTATCTCTAGTGGTCAAATAGTCCTTCAATTATCTCTCATGTCAAGTGGCCTCAAATCAAGTCACATGTGAAAGGGTGTTCAAGTGATCACCATTCCAAATGCTTCTAATCAATCCATCATTTGTGTGAATGATTTCAAATTTTTTGTCTCAGCTTATGCAACACATTGTCTAATCACAACACCCAAAACTCTTCTCTTATAAATGCCATTTAAAAATTCTTGTTTATAAGTAAACATTAATTAATATTAATATTTTTACAATTATGCATTATCACCCTGTTAATTTTCGTCACCAAGTGTATGTGACGCAGAGCGACCATTGTTATTGTAAAAAAAAAAAAAAAAACTATGTATTATTATTATGAGTAATTGCGGTAGGTGGCAAATTAATTATCTATAATAGCAAATTTAGCACCAAGTAAAAAGAATTGCAAATATGGCAACAAAATTAGAATATTCCCATTTTACCCTTCTCTTTCTCTCCCTTCCCATTTACCCTTTCTTCCCTCATTTCTAGTGTATACGATTTTTTTTTTTTTTTTTTTTTTTTTTGCATCTATGAGTCTTTCTTCCCTCATTTCTTGTGTATACGATTTCTTCTTCTTCTTTTTTTTTTTTTTTTTTTTTTTGCTTTCTTTTTTTTTTGTGCATTTATGAGCTGTTATGATTTTTTTTTTCTTTTTTTATAATGAGCTATTACGATTTCTTTTTTTCCCTCTGTTTTTCGAACCAGAGACATTGTGGTTATCAGTACAACTTTATGTCAAATGAGCTAAGCTCTTGTTGGCCTTCTTTTTAATTCAAATGTCAAGAATACAAAAATAGCAATTTTGGTGAGTGTTTGTATAGGTATATCAAAGTATATCACTGGTATACTCCGGTTAATCGTAGTCTATCACTGACTATCACTGGTCGAAGTCTATCAGGGCTATAATTTATAGATAATGAAATACAAAGAATACAAGAATAGCAATTTTATGGTGGTGGTCACGGAGCTTGTGTGCTAGTGTTTAAAAATTATATTGTTGATTGAGAGTCACTTGTTCGTAATGGTTATTTTTGGATTTTATGTTCTAATTACCACAAGAGACTTAAATTTTTTGTTCAATTTATGACTGTAGTATAATAATTTTGGATGAGTTTCTAATTACCGAGATTATTGCAATGCAAAATACTTTACTGATAGATTTCAATTAAATTGATTTCTATCAGTAACAATCATTGGTAGACTTCAATTAATTGATAATTAACTGATTTATATCCGAGATAGAAACTGATAGACTTCAATTAACTGATTTCTATCCTCGATAGAAAATGATAGATTTGAATTAAACTAATTTCCATCAGTGATACAAGTCAATAGACTTTAATTAAATTGATTTCTGATAGAAACTGATGAACTTCAATTAAATTGGTTTTTATCAGTGATAGAAACTAATAGTCTTGAATTAAATTGATTTCTATCAATGACAGAAACTGATAACCTTGAATTAAACGGTTTTCTATTAGTGATTATCACTGATCGACTTAAATTAAACTGATGGATAGAAACTGATAGCCTTGAATTAAATTGTTTTCTATCAGCGGCTATCACTGATAGACTTGAATTAAACACGATAAAAACTTATAGATTATGATCATCAAACTCTATCAGTGATACACACTGATAGACTTTGATTAATCAAAGTATATCAGTGTCTATCACTAATAGACTCCGATTAATTGAAACTTATCATCAAAGTCTATCAGTATTTATCATTGATAGACTCCGATTAATCGAAGTCTATAAGTGACTATCAATAATAGGGACTGGTAGACTATTGGAGATACTAAGGGTATTTTCGTAATTTAACGTATTTTTTGCTATTTCCGCAAATAATTTTATTTTTTTGCTATTTTTGCAATTATTTTGCCGGTTTTTGCTATCTGTGCAAAGCCCCCTATTATTATTATTATTTTATAATCAACTACTAGATTAAATTGTCAAAAGATTCTAGTAACCTTGTAACATTGCAAGTAGAAGATTATACGTATCACGTAATATATGGTATGTTTCTACTCATATAAAGAAGTATAAAGATTACTTGTCCTCTGAATAAATTAATTATTTTATAAATTATATTTTTATCGATATATGTGTTTATATTTGAATAAATTTTTTAAGATATATACACTCGACTAAAAAGTTAGAAGTTTAAATCACTCCATAATTAAAATATAGATCATGTTATCTTTTCTAATCTAAGATCTATTTATAAAGTATTTTAAAATGTGAAATAATGATAATACGAAAATTGTATAATTAAGCAAGATCTATTTGTTTTATATATATTTGTATCCTCTTTAAATTTTATTTTATTTGGTCATGATATGTATATATATCATTCAAATGTTAATTATAATTATTTTAGACTTCAAAACTCTCAATCTCTCTCAAATCAATATAAACATAGTGATGATTTGTTATAATTTGATAATGCTATTATTTGACCTAAATGTCATAAAAGAAATATCTATACTATATCCTATCTGACATGAAGTTCTCATCTAAAATCATATCAAAATATTTTAAAATTATAATTCACATCTAAATTTATCTTTACATCTCTTTTATCCAAAATGGCTAAATTATATAAAACACCTTCAACTATAACTATCGTTTCAATAATATCGCTAAACTTTAAAACGTTTCAAAAATATTTTTGACCTTTTAAAAATGTTCAAAATACCTTACCGTTAAGTTTTGGATGAAAAATGTTAAAGTTTTTCATTAATATCCCGACCTTTCAAAAATTTAAAAAAAAATACCTTACTGAAAAATGTTTCTTCTCTTTTTCTTTCGATCTCTTTCCAAAAATTCTTCCTCCATAAAAATTAATGCGCAACTTTGCTTACAAAGACAATGTTTCTTCTTTTTCTTTCTGTCTCTCTCACAAATTTTTCCTCCATGAAAATTAATGTGCAACTTTGCTTACAAAGACTATGTGAAACAAAACACCAAATGAAAACAAAGTTTGAAAGAGAGCTTTCTCCTTTTTATAAGTGTAAAGAAGATAAGTGAGATTTTTTTTTTCTCATTTGTGCTCTCTCTCTTTGTGTGTTCGTATTGAAAGCGGAAGATTAATATGGTTTTCAATGAATTGAATGGGTGATGATGAAAGAGAGGAGTAAGTTTTCTTTTCCGTCTTTGGAGAGTTAGAGGGAGGGGTATGGTTATGGATTTTGGGTTTTCGAAGCTTATTTGGTCAAATTGTTCCTATAACCTTTCAAATGTTAATAATATACTTGAAAAATGTGCATTTGGTCTTGTTTACAAGGTTAATTAATCAAAAGTTTGTTATGTGATTTTTTTAATATTTAAGAAATGTATTTTTTAACTAATTAATATTTAAGAAATGTTACAACTATTATATGACACTAGTTTCATTTATTTTGCCTAAAATGATGTAGAGAAAGTTGATGGATAATGACTGGTGAAGAAAATAACAGTGAAAAAGCTATCAACAAAATCAAATCAAGGACATAAAAGAATTAAAAAATAAAGCAAAAGTCATCTTGAAGTTTCAAGATAAGATTTTGGTAAGCTTTACGGATGTTGTGTCCAAGGAGAAGAAAAACTTCTAGTCTCTGAATACATGACAAATAAGCAAAGTTTCTCTTAAACTTTTATGGAAGAAGAATTTGCAAAGAGAGAAAGAAGAACAAGCATTTTCCAATAAAAGTATTTTTGAAAATCTTTGAAATGTCAACAATATTTATGAAACTTTAATGTTTTCCATCCAAAACTTAAACGAAAGAGGTATTTTTAAACATTTTTTAAAGATCATGAGTATTTCTAAAACTTTTGAAGTTTTGGATATTATTGAAACGAGACTCATAATTCAAAGGTATTTAGTCTTTAAAAAATTAATGTGCCTCATGTGTCCAAAAAGTAGGGTAAAAGTTAACCTTGTACAAATGTGTGTGCATAAATAAATATGAGAAGAATTTTATTTATTTTTTTTTTACAACATATAAATACGAGAAGTTAAATATTTATTTAATATGAAGATTTATTTATTGCAAATTAGATGTCTACCACATCTTACAAACTACAAAAATCTAACTATTATAAATTATGAATTCACAAATCAAACATAAACTATCTATTTAAACTTCTAAAAGTTGTTTGTCTTTATCCATGAATATTCAAACATATTTGTAAACTAAAAATGCATTTGTCAATTCAAAAATAAGTCAATAGATAAAACACCAATTATCATCTCAAAAGACGACAGTTCAATCGAATAATAAAAGAATCAATGCACCTTATCCTACATTCGAGAGGTCATAATTTATCATATATGATGATGGTTATTTATGGATTTAACAACACTCAAATTCTTTTTTTTATTTTGTCAACAACAACACTCAAATTATGACAAAGTGGGCTGTTTTTTTTTTTTAAAAAAAATAATAATAAAAAATAATTTTGTGTTTAATAAATTCCACCATTTTGCTTTCAAATTGATTAAAGATGCACTCCTTCACAAATCACACACAAGTCGGCTGGCCGTACACTGCGCATGTGAGGTCCGCCAGCTTGGGCAGCCCTTGCAAAGGGCACTCGATATCCTCCACTACCCTCAGCTTTTTCAACTTTTTGACTCTATTGCCCTTCTCAGCTTCCCATTATTACATCATTACCCAATTTCCATAACCATTTCTATTCTGACTTTTGAAAAAAGTTTTTTTTTTTTCCTCAAACAAAATCACTTTTTTATAAGTAACTTCCAAAAAAAAAAAAAAACTAATCGTATAATTTTTTAAGTAATTTTAGATGAGTAAAAATTGCTTCTTAAATGTATGTTTGGTAGGAAGTAAAGGCATTTTTGAGATTTTTTTTTAAGAAATACTTGATAATTGATTATCTAAAATACGGGTGTAAAAATTTCAGGCCAAATCGATTGTATAGACACACCAACACCCGATCTGAGTCGGTTGTAGGGACGACCCGAACCGATCAGTTCGGGTCAGGTTGGGTCACCTTTTCGTTTATCGATCGTTCTCTCCCGATGAAAATTGGGGATTCGAAAGTTTACCTCAGGGGAGGGATTGGGTCAGAGACGGGACGGCGGAGGGGCAGCAGCGGGAGCGAGGAGTTGGACAGAAACGCTTGGTCGATGATGGAGTGAGCGATAGAGGAGAGAAATTACGCCTTGGACGGGGTCGGAAACAGAGTGACGGAGAGGAGACCACATGCAAAGAGTAAATTTAATAGACCACGAAAAGATCACGAGCAAAGAGTAACGACACTGGCGAGCAAGAGCAAGAGCAATGATGCTGGCGAGCAAGAAAACGAAAGCGAGATTGCCGATGAATCTGTGAAATAGTTGTTGAGAAAGAGGAAATGATTTGAGAGAGTTGTTGAGAAAGAGGGAGATGACTGAAGCAAAACAACACATAGATTTAGGGCAAAGATCATCTCGGTACAGGAAAAGGCAAACCGAAACCGAACCAAACTGATCGATTCAGTTCGGTTCTGTCTATAATATTCTTTAAAATCAAACTGAACCTATCGATCGGTTCGGTTCGGTTTCTTACCGTCCTAATCTAAAAAATGACTTTAACGTGATTGACTGAAAATATTAAAAAAAAAATGTGACTTTTTGATAAAATAAATGTGATTGATTGAAAATATCCAAGCTTAGTAGAATCATTTTTTAGTTTAGTGTAACCAAATAAATCTCTTTAGATCCTTAAATTTTCAATTTTGTTTCTAATAGGTCTTTGAATTTTAAAAATGTCTAATATGTCTCTGAATTTTCAATTTTGTGTCTAATAAGTCCTGATATATTTGATATTTTTAAAAATTAACCAATCTACTGTATATAAAATTGAATTTTATGCCTATTGAGACTCTAAATTTTCAATTTTGTATCTAATAGGCTTGTGAATCTTAAAAAATGTTGAATAGGTCAAGGACTTATTAGACACAAAATTAAAAATTGAGGGACCTATTGGACACAAAAGCGAAAGTTTAAGGACCTATGAGATACTTTTTAAAGTTTATGGATCTATTGGAAACAAAATTGAAAGTTCGAGGATCTATTTGAAACTTTTGAAAGCTTCAGAGACTAAATTGACACAATCTTGAAAGTTCAAGGACTAAATGTCTAATTTAACCTAAATGTTTATAGTACATTTAATAGAAATTTTATGTAACAACATGCAGATTTGTGTTGTAAGCTTTATGCATCTTGTTTGCTATTGAAATCTAAAAATATGTGGCCTAAATTTTTTGTTTAATGTAATAAAAAAAATTAATTAAAAGAAAACTAATGTTTTGTTTTTTTTTTATTTAAATTTAGAGATCAAAACAAAATATTTAAATGTAACAAACACTGCAACAAAGTGAGGATGAAAATTTAAGAAGAAAAATAAGGTTTAAATTTAATTACCAATTAAATGAAATCAATAGCTAATAAATAAGTCACTAGACATTTCATTTTATTTGTAATTATTTTAATATGATTTACATCTTTAATTAAATATTACAAATTGTAAATGACAAAGGGAGTCATGACTGATCTTTGGTGCTTCTTGTTTCACAACTTATTTATGTGTAGTGTTTTTTCTTGGTGTTCTTCTTTTAAAAAAAATAATTATTAAATATTTTATTCTAATAATATTTTCCTTATATTTAAGTTTGAAATTTTGGCTGATAAAGTTCAAATCATATCTATGAATTTTATATTGCTACCATTCATTTAAAAGTATATCTATGTACCTTTTTAAAAATGATGATTTCTTCACAAAAGCTCAATACAATAATGATTATATTGTCAATTTTTCTTTTGAGAAGAAAAAAAAAAAAAGAAGAAACCCATTAACCTCAAGAAACAATAGTTGTCCTACAAAGATCTTCTCTTTTGTCCAAGAGGGAAGAGGAACATATCAACAAAAAAGAGTTTGGATGAAAAAAGATGTGTTGAGCAACTTCCTAAGCTATAGGGATTAATCAAGATGAAAAAATATCAACAAGAGCATAACTCAACTGACATAGAGTTGTATTAATGACCAAGAGGTCTGTGATTCGAATCCCCCCACCCCACTTATTGTAAAAAAAAAAAAAAGATGAAAAAAAAAATGCAAGGGCTAAATCACAAATATCAAAGTTAAAAGACCTTTCATTAGCAAAACTAGGTTGTCAATTATACTTTAGTAGGGTTGTGTTCTCACAATTTCTTGATAAACTAGTAACTATTTCTTAAACTCCTAGAAATATTTATTTATCTCATTGCTCATCATTGATCATATTTTTTTAACTAAAAGATCAGAGGTTCGAATCTCCACCTTTTTATGACGTTCAATTAAAATAATAATAATAAAAGGGTATGAGTGCAAACTTTTTTTCTTTTTTTTTTGAAAAGGAAATGCTTCATTAACCAAAACCACCAAACCACACGCCCTCAATAAACGGGGAGAGACTCTTCGCAAGAAAAGAAAGAAAACCAGGGGCAACAAAACGATGCCCATTTTTCCGCGAAGGGGAAATTGCCTGGCCTGGAACAAAAGAAAAATCAAGCTTACAAGCATGCCTAACAACACAGTGGGCTACTGTGTTCTTAGATCTACAGCAATGGCGGAAGTTGACTGCAAACAACCTCGACGCTTGGCTGATGATTGAGTCCGTTACAACTTTCGTCTCCGATAAATCTTCCACATCGCCTACCAAGACTCTGATGACCTCCATGGCATCAAACTCAATATCGAGAGGGATCCGGCGCCGAGAACAGGTATCCGCCACCATTCTCATCCCTTCTAAAATCGCTTTGGCCTCCAATGTTTTAATGGGCCAATTTCGACTAATCGCTTTCGATCCGCAACAAATCAGGGATCCATTCGAATCATGAACCACCCAACCGATTCCTCCGCAATTCTCTTTCTCATTCCACGTTGCGTCTGAATTAAGCTTCCAGGAGTTCGGCTTTGGGGCTTCCCACAATTCTTGATTCGTGTGGCTCCAAGATCTTCCCTTCAACGGAGCTGACAGGTACTCAATTTTCCAATCTTTGATGTTGCTTTCCACGCTTTTCTGTAAATGTTCTGCTGCTGGAACAAAATGAGAATGTTCAATTTTATTCCTATACGTCCATATACTCCACATTATAATCAGCCCTTTTGCAATCTCCTCGGCGTTAAGATTATCCACCATCCAGCTCCAGAAATCTTTAGGATTCCACTCTTTCCTGCATAAATCAAGGAGGATTAGGCTCTTGGGAATAAATAGCCCCCATATAATTTTTGAAACTTTTGCACTCCCAAATAACATGGGAAGTGGTTTCAATATTCTTACGGCATAAAGGACAGAGAGGGTTCAGAGCAACTCCCTTCTTTTGGATGTTAGCCTTGCACGGTATGGAATCATTAATAATTTTCCACGAGCATATCTTTGTTCTTGGAAAGACCTTTGAATCCCAAATATACTTCCAAAACAGTTTCACTTTGCTCTTGTCCGATTGTGAGGCTTTTCTAGGATCTTTAAAATCCATAGCTAGGTGGTAGGCACTCTTGACGGAGAAAATGCCTTTTTTATCCGGTCTCCAATATATTTCATCGATAGCCTCTTTATCTCCTGTAGGGATATTGAGGATATCTTCCACATCTTGGGGGAGGAAGGATTGGTTCACAATATCTTCTTTCCATTGATTGTTTTCATCCAGCAGGACATTGACCCTTTTACCTTTTAGGAAATCATTTGAAAAGATAGGTCTTGGGATGCCATCTCTGGGAATCCATGGGTCTTCTTCTATCGTGATTTTGTTCCCATTACCCACCCTCCAGATGTAACCTGTAACACCCGAGTTAGGAGGGGTACATGAATGAACCGAGGCCACATCCGAATGAGAGGGATCCTGAGGACATGAAAGTATAGTCAAGATAAACTTAAAAGAATTGATAGATACTACCTATACCAACAAGGTGCACCTTCCTTTTCGGTGGCTCAATCATAGGAACTTTGAAGTTAAGCGTGCTTGGCTTGGAGAAGTTCTATGTTGGGTGACCTCCTGGGAATTTTCCTAGGAAGCATGTGAGTGAGGACAAAGCATGCTAAAAGGACCCCGTGTTGGTTTGTGGGACCCCGTGTTGGTTTGTGGGGACAGTCTTCAATCTTAGAAGTAGTATCAGACAAGTATGGTGGCGTGGCCAGGTCGCAGGGGAATGCCGGGGCCGTTAAGGGCCGAATCCGGATTCCGAATCCTGTTCCTGGGGCGTTACATAACCTTTTTTAAATAACTCTATCCCCCAACATATGCTTCTCCAAGTCATAGAAGGAGAATGGCCTGTGGGAGCACCGAGATATAGTCCCCATCTTTGAAGTATCTACCTCTCAAGACCTTGTAAAGGAAACTGTTGGGATTTCTGATGACTCTCCAGCTGATTTTGGCAAGCATATCCTGGTTAAAAGCTGTTAGGTGCCTAAACCCCATTCCTCCTTGATCTTTACTATTGCACATCTTCCTCCAACTCATCTAGTGATTTTTGGACTTCTCACCTACTGATCCCCACCAGAATCTGACACAGAGCCTGTCGATTTCGTTGCAAATGGAGCTAGGGAGACGGAAACAACTCATGATGTATGTGGGTACTGCTTGAGCCACTGCTTTAATGAGAATCTCCTTTCCCTCGAGCGAAAACAACTTAATGAATACAAAGGTAGAATTTGAATCATGAACCAAAGTAAAAACATAAAGAGGACTTAGTAATTCTAACCCATCAAAACATAAATAAAATTTAATATTAGAAAAAGAAAAACTAGACAATAATGCAAGAGTCTCATGGTGTTGACATTTTTAATGAAAAATTTCAAAAATAACTTTGACCAAACACAATTACCCATAACTCTACATTAATGTTTCTTTTGAAGAAAACTAAAAATTAATGCAAGAGTTTTTATTTAATTAATTTATTTATTTTTGAATTCAATGCAAGAGTCTTATGATTTACATTGGTAATGAAAGGTGTTTAAAGAAATTTGACCAAACTATTAGCACCCATACAACTCTCTTTTATCTCACATTTTTCCTTCTTGTAAAAATATTCAAATTTAGTAAATGGGATTTGAATTAAAAAAAAAAAAAAAGACATTTTTTTTTAAATTCTTATTGTTAATTTATCTAATAAACTATCAATATAATAGAAATCTAGGAGCATTTTTATTTTTCATTTACATAACTAGCAAATGTTTATATAGACAAGTAAGGGGGTGTTTAGGGCACTGAATAGGTTATAATAACTTTATTATAACCTATTCAGTGTTTGGGGCAACAACAAAAATAAATGGTGAGGTGGGTTATTTTTACTCTCGATTATTTTATCCATTATCAACAGTAACAATCATTCAACCCACCCCAATTATTCTATCCATTTTCTATAGTAACTCTCTCCTATCTACTTCCATGCGACTCCTTGACTTTTCCGACGACCGCTGACGACTTTTCCGGCGATCGCCGCTTTTTCATATTTCTTCTCATTTTCATTTTGAAAAATATAAAAAATGAAAATAAAGAAAAAAAAAAAACATCGAAGGTTGCCGGAAAAGTCGTTGACAACATCGAAGGTTAACCAACTTAAAAAAAAAAAAAAGAACATTCCAACGAAATTGTATTTACCACACTCAAGTTTATTTCAAATGATTTTATTGATAAAAAAAATAAAATAAAAATAATAATAATAATAATAACTAATATGACTTTTGAACTAAACATCTATACTATATTAAAAGCCACTTAAGGGGAGAAACTTTTGATTTCCTTTTAAGCCCCTTTTTAATCTTCAAATTCCTTATTTGTCCTTCCTATTTAATTATTCAATATTTTATTAGAATTGTTTTTTAAAAAAAGTTCATTATCACGTGTAGGTTTTGTTTTTTTAAAAAAAAAAATCTCATGATTAAGAATTGGTTAAATCTCATTTACGTTTAGACATTGTTTTTTAAAAAAAAAAATAGGTTAAAAAAATCTCATTTTCACGATTAGGTATTTTTTTAAAAAAAAATAATAATATTGGTTAAAAAAAATCTCATTCTCACGATTAGGTATTGTTTTTTTAAAAAAAAAAAAAAAAATCTCATGATTAAGAATTGGTTAAATCTCAATTTTTTTAAAAAAAAAAAGTTCATTATCACGTGTAGGTTTTTTTTTTTTTTTAAAAATCTCATGATTAAGAATTGGTTAAATTTCATTTACGTTTAGATATTGTTTTTTTAAAAAAATAATGTTGGTTAAAAAAACTCATTCTCACGATTAGGTATTGTTTTTTGTTTAAAAAAATAATATTGTTAAAAAAAATCTCATTTATCACGTTTAGGTTGTGTTCTTTTTTTAAAAAAAGTATCATCTTTCAAATAAATAAAAAAGATAATAGTTTTTAATAATTTTTCCTATTCCACGTTTGTATTGCTTTAAAAAAAAATCTCATCTCTTAAATTATTCGAAGTAAATTTCAAATAAATAAAAAAGATAATAGTTTTTAATAATTTTTCCTTCCCCACGTTTGTATTGCTTTTTTAAAAAAAAGATCTTATCTCTTAAATTATTCGAAGTAAAATTCAAATAAATAAAAAAGATATTAGTTTTTAAACCATTTCCATCGGTCTATATATAGTCCTCATACAATTTTTTTTTTCCATACTTCTCTTCAAACCATTTCCATCTGAAATAATGTGTTCCAAGGTGATCCCAATCAACCATCTTCAACTTGGTCAAAGAGAATGGGTGATTAAAGTCCTCATTCTAAGAAAAGGAAAAGTTGAACAATTTCAGAAACGTGGCGGTGATGACCTACACATTTTAAAGATCATCTTATTATATGAACATGTAATTATAAATATTTCTGATTATTTATTTATTTTTCATATACCAATTTTATTTATAATAATCATTTACTTTCTAACTTTTCAGGGTACAAAGATTCAGGCAGTGTTGTTCAACAATACCATTGAAAAATTAGGTCACATGCTTAAAAAAGATAAGACTTTTATTATAACAAATGGTAATATAAAGTCAATCAACAATCAATTTGTTAATGTGCATGATAAATTAGAACTAACATTATCTACTGTCACTGAAGTTACTGAAATTGATGATTCAATTCCTATTGTGTCAATGATTCGAAGTTTGAGTGAATTTCCTGTCAAAGAAGAAAAGAACATGTTAGGTAATGTATCTTCCCTTTTTTTTAGAATTATTTATATGCATTGATATTGAATTACTATTACTTTTATTAGCCCTTAATTATTTATTAATCATTAATATTATTTTTTGTTTTATCATACAGACTTGATTGAGATGGTTATTTCAGTAAAATCTACTTTACAGATCAAACAAAGGCAATCAACCAAGTTTTTGCAGAAAAGAGATGTTATTCTAATGAATAGTAGGTATGTTTTACCTAATTACTATATTTGCATGAACAAAACTTTTCCTTTTCTTATATATACATAGATTTGTAAAATAATATCAATATTTTTCATATTCTTATATATATTTGTAAAATAATGTAGAATACAGACCATTAAAATGACATTATGGGGAGATCTTGCTGAATTTGAAGGACAAGAGCTAGAGGACAACATCCATGATTATCCAATCATTATTGCTGCAAATCTTAAAACATCACTATATGAAGGTATATTGATTTATTTTTATTTTATTATATATATATAATAATTATTTATTATATTTGTACTGCATTTTAATCCTAATTTTAATCCTAGGAGAAATAAGTATTTCTACCACCTTCATCACTCATATTACCATTGAACCTCAATTGTCGGAAAGAGATCAACTACGAGAAAGGTAAATTAAATAACTTAAAGTTAAATTATTGAAATTTTCAAATTTCTTATCTTTAAATTAAATAACACGTGCAACGGACGTAGTTTCAAACTAGTTTATTAAAAGTTAACTAATATGATTTTTCTATACCAAATCCTAAACTTTTTTGTTTTGTAAAAAATAAAAACATAACCCTAAACCAAAGTGAATAGTATATCATTAAAAAAAACTAGAAAAAGAAAACAGTCAGTTTGAACCTTTGATTCAGAACCCCATGTTAAAACAGATCAGCACTCCAAACATAGACTATTTTATCCCAGACTAAAATAATCTGCACCCCAAACACAGATTATTTTATCCCAGACTATAATAATCTGCACCCCAAACACAGATTATTATAACCCCAGACTATTATAATCCCCAGATTATTATAACCACCAGATATTATAACCAATTCAGCACCCCAAACAGCCCCTAAGTGAAGACACATTTCATTAATTTAAATATTTGGACTTTCAAGTGAATTTAGATTTTTGCGAAATTGCTAATAAAAATTAAGGATGAGAACCAAAACAAAATATTTAAATCTTAGGTCAAATTGCAAAGTTTAGTGCTTGAACTTTCAAGTTTATGTCTAAAAGGTCCATGAACTTGAAAAAGTATATGGAATTGGTTTTTGACTTTCAATTTTGTGTCTAATAAAATAGGTCATTGAACTTTAAAAATGTATAATAGGTTTCTGAACTTTTAATTTTATGTCTAATAGGTCCCTCACATTTTCAAAAAAAAAAAAAAAAAAAAAAAAAAAAAAAAAAAACTAATTTATTCGATATAAAATTGAATTATGTCTAATAAGACCATAAACTTTCAATCTTTTGTCTAATAGGTTTGTGAATTTTCAAAAGTGTTGAATAAGTCAAAGACCTATTAGGTTGAAATTTAAGAGACATATTGGACACAAAATTACAAGTATAGGACCATTTATAGGACATTTTTTTAAGTTCGAAAACTTATTTGACACATAATTAAAAGTTTAGAGCTCTACTAGAAAGTTAAAGGTCTAAGTAAACACAAATGTAAAAGTTAAGACCACTTTTAAGAACCATTTGATTTTTAAAAAATTAATCTTATAAACACTACTTCCACCCATAAGTTTCTTTGTTTGAATATCTACCTTTTCCTATGTTTTCAAAAACCAAGTCAAATTTTGAAAACTAAAAAAAAAAAAAATCAAAAACTTGTTTTGTTTTTGTAATTTTGCTAGGAATTCAAATGGATCCTTAATAAAGATAAAAGTCGTTATAGAAAAATTGGGAGAAATCAAACATAATTTGCAACGAAACTAAGTAATAAACTTATAATTCGACCAAGAGTTCAAGAAAAAAGAGCATCTAAAAATTTAAGCATCAAAATAAAATAATTCCAAAAAAATCAACAACCAATATTTTTTTTTTTTTTTTTTTGAAACAACAATCAATAGAATTTAAAGCAATAATGGAAGTATCAAAACATTCACAATGGTGAGAGCACTAAATAATTGTGTATGGTTGATTGTTGGGTCATTTTCCCAAGAAGAACATTGGGACTCATGAAAATAGAAGGTAGGAATTGGAGAAAGGATTTTTTAAAAAATATGTTGGCAAGTTTGAAGGCACATATATTGTCACATCATTACTTCTTTATTAAATATAAGGATAATTTGAATTTGAAGCCATAAGAAATTTTAAGAAAATATACTTGAAACCTTTAAAATTTCTAGAGTGATTAAAAATTCATATAGAATTCCAAGACCAAATTGAAATAAGACCCCATTTGAAATTGTTTGAGCTAGAATTTTAAATATGTGTTTTAAAAAATAGTTTACAAAATAAAATATATATTAACAAGGGTATTTTTTTAAAAAAACAAAGAGAATAGCTATTAAATTACTTGTAACTTTTTTTAATTTAGTCTATCATAGACGATCAGAACAAGGGAATGTCATGTCATATGTCTATTCATTTTTTTTTAAATCAAATTAATTTGAGGGGTAATTTTGAAACAATCAAAATTTTAATATGTTGTGCTGTGTTTAAGATTTTTTTCCCTTAAAAAAAATATAACACATAACAAGCCGATTAATCTTACCTATCATTTTGGTTTGCTCAATCAAAACATAATTCATTTAATTTTTCACATTTTTTTAACCTAACCTAATTGTCAATAACAACATTCATGAGTAGATGCCATTTTTCTAATCAAAGCATTAAGGAGCATATTCAAGACTTTTTCTAGTTAAAGAACTAAAACTTAATTGCTTAACAAAAACCTAAAACTTTATATAAAAAGATTTATTTATATAAATAATATAACATTACAAATAAGAAGTATCAAATAAATAATTAAAAAAAAAAAAAACAAAGTTGTCAAAGTGAGCATAGTTGTCAATATAAGCGTAGCTCAAGTGGCATAAAACTTGTACTAACGACCAAGATCTTTGTGGTCAAATCTCACATCTCCACACATATTGTCAAAAACAAAAAGTGAGCATAACTCAATGATAATTGACATGTATCCTCGACTAAGAGGTCAAAGGTTCACATCTCTTCATTTTCGATTGTTGTTGAACTCAAAAAAATAAATAATTTAATAAAAATAATTTGTAAGTGCACAATTCATAAAGGTTTTTCTTAAATGATTATGGTATATATTATATATTTCTAATATCACTAATATCATATTCTTTCTTTTCTTTCTCTTTTCTTTTACATATTTGATCAAATAAAAGAAAACAAAGTAATATATATATATAATAAAAAAGGGACTAAATGTATTTTGCCCCTTCGTGAGATAAGATATATGAGGTTCCGCTCACTAAGAATGCCAATGACGAGTGGAGTGGGACCCTGTTTACCAAATATTTAATTATTTTTATATTTAACTTTTATTTTTTTGAAAACTTATAGAGAAATTGCAGTGGATGACAAATTGGACCAAATTAATAGCAAATATAGTACAATGTAAAAAAATTGCAAATATAGCAAAATCCATCCGAGTATATTACTGATAGACACTGATAGACTCTGGTTAATTAGAATCTATCTGATAGACTTCGATTATCAGAGTTTATCAGCGATAGACTCTTATTAATCAGAATCTATTAGTCTACTGATAGACTCCGATTATTCAGAGTCTATTAGTGTCTATCGCTGATAAACTCTAGTTAATCAAAATCTATTGATAGATTTTGATTAATCGAAGTCTATCAACGATATACACTGATATACTTTGAATAATCAGACTCTATTAGTGATAGACACAGATAGAATCTGACAACTGCTTTTTGGTCTTGTACAATTAATTTTGCTATATTTGCAATTAGTTTGCAACTGTGCTATATTTGCTATGAATTTGGTCCAATTTGCCATCTATACAATTGCCCCAAACTTATATCTAATTATTATTTCTATTGATCTTATTTTAAGAAATAAAAGATTTTATAAAAATGTGGGGTGCAATGAATGACATATATATTTTTTTTACATAAATGACAGCACACCTAAAAAAGTTAAACTATATTTTTATAGTATGTTTTATCCTTAATTATTTTCAATTCAGTTTTTTTTTTTTTCTTTTTTTTGACAATATGGGGTGGGGGGATTTGAACCACTGACCTCGTGGTTATCAATACAACTTTATGCCAGTTGAGCTATGCTCTTGTTGGCATTCAGTTTCTATTTTTTAAGGGTTTCATTATTATCTTTATCATTCATTAAAGTTTATCAAACAATCCCTATTATTAGTAAGAAATGATAAAAGTCTAACATGTTGTTTGCAATATTGATTATTGCACTCCATAACAAAGTTAGCTCTAGCGATCTTTCTATTTCTCAATCCAATTAATGCTTTAAAACTTGAACCACATTCATGTTTTTTAACTAGTGTTGTTTGTTAGGCCTTCATTTATCGAATAAATAAATAAATAAATAAAATCTCATCAACATTAAGGATAATTACAATCACAACACTAAATTTCCAATTTGAGCTATTACTCTCCCTAAAGTTATGGAATTGTTGCAATTAAATTCTACCATTATAATTCTGTTGGGTGGTTTGGTTTAATTGCAACCATTTCTATTATTTTTTTTTTTTTACCATATATGGAGTAGAAAATTTGAACTTCTGACTTCTTGAAAGTCTATATTTTATGTCAGTTTAACTATGTTTATGTTGACAATCTCACTTTTATGAGATTAGTAGTTTATAGTTCAAAGTTTTAGGGTTTAATGTTTTTTTTTCTTAAAAAGCTCCTTTTTTGGGGTTTAATGTTTTACAATCACACCTCTTGGTTGAAGGTGTACATATCAATTACCACTTAGCTATGCTCGCTTTGGCCCAAAAAAAATTTATAGTTTATGAGATGGTTTGAAATTTTTTCAAATCCCAACTAATAGAGTTACAACAACAAAGTTAATTGCATCGCACTAAGAAAAAAAAAAAAAAAAAAAAGGTTAATTGCGTCGATTTTATATTTGAGAGGGTAATTGTTCAAATTGGAAATTTGAGAGTTCAATTCCTAGAGTTTAGAGATGGTTTTTGCATATATATTTTTTTTAATAAAATTATATCATATCATGAAGCTCCATGGTATATCTTGTCTTGTTTATGTTATGCTTTAGTAATGACATGGTTAACTATTAATTTTTAATTAAAGCAAAAACACCCTTATATGACTTATATGAAACATTTGAATGTTTGGTGATTATATTAAAACCATGTGAGTCTATATACCGATTAGTAGTCTAATCTAGGTAAGACCAGGAAACAACCTAGCTAGGTAGGTCGTAGTTTAACTAGGAGAAACATAGAAGCTACTTAGGGTTGCAGTTTGGTTAAATAAGATGAAAAGAAATCAAGTCAAGTAGGTCATAAACACGACTCAGGTGCGATGAGGAGTCACTTAGCCTTGATGGGTTGAAACCAACACCTAAAACATTGATACAGGAATGGGGCCAAGAAGGTCAAATAAAGATTATTCAAACCTTGTGACAACTGATCAAAATTGACATGATTTTTGATCAGTGTAGGAAAAATAAAAATTGATGGTGTCACCATTGTGCTTTGTGGTGAACCTAACATGTCACATCCTTATACATTACATTAACGGACATCATGCTAATTACCACCCTACTAAGTAACCTGCAATTTTTTTTAAGAAATCACAGTCCAACATCCTAGCAAGTAGCACCATAAAGTTTCCAATCCAATCAAGCAATATGGTAACCGACCGTCGTGTCGTTTCTCTCTTATATATACAAAGATGAATGAGAGATGAAGACATATTCTATATCATACCCAAACTTTCTTAAACCCAAGATTCAAACTAAATTTAATTTAAGTATTAGAATGTGTTTGATCGACACCATACTAGTATCTCACCCCTTATGTCTTTGTAGCTAACTTTCAACTACTCATGTTCCTCCAACGTTGTTATCTCTAATGTCACTATCTCCATTTTCACTGACAAACCTACGATTGGTCCAATCAACTATCCTATCAAAATCGTGCATAAACACATTTTAAAAATTCAAGCCTTGTGTTGGTTCCTAAACTTGCAAAATGTCTATTTTACTTCCCAATATTTTAAAAAGATAACCATATTGATAATGGTTATTATTTTGTCACCTAGAAATCACCCCCCAATACCCACCTTAGATAACTTACGTGTATCAATACATGTCTGCGTAATTAGCACATCATATTTGATCTCACATTATCCATCGGTTGAACAATTAACAATAAAATAATACATTGAACTTTTTAATGTTTATGAACTAAAATAGAATAAGTCTAGAAATTCTAATACGAAAAAATAGATTTAAACCTATTTAATAACAACAATAATAATAATTAAAAAAAAACTTACAAGAAGAAGAAAAATAATGATGATATTAAATAATATACTATTGGTTTTTATTGCCTCTTGCTCTAGATTTATCCACCGACATAATCAAACTTGATGCCCAATGTGAGTATAATGTAAGCTTCCACACAATATTTTTGGGCAAAATCTTCCCAAGTTGTATGCTCTTTTAACATTATCAAAAGACAGCAAGGATCTAATTTATTAAATAATTCTAAGATTTTAAGACAATGATTTATTGATTGATTGATGCATTCAATTTATTGCTCTATTTAATAGGTAAATAAAATGGCCCATCTTTTCAATTAAATACTTCATTATTTTTATTTTCAAATAATAATAATAGAGTTGATTTAAATTACTATCTTTATTTTCTAATGTTTGAAAATTCTGTTTATGTTCCCAAGAATTTTTTTTTTTTTTTTATCCTTTCTTTATTTCTTTGTTCTTACTATTAATATTAACTTTCCATAATACTTTGAATCTAAAATTTAGGCATGAAGTCTCCCTCTATAAATGATCCTTAATAAATGGGGATTATGAAGTACCATATAAATAATTAAAGAATCATAGTTTCAAACTATTTAAGTTTCTTTGAATGTGCTTGTAATATAAGTTAATTGATTAGTTCTGCAAAAAGACAAATGAAAGAGAAGTCGTGCTTGAAATTCTGACGAAGAATTGTGGATTGTGTAAGAAATGGTGTAGATTAAAGTTTTAAAATGAAAAGTAATCTTGACTCGTCGTTGGAGACTTTTTTAATCTTGAGTTTTAAGAGTATTAATTGGAATGGAAATATATTAGAATGTTAGAAGTATAATTTTTTTTTTTTAATATCCGTGAGTGTCCGGACCAGCTTACGCGCACCTCGACTAGTCTGACCCTACTACATTTGGTTGCCAAGGAAACCCGTAGGATATTAAATATCCTAGGTGGTCATCATGGATTGAACTCATTCCCTCTGAACCTTTTATTTTTTCTATGGTCCTTATTGACCATTAATTATGTAATATTGATTTTTTTTTTGACAACAGTTATGTAATATTGAATTAAGTAGAAATTACTTGGAGAGTATCTATATTAACATAACTTTGTTATATAATATTTTTTCTTTTTTAGTTTTTATTAACAATTTTTCTATTTTGTTTTTTTTTTCCCGAGATTTTAATAGGATGACAAAAGGTTACTGAACAAGATTGATTTGTGGGGACTAGGGAGGGGAAATTCATAATTCATTGGGTTAATTTTAACTTTAAATTTTTAATTTCGTCAAATTGAATATAAATTTGGCTAACTAGTGAAATTAACTTGTTCTTTAGAACTAAGAGTGTGCTTGGCATTGATTTTGGAGGAGGTTGGAGTGATTAGAAAAGAATTAGTAGGTAGCAAAACAGGTTATAAATTAATTTTAATAATAATACTTTTTCAATTACGTTGATTTATAAAATCCATAGCTTCTTACTTAAAAATCCGATTTCACCGTCAATCATTTATTTCTATTATGTTATCTTATATTCCATTGAAATTATTTGTTTTTATTTGTTTTTATTTTTTTTTAAGTACATCAACATTTGGAGGTGGGGGATTCAAACCTCTGACCTCATGGTCGAGGGTACATGTCAATTACCGCTGAGCTAAGCTCGCTTTCGCTGTTTTTATTTTTTATTTAAATTGAAACAATATATTTTTTTTTCATTACTAAGTAGCAAATTATATTTCTAAATATACAAATATCCTAGATTAAATACAACATTATATTTTCAATCATATGAAATTCAAAATAATTATCATATAATAATTTTGAAATTATCTTATAAAAACCTTAAAATTAAATATCAACATTAAATTTATTTATTGAAAAATTATAGTTAAGTTGCAATAATTTAGAATATTAATTTATCAAACACCTTAACCTGCTTTTTCATCTATAAAAGTAATATTTACCAGACACGTAGTACAACTGATTTTCTTAAAAGCACAATTAACAACAATTATTTTATAAGCCACCGTGATCCTAAACTAAGTCTAAGTTAAAGAATTTAACCTAAAATCAAACAATATATCACCCAAAGCAATCCAAACCCAAATGTAATTTAGAAGATAAAATAGTTTTATCTTCGACACCAAAATGCCTAAAAAAGTTGGAAAAAAAAAACATGAATTTAAAAAATAACTATTAGCATTGTCCACGAAAAGAAAAAGAAAAACTTTTTTCTTTTTTGAGTTTAACAACATTTTGGGTGAAAGATTTAAATCTCTAACTTCTTGGTCGAGAGTACATACCAATTACAGCAGAACTATGCTCGCTTTGACCCAGAAATACTTATACCTACTCACGATATTATAACAATAAAATTCGATCAATCATATCTAAAAAAAGAATCGAATTAATTGAAATGTTTTACCACTCATTCAAATTTAAAGCTCAAGTAATGACCATTTTATTATTTTAAAAAAATCATGTTTACTAACCATTTCTCTTATTTATAACCTACCTTTTAGAAACATTTTAAAGATTAATAACTCAATTTTACAAGTTATAAAATACTAAAAAAATATATGTTTATCATTTTGAAATTTGACTACTTTAAAAAGAAGTAAAACAAATGATTTATTGCGTTTCAGAAAAACACACACACACAAACGATATATTAGTTAACAATTTTGTTGTTTAAAAACATAACTATTATCAACCATAATTTTAAGTATAAAAATAGTAAAAATAGAGCATTAAAGTCAAGGATTACAGGTTTATTCAAATTTTCATGTTAACTTCCTAATTATGGCATCTTCTTTTCCCAAAGCTTGGATATTCTTTGTGGAATGGATGTGCACAAGTCTTGAAATTAAATTTCCACCACATTTCTAATGCTAAAAAAAGTTCAAAAATTAAATTAACAATTTTTACTTTAGTTGATTTTTTAGATTAAAAATACCTTTTTTTTTTTTAACCAGACTTTCACTTAATTTCAGGTAAATTAAACTATATATTACTATATTTTCTTTAAAAGAACTTGGTTAACTGTTCAAAGAATATTGTAAAATAAAAATTATTTAATGATAAGTTAAATTTCAACCTTGGTAATGAAATTTTCAATAACATATACTTTAAGTTTACTATCTATTGTCATTAAAAAAAAAAAAAAAAAAAAGAGTTTACTACCTATTGTATCTTCAGTTTGGTCGCTTTGTACTTCTAAATATCTTATTTTAGTCCCTAATTTTTGTATAAATTTTGTTTTCATTCTTGTTGATTTTTCCATGACATTTAATAGGAATCTTATACGTACGACAACACATAACGTGTATTCCAAGATCTATCTATGGAGTTACGTATCAAAATCAAATTTAAATAAGTGGTCTAAGGAATAGAACGGAAAATCAAAAGTGTGTAAATCGTTCTTTAATTTCTTACTTAATTGACTGTAACTATTTCCAGATTCTCTAGAACTTTTAATCAAAAAGCAGAAAGGTTTCTTGATATCTAACTTATTAAAAACCTATTATGTCATTTTGTTAAATACTTATTACTCATTTTATAAATTAAAATTAAAAAAAAAAACCTATTTTTTTTAAAGAAAAATCTATATACAATTTTGATAGTTTTTTTTAAAAAAGGTAAAACAAAAAATATTAGATACACAATCTCTAAAATAGTCGAAAACAAGAAACATGAAATAAAATATTAATGCCCCGTTTGATAACCATTTGATTTTTGGTTTTTGAAAATTATGCTTGTTTTTTTCCAAATTCCCTATAATGGAGTTCATGTTTGTTAAAGATCCATTTGAATTCCTAGCAAAATTCCAAAAACAAAAACAAGTTTTTGGAAACTATTTTTTTTTTGTTTTCAAAATTTGACTTGGTTTTTGAAAACGAGGAAGAATGTAGATACTAAACACAAAGAAACTTATAGATGGAAATAGGTGTGTATAAGCCTAATTTTCAAAAATCAAATAGTTAGCAAACAAGGTCTAATCTTTTAATTACAAAAACCCCATAATTTCTCATCTTGAATTTGAAGAGTTCAACCCAAAAAGAATTCAAGAAACGTCAAAGTGAGCATAGCTCAATGATAATTGACATGTATTCTCAATCAAAAAGTCAGAAGTTCGAATACCTTGCCTCAAATGTTGTTGAACTAAAAAAAACACAAAAACACAATAAAAAAAATAAAAACAACATCAAAATAGATCATTGAACCCATTTTTATTTGAGATGATATAATATAATATAACGAAGCCTAGTCAAAGAATCAAATTTCTTCTAAAAAAAGACAATTAAAATCAAAAAAAGGAGAAGGTAAGGGAAGGGGCAAGGCAATGGATAATAAAACTTAGGAAGGAAGAGGCTAAGCAATTAATAACATGGAGATAGTGATGGTCAAGAAAATGGTCAAAATTAGCACATGATGCTGTCTAGTTAAATGTTTTTTATTTTTGTCCTTTTTTTTTTTTCTTTTTAGGTAGTGGGTTGGTTGATTATGATGGGAGGGCATTTTGGGGATTAAGCAAACAGTTTTTATACAAAAGATTAACCATGATTAAGGTGTGAATTAGAAACCCCAAAAAAACCCCAAAAAAACAAAAAACAAAAACAAAATAGTTAAAGAGAGAGAGAGTACAAGAGATTGCCATTTTCAAGGACCCAGAAGCAAAGCAAACTCAAGCAGAGACATAAACAAAGCAAAGCAAAGCAAAGCAGTAGAGAGAGAGAGTGTTAGTTTAATCTCAAGGAGAGAGAAATAGAAAACAAAACCTTTTTTTTTTTTTTTTTTGACATTGGGAAGGAGAAAGAAAGAAAGAAAGAAAGAAAGAAAGAAAGAAAGCTCTGTGTTTTGTGAGAGAGAGAGAGAGAGAGAGAGAGAAAGAAATGGAAAGTTTTGTGTGTTTGAGAGAAGAAGAAGTTGTCTGGAGATTGTAGGGGAAGATAGGGAACACTGCTTCAGCATTTGGTCTCTCTCTAACTCAGCATAACCAAACCCTTTCTTTTCTTCTTTGTCTCCTTTTTTCCCCCTTTCCATTTTTGTTTTTTTTTTTTCTTTTTCTGATTTGCTTTTCCGGCCACTTTGCCGGAATCCCTCGCCGGGGTTTTCCCGGTGTTGACCCTGTTCTTGTTGGGCGTCTCTCAATCTCTTTGCTTCTTTTTCTCTTTTGCTTTTCTGGGAAAATTTGAGGGACTTTCCTCTTTCTTTTGGGATTTTGTTTTTTGGGAGCTGATCCGGTTGGCTGCAGAGTGATTAAAGCTGACTTTCTCCAGAACTTTTGGTTCTTCGATCTGTTTGAGTTTTCTTTAAGCTACTGGAGATTTCCTTTTCGTTGGAGAAGATGAGCCGGTGAGATTTTTTGGGGGTTGGTTTTGTTTTTTACATCTAGTCAATCGCCTGAGGAGCTCGACGTACGGCGGAAAGCAATGAAGACGCCGGCGAACGGTGCCGCCGGTGCCGCCTCCTCCGCCGCCGCGCCTAATTCCTGCGAAGGTACTTTTTCTCTCTCTCTCTCTCGAAAACAAAAGAATCACACTGTAAGATTCGTAAATCCTAATCTTCCTCTTGGTTCAATCTCGAGCTCAATCTCATCGAACTCCGAGAGATTGGGTTTTTTTTTTCTTCAAAACCTTCAAGAACTCCTCACAATTCTATCTCGAGCTTAATTTCAATCGAACTCTCGAAAATTTGCTCGCTACAGTTCGATGAATCAGAGAGATTTTTCGGAAATTTTCCCAAAACCTTCGAGAACTCCCGTAAATTCTTTCGAACTCTTACAAATTTACTCGATACAGTCCGAAAAACCAGTGAGATTAGCAATTTTTTTTTTTAATTTCGAAACGTTCCCGAACTCTCGTAAATTCCACCTCCAGCTTGATTTCGATCGAACTCTCATGAATTTACTTGCTACAGTCCAATAAGCCAGAGAGATTACGAATTTTTCCAAAACTTTCCGAAACTCCGTAAATTCCACCTCAAGCTTAATTTCAATCGAACTCTCGGAAATTTAATCGCTACAGTCCGAAAAACCACACAGATTATCAATTTCTTTTCAAAACCTTCCAGAAATACTCCCCTAAATCAATTTTTGACCTTAATTCCGATCAAACTCTCACAAATCTACACACTACAGCCCTAAAAACCAAATAAACCAGCAATTTCTTAAAAAAAAAGAGTCGAAATCCTCCAGAATTCCATCAATTCCGCCTCGTTTTTCCTAGAAACAAACAGAAAAAGAAAAAAACCAAAACAATCGATTCTGTATCTGACATACCGTAAAAGAGTGAATGAGCGACTGACAGATGGTGAGTTGCAGGTGGATTGGAGAAGAAGGTCATAAATCCGGAGTTATGGCAAGCGTGCGCCGGTCCACTGGTGAACCTGCCGCCGGCCGGTTACCACGTGGTGTATTTTCCTCAGGGCCACAGCGAACAGGTCGGCCGCTGCGGCGGCGGCGCTTTTCTCTTTCTCTTTTTTTATTTCCGCTTTTTCTTTTTACATTCTCAGAGGCATTATTTTGCTATTATGCGCCGTTTTTTAATATGCTTTTGCCTTTATTGTTCTTTGTTATTAATTATTATTGTTATTATATCCTTCATTTAACCATTGGAATTTCTCCTTTTACAACTTTAAATTTTACACATGGGATTAATTAATGTCCTATGTCCTTCCTTGGCTTCATTTATGAAAATTTATGGAAATTATTTTTGTTCTCCTGATTTTTTAAAAGATTTTTTTTTTCTCGGGTTTGTTTTATTTTGGTTCATGAAGTTTTAAGTATTGTGCTTTAGCTATTACGTAAAAGAAAAACCGATTTGATTGGTAAAAATAAAATGGTTGAGTGTATCGAAGGTTGTATTTAGTAGGTCGGTGTGGTAGATTTCAAAATGAATTTTGAAAATTAATTATTAATTACTCATTGAGAATTAAATTAGCTTTTTATATTGAGTTGAAAGACAAGACAGAAAAAGTAGAATACTTGACAATTTAGAAATTGAAATAAGGTAGGTCTGGACCAAAATAGGCTTAGGCCTTTTTTTTTAAAATAAATTATATGTATATGTAAATTTAATTAATGATAAAGAAAATGAGCTATGCAATAATTACTTATTATTGTTTAAGAAAAAAAATTTGTTTCTTGTATTTTGGCTTAATTTTTTTTTATTATTGGAATATTTCATAATTTTACATTAATTTCTAACTTTTTTTTTTTTTGAAAATCTAACTGTTATTGTTTTTATTTATTTATGTTAATGGAAATTTGTGAATATTTACTGTGGTAAGAACTTTATATTAGATCAAAGATAAGACTGAATAAAAAGGTTAATCAAAATCATTTGAATTCTTGGTTTTCTTTACTTATGACATGAACTGAGTATTATTGTACTACAAAATATTACACTTGGAAAGAATGTCTTTTATTTTTTATTTTTAAATGGAAATCTTCTTTTTGTTTTTGAGTAAATATGTGTCAACTAATAATTGAAATTTGTAATTTCAGGTGGCAGCATCTTTGAAGAAAGATGTGGATGCCCAAATCCCAAACTACCCAAATCTTCCTTCCAAGTTATTATGTTTGCTTCATAATGTAACATTACATGTATGGTTGGTTATGCTTTGCTGCAGCCACTCTCTTCATTTTCTAGTTTATTTAAATTAATGAGTTCTTGTATTTCTTTCTTCTTTTTTTGGTTAAGTTTTGTTCTTTATTTTTTGTAGGCTGACCCAGAAACAGATGAAGTATATGCTCAAATGACACTACAACCAGTTCCCTCTGTAAGGACTCAAATCTGTTTTCTTACAAAATTTTCAGTATTTCGATATCTTGATGGAGAGTTTTTGAGGGGCTCGAGAGGCCGTGGGAGGAGGTGTGGTATCCTGTTAGATTTAACGCGTCGCTTTGAGCTTTTGTCACTAAGACTTTTTGGATGAGACTCCCTTTTCGTATAGCTTGTTGGGGGTTTGGACGTCTCTTTTGTTGGGTTGTTCTTTTTGTATGCCCTTTGTATTCTTTCGTTTGTTGATAAAAGCCGTCTTTAATGGGTGGACCTCTGGGTGAGGATTTGGAATTTGGGAACACCTGAAATAATCCCATATTGGCAATACAACCTCACTCTCTTGATGTTTACTTTGCAGTTTGACAAGGAGGCATTGTTGAGATCAGATCTAGCTCTCAAGTCTAATAAGCCTCAACCAGAGTTCTTCTGTAAAACATTGACTGCAAGTGACACGAGCACTCATGGCGGTTTCTCCGTACCACGCCGTGCTGCAGAGAAGATCTTCCCCACTCTTGTGAGCAAATTTTTGCTTGTTTTTTGCCATGCTATTTGTCTTCTTTTATGTCAATTTCAAAATGTAATGTTGTTCTGTTTGCTTGCTAGGATTTCTCAATGCAACCACCTGCACAAGAGCTTGTTGCTAAGGATTTACATGATACTGTATGGACTTTCCGTCACATATATCGAGGTACGTAACTTTTGCTAGCCATTTGGAAATTCGTATTCCTGCTCATTGTGTAAGAATGTTCAAGAATTGCTCTCTAAGCACTGGCTTGCATTCTTTTGTCCTTCTCAATGCAGGACAACCGAAACGTCATTTGCTGACAACCGGTTGGAGCTTATTTGTTAGTGGAAAGAGGCTTCTTGCTGGTGATTCAGTTTTGTTCATAAGGTGATGACATGTCTTGGTATAAACTGGTTGTTATTTATCAAAAAAATTCATGTTCATGATCATTAACTTGGATGCTTTTTAAGTGAAGCAAGTGTTTAAAAAAGAAGAAATGTTGTTTTAAGAGAGCCTGATCTTACTTGATATTCATTTTCCTTGAGCAGAGATGAAAAACAACAGCTTCTATTGGGCATTAGGAGAGCGAACAGGCAACCGACAAACCTATCATCATCAGTGTTGTCAAGTGATAGTATGCACATTGGTATTCTTGCTGCTGCTGCCCATGCTGCTGCAAACAACAGCCCTTTCACTGTCTTCTACAACCCGAGGTCTGCCGGTTACTTCTTAACCTCTTAAATTGGATTCACTAACTCGCAAATAACGATAACTGTGAAGATAAATTATTGATGTTTCTTTATGAATTGAAGTTATCTGAGTATTCAAATGCATAATCCTTGTGATGCAGAGCAAGTCCTTCAGAATTTGTCATTCCTCTTGCCAAATACTATAAGGCAGTGTCTGCAAACCAAATATCACTCGGCATGCGCTTTAGGATGATGTTCGAGACGGAAGAGTCTGGAACAAGAAGGTAGATCTTGTGATGTTTTCCTGTTTTAGATGAAATCATAATTAAGGAAATAAAGTATAATGCTCATTGAGATAATTAGAAACAATTGCAACATTTTATGAGATATACTAATTTGAAATCCATCCTTTTGTTATTATTTTCCAAAAAACCAAATCACTTTTGAGAATTCAATTTTTTCTTCATGAATCAAGAACATTTTTCTGATTGCATCCAAAACATAAGTTGATTTTATCTTCTAGGCTCAATAGAAAATAACTTCCTGTTTTTCTTGTCTTTTGTTTCTCGAAATATGTTTCAGTTCTTATGGTGAAAAAATCATCTGTTTTGCAGGTACATGGGCACTATCACAGGCATAAGTGATCTTGATCCTGTCAGATGGAAGGGCTCACAATGGCGTAATCTACAGGTTCGTTAGCCGCATTGTTCCCCTATCTTTGCGTCCTTGAAAAATGATTTTAACATATGAAAAACGATTGCCTACATATAGTTTGGGATATTGCTAAAGCATAGTGCATCCATGATTAGGTTGGTTGGGATGAGTCGACTGGAGGAGAAAGGCGAAACCGAGTCTCAATATGGGAGATTGAACCTGTAATTGCTCCATTTTTCATTTGCCCCCCTCCTTTTTTGAGATCTAAACGTCCAAGGCAACCGGGAATGCCAGGTATAAGACTTTACTAGTGAGGGTTATTTTTCATTCTCAAGTCAAATCTTGTGTCTATACATCATTACAGATCTATCAGTAACCTAAAATGATATTGACCTTTGTGTTGTAATACTCAAGAAAATAGATGAACCATACCTGACCCTTCTGCGAATCGATACAAGTTGATGGATTTAATAGTTTGGAAACTTGATTCTCATTCTTTCTGACATAATTTTATACTTTGTAATGAATTTCAAGTGGGAATGTAATGTACTTGTATTTTCACTTGCAGATGATGACTCCTCGGATTTGGACGGTATATTTAAAAGAACAATGTTTGGTGATGATTTCTGCATGAAAGATCCCCAAGGATATCCCGGCCTAAACTTAGTTCAATGGATGAATATGCAAAACCCCTCGCTCTCGAATTCAATGCAGCCAAATTACATGCATTCGTTTTCCGGGTCTATGCTTCCCAACCTTGGTGGAGTCGATATTTCTCGGCAACTTGGCTTGCCAAATACACAAATTCCTCAATCAAACAACATACAGTTCAATGCACAAAGGCTACTTTCTCAAGCTCAACAGTTAGATCAGATGCCTAAGATACCATCGAGTATGAACGCGTTGGGGTCTGTTGTGCAACCACCACAACAGTTGGATGATATGTCTCAGCAGACACGGCAGAATTTGATAAACCAAAACGCAGTCTCGAGTCAGATTCAGGCTCAAATAATGCAGCAGCCTCATGCTAATGGGATCCTACAGCAGCAAACCTCTTTGCAAAACCAGCAGCTTCAGAGAAGCCTCCCTCAGAACCTGCAAATGCAGCAGCATCAGCAAATTTTGGGTCAGAATCAACAGCAAAATATGAATCCATCCCCGCTCCCGGATCAGTTAAATCATCAGTTGCAAATGTCGGATAATCAAGTTCAAATGCAGATGTTGCAGAAGCTTCAGCAGCAGCAGCAAACACTTTTGGCTCAGCAGTCTGCCCTTCAGCCTGCTCAACTCACCCAACTCCCGGAACAGCAGAGACAGATGGTAGATGTGTCCCAAAGCTTTTCCAGGTCCATGTTGTCGAACCAAATGCTCGACATGCCTCAATCTACCCCAGCTCCAGTTCCTCCATCAAATGCTTTACCACAGCAGGCAGCGAAAAGCAATGGCCAGACAAATAACCGATTCTCGAATCAGCATTTGCAGCCGAAACTTCCACAACTGCAGCAACCAACTACATCTGCTGTACTTTCTGACATGTCTAGGCCAATGGGAATTCCTCCTACCCAAACAAACAATCAGCTCTCTGCAGCTACTAGTAGTGTAATAACAGGAGCAGCAGGGGCTGGCCAATCTGGAATCACTGACGACATACCATCTTGCTCCACATCACCTTCCACGAACAACTGTCCAAGTTTGGTTCAACCGGTAACTAATGGAAGGGTTCATCGAAGCACGGGGTTGGTTGAGGATGTTGCTCAATCTACTGCAACAATCTTCAGTGCAAATACCTTGGATACCATGTCACCAAATGCCAACCTAGTTAAAGATTTGCCACAGAAGACTGCTGTCAAACCTTCACTGAATATTTCCAAGAATCAAAATCATGGAATTTTTGCACAACAAACTTTCTTGAACAATGCTGTTGCACAGACGGATTTCTTGGACACGTCATCCTCCACAACCTCGGCTTGCCTTTCTCAGAACGATGCTCAGTTGCAGCAGAATAACATGATGTCTTTCAACTCACAGCCAATGTTGTTTAGAGATGGTGCTCAGGATTTGGAAGTACCAACAGATCTCCATAACATTCCGTACGGGACTAATGTCGACGGACAATTGGTAGCACAGTTAAACTCCGATCCTTTGTTAAACAAGGGCATTGGAGGGTTGGGGAAGGATTTCTCCAATAACTTCTCTTCCGGGGGCATGCTTGCCACTTACGATGCACAGAAAGATCCTCAACAGGAAATTTCTTCCTCTATAGTTTCACAATCATTTGGTATTCCAGACATGACATTTAATTCTATGGATTCAACGATAAACGATAGCGCCTTCTTGAATAGAAACCAATGGGCTCCTCCGCCTCCGTTCCCGCGTATGCGAACCTACACCAAGGTACAATTACATATAAGATGTTTACCAAGTATTCTAAGTTTTTCATTGCCATTTTCTGTTTGGTTCTCCATGTGGTCTATCTTGCTTATCTTCATTATTGAAGGTTTACAAACGTGGAGCTGTTGGGAGATCTATTGATATCACTCGTTACTCGGGTTATGATGAGCTAAAACAAGACCTGGCCCGTAGGTTCGGTATCGAGGGACAGTTGGAGGACAGGCAAAAAATTGGCTGGAAACTTGTTTATGTGGATCATGAGAATGATGTTTTACTCGTAGGCGATGACCCTTGGGAGTAAGTCGTTTATTTGCATCTTTCATTACAAACATCTGCCACTCATGGTACATAAGCTCGAGTCATTATCCTTACTGAGTTTGTTCGAAATTTCAGGGACTTTGTGAACTGCGTACGGAGCATCAAGATCCTCTCCCCACAGGAAGTCCAACAAATGAGCTTGGATGGAGATTTTGGGAACGGGGTCCTACCGAACCAAGCATGCAGTAGCTCAGATGGTGGAAATGCTTAAACACACTGTCCAAATGCTAACATTCCCTTCTTTTGGTAACTGATTCTTATAAATTTTAGCTCAAAGTTCATAGCTTCGTATATCGGTTCTGGCTACGATTTCCCGTTGCAAGAATCTTGCAGCAATGGAGGAGAGATATAGCCAACCAACACTACTCAGCAATGGCTTAGCCATTGTCTGGTTAAATTTTCTTGGACCTCTTAGCCTAGACAACTTTGAAAGCAGCATAGTTGAGAAGAAGTTGAAGTGGAGAGAAAAGTGAAGCTTCATCCGGGTTTCGAGTTGTCGTGTCATGGAAGGTGGTATATTATTCACCGATGTGATATTATAGTTTACGATATCGTCGCCATTGTCGTCGCCGAGGCTGATCTCATCTGCCGCGCTGTAGTGTTATATTATTATGATGCAGTTTAGCTAGCAAAAGTATGAAACTTTGTATCCTTAGTTTTGCATGTAAATTAGAAAAGATGTGCAGATTTTCTTTCCCAGTCTAATGAGAAATGGCTTATATGCATTTTTTTTTTTGTTTTTTTTTGTGATGATGATCATGTCTTGAACTTCAATAATTTGATTCTTTTTGGCATTTAAAATCTGAAGATCTCTTTTGATTTGTAGCTAAAAGACTTAGGGGCTGTTTAGGGTGTTGAATTGGTTATAATATCTGGTGGTTATAATAATCTGGAGATTATAATAGTCTGGGGGTTATAATAATCTGTGTTTGGGGTGCAGATTATTATAGTCTGGGATAAAATAATTTGTGTTTGAGGGGCAGATTATTTTAGTTTGGGATAAAATAATCTGTGTTTGGGATGTAGATTATTTTAGTATGGGTTAAAATAGTCTGTGTTTGGATTGCTTATATGTTTAACATGAGATTCTAAATCAAATGTTCAAGTTGACTGTTTTTTTCCTCATACAACATTGTATGTCAAATATTATATTTTACAAATATCAATAAAAAATTGTTTGGATTCAGTTGTAAAAAAAATAAAGTATTGGGTATACGGGTTAAATGATGTGTTTAACTTAAAATGAAATAAAAATAACTTAAGGTTAGAGTTGATTTTCTTTGTTTTAGGGTCATGATTTTTTCACAAAAGAAGTCATTTTATGATTTCATATTGGAAAACCATATTTGTTTTGTATTTTCAACGTAAAAAATGCTTATGTACAAAGAAATTATATAATAAAACTTCATATTTAATAAAACTCCATATTTATATATGTAGAAAGACAACTGAGAAACTGGTAAGTGTTTCTAACATGGAATGACCAAAAATCGCTTTTTTCTTTTTCTTTTTTCCTTCTTTTTCATTTTCTTCCTCCATCTTTATCTTCTTCCTCCATCACCATCATCTTCATCTTATTCCTCCATTTCCATCTTCATCTTCATCATCTTCATCTTATTCCTCCATTTCCATCTTCATCTTCATCATCTTCTTCCTCCATTTCCATCATCTTCTTCCTCCATTTCCATCATCATCTCCATCTTCTTCCTCAACCTCAAACTTCATCTTCATCATTTTCTTCTTCCTCTAACCCTAATACCGGCAACGTTTTCAACGATTTTTCCGGCGGTTGCCAACAAATTTTTCGACGACCAAATTTTTTTCCTCGTTTTCTTTCATTTCTTCTTTTTTTTTTTCTTTATTTTCATTTTTTATATTTTTCAAAATGAAAATGAGAAGAAATATGAAAAAAGTGGTTGCCGAAAAAGTCGTCGGCGGTCGTCGGAAAAGTCGCCGGAAACTTTGCCGGCCGACGGCGACCGGCGGTCGTCAGAAAAGTCGAAGAGTCGCATGGAAGAAGAGAGGAGAGAGTTACTGTAGAAAATGGATAGAATAATTGGATGGGTTGAATGATGGTTACTGTAGAGAATGGATAAAATAATCGGGGGTAAAAATAACCTACCTCACCATTTATTTTAGTTGATGCCCCAAACACTGAATAGGTTATAATAAAGGGGTTATTATAACCTATTCAGTGCTCCAAACAACCCCTTAAAAGTTATAAAATTTAAGGGTCAAATCTTTGGAATTTAGACTCTCTCTCTTTAGAGTTGTTCACTTCCAGCTTTTATGGTGTTGACTCTTCTTTTCTTTTTTTTTTTTTCCGTCTTTTTTTTTTCCATGGCTGACCTGAGAATATTGAATAAAATCTTGTAAATGTTTTACATAAGTGTGAATAAGTTGGAAAAAGAAAACAATTATGTTTTTGTATATTGACTATGATGGTCTTAGATATCAATTTCGATATGTCAAAATATACACCCACATCAATTTCAATCAAGAATTTTAAGGAGTATTTGAATGAATTTGAAAAAATGACTTTTTTCAATCAAAAGAAAAAAAAAACAATTACTAATTTTATCGCGTTTGATAATCACTTTTACTCCCACCTATGAGTTTAGCTAGCATAGTTATGAAATTTTTTTTAAGTGTTTTTAAAATACAAGTTCAATTTTGAAAATTAAAAAGAAAAGTAGGTTTTAATTTAATTTTCTTTTAGAATTTAGCTAAGAATTTAAAAAACATTTTTTTTATAAAAGATAAAAACAATTGTAAAGATATCGTGAGAAAATAAGCTCAATTTTAAAAAACCAAAAAGCAAAAAGCCATAAAGTTGCATTTTTTTTTCAAAAGAAAGTTAACAAATTGGGTCTTATGATTTCAAGTGTTTTAAGGGGTTGTACATTTTTCGAAAAGTTACTTTTGGTTTTTTAAACCAAAACATTATCAAATTTTTAAGGGTGTGTTTGGTTTAACTTTTCAAGTGTTTAATTTTGAAAATAAATCATTTTGAAAAAATTTATAGTGTTTGGCAACCACTAAAAATGACTTATTAGAAAATGAGATTGATAAATAAACCATTTTGAGACAAACACTTGAAACCAACTTTTTAAAAAAGAATTCTTAAGTAAACAATAACTTGTATATAAAAACATTTGTGAGGAAATGCAACCAAACATATGAGTGTTTAAATTCTAAACAATTTTTATACAAAATGTTTTTTAAAAAATGCATTCTTGAAAAACATTTAAATTAAAATGTATTCCAAACGGACCCTAAATAGTTTTAACATAAACACTTTTTTATCTGTCAAAAAAAAAAAAAATCTCAAACTCACCCTTAAAATTTTTTGGATCTTTATTCAAATAATCGTATTTAATGATATCCATTTTTCATGACACATCAATTCAATTTTTCGTTAACAACAAGTATGAGAGTTAGAATAGGTTAAATTATAAAAAATGCCCCTGAACTATGGGGTTTGTTTAAAAAATAATACCCCTGAACTTTCAAAAACGTTTCAAAACTGCCCCTAACGTTATAATACCTAACAGAAACCTGATGTGGACTGTTAAAATTAAAAAAAAAAAAAAAACACCTGGCATGTATACGTGGCTTTCCAACTAAAATTTTGGTCTTTGTTCAAAAATACCCTTACTAAAAAGTAGTTGTTTCAAAAATACCCATCTCAAACCAACGCATTAACATGAAGGGTTAGGGTTTCATCAAAACGGCGTGTTTCACTGGTAAAATCCTCACTTCACAAAAGTCTTTCTTTCTCTTCCCATAAAATCAACACCGTTCAACAAGTTAGGGTTAAAATCCTTTGGTAAAATTGAAGAAGAAGAATACGGCAGAGGCTTTATGGTAAATCGAAGAAGACGGCGTTGACTCACGACTCTTGTTGAACGTTAAATCGAAGAAGACGCCCCTACAATTCTCGTTGAAGAAGACGTTGTTGAGGGTGCTGACGTTCCGTTGAAGAAGACGATGTTGAAGGTAAAAAAAGATTTTTTTTTTTCTTTGTCTTTTTTTAGTGCTTCTTTGTCTTTTCTTTGCTAACACAGTGAAAGTGAAAGTGGTCTTCAATATAATTTTTGTATAATATCAATTGTTTTTGCACACTCCAAAATCGAAAATTTCATAATGCATTTCACAAAAAAAAAAAAAAAAAAAAAAAAAAAAAAAAAATCACTTTAGCTGTCCTTGCTTTCATTCCTATAAATAATCAGTGAATTACTAAATTATATGTTTTGTAAAAAAAAAAAGAGTAAAAACAGAGAGAATGTTATTAAATCATGTCCCATGTATATGTTAATGTGAAAAGTATATGAACATAGCTTATAGTTTGATGAAAATTTTCCTCATGAAGCAAGTCCTTCGATTTCAAACCTCTCAATGTTAAACAGGATTTTACATTAAAACTAAAAGAACCAGATAAAAATCCAACAAAAACACAAGAAATTCAACTTTTACCCTTTCTAGATAGAGACTAATTGAATGAGTCTCTTTTATTTAAGAAAGACATAAATCACTTGGATCTTTGCCTCAACTACTTAAATTAGTATTTTCTTTCTTTTACTCTTGCTAGGAAGTGTATGAAGAAGGTAGTCAGTGTTGTGATCATGAGTGAGTATAAACTGACAGTGGTGGTGAGTGAGTTTCATTCTCCATTCTCGATCTACTTCTAGTTGTGACATGTACAAAAAAGCGTCTCAAGAATCGGTATAAACATCTTCCTTTCAAGTGCTTATAAGTGGGTTCTTTTAAACAATTACAAGTTACTTCTTTTTAATGGTTATTCAATTGTTATAGGCAACCCCAAGTCATGTTCGAAGTCGAAGTGGACGATTGGAAAGTGCTCATTCTCCATTATTGTTTGTAAGTGATCAATTCCTATTATATTGCTTTTGTATAATGTTAATTATTGTTTACTGTACTGTTTTTATTGGTATAATTTGTGTTCTGTTTATAGTTTGAACGTGTTTTTCCTGTTGTATTCTGATTTTATTGGACTTGAAAAACTTTATTTAGTTATGAAACAGGGATGTGCGAAATATTTTGTGAAAAAATAAAATGAACATTGAACCCGATTATTGTATTCTCATTTTATTTAAACTTCAATTTAGACTGTCGCTATAGTTGTTTTGTTGTGATAAAAAGCTATAAATTTTGGCAGGGAAAAACTACTTGTCTTCCACCAAGAGCTTCGACTGGAATTTCGATGAATAATGCATCAGATGGAAAAATAGACAAATTGCCCATAAGAGGAAAATTGAAGAAGAAAGTCAGTAGCCTTCCTTTGTTGCCAGTTTGGGATAACAATCGAATCACATCTTCGATCCTTAATGATCCAGAAACCTTGAAGAAGCTGTCAAAGAAATGATAAGATTGACATAGTTGCTCACTTTTGTAAAAATGAGGCCTTATGTGAAATTTTGTGTATAAGATTAGATTAGAAAGTGTACATGAACTAAAAGGATCCTTTTTTGTATACATGTACATTGTCACAAGGGAAAACAATTTTTTTGTGTCTAATCTTTTAGGAAAGGCCAAAACTTGATGGCAATATAACTCTATAACTTTGATGACAATTTGAAGTTTGTTGACTGTTTGACATTTAATGACTATTTAAGTTTGACAATATTTGATTACACCTTGTTGAATTGATGACAATATTTGATTACACCTTGTTGAATTGATGACAATATTTGATTACACCTTGTTGAATTGATGACAATATTAGGAGCAATTTGCATGGAAACCTCATAAAGAGCTTGAAGTTAACATCAAGAAGCTATATATCACATTTACAAAAGAGAGTTGAAGTTAGACTTCAAAGTACATAATTTGGCAAAATTTGGCTAGAAATTTCCAATCAGACTTCATTAATTGACATACTTCAGAAACTCAAAATAATATGTCTATTCCCCATTTCATAATATTTGGAGAGGTTCAATTAAACAAAAAATTTACATCCGCTTATCCAACTACATATCATCTAATTGGACTAACGATTAAATAAAGCTAACATTAAGCAACTTGTCAACATCCATGAGCTAGTTAGCCAGCATTTATATTCCTATTCCTATTCAGTTCATTCTAATGCACAAAGAAAGAATTTTGTAATGCAATTTTTTCATCCAAGCCTTTCTCCCCTGTTTTTTTTTTTTTTTTTTTTTTTTTTCTTTTTGAAAATGCCTTTCTCCCCTGTTAAACAACCTTCCAACTCAACCTGCAATTCATATTTTGTGGAAACCTATGATTCTCCAATTTGTTCTCCAGCATTGCCCCTTCCCACAACTCTCATTAATCTGGTAGGTAGAGTACCCATGACAAAGGAAGATGGGGTATCTACAAAAACTAAATGATATTGATTCCACTCCTACAAAACTTGTTTCAACCCCAATTCAACTGATGGCTTCCACACCTCCAATTCCTCCACCAAAAAGAAGTTCCATGAGTCCTGATGATGATTCTTCTTGTTCAACAAAGAAGTTGGTCAACCATGTTTTACATCACTTAGATCTGACACTCACACAAAAGAAGATGAAAATGAGGATTATATAGATGGTACAAGGAGTGAATCACTTGACGATGATATTTTAGATATTCTACCTTAAGTTATTGGCTTTCTAAAATACAACTCAACCTGAAATCACTTTGATAATGGGTCATATTGAAGCTGACAAATACCCATACATCTTCTCTCTTCATGTTGAAGCTCCAATATCTTCAACTTTTGTTGCTTTGTTGTGAAAACTTGCCCTAATTTCGCCTTCATGGTGAAATGAATTTCGAAGCCCTAGTCCTTCATGGTGAAATGATTTTCGAAGCCCTAGTATTCTCCTCCGGCTGCTCCATTATTCCCAATCCATTACACCTAAATCTCTCTTTATTTCCTCTTTTAAATCAATATAATAGGGTTTCCAATTTTTTTTTACACCTCAGCCTTCCATGTTAGCATTTTTCCACGTCATAGAGGTTAGATTCAGCATTTAACAGCCCACATCAGGTTTCTGTTAGGTGTTATAACGGCAGGGGCAGTTTTGAAACGTTTTTGAAAATTTAAGGGTATTTTTGAAACTTTTGAAAGTTCAGGGGTATTTTTGAAACAAATCCCATAGTTCAGGGGCATTTTTTATAATTTAACTGTTAGAATATTCAAACAAATTTGAGTTTAGTTCAGTAAATAAAATATCTATTAACATTTTAAAAAATGAATGGTTGGACTTCCACCCTTGTGTATAGTCTTCTTCAAACCCATCTAGTATACGAATGTTGATTCTTTAAAAAAAAAAAAAAAACAAATGTTAATTCTTTAAAAAAAAAATGAATTTGTAGGGGAAAGGGAATTGAAAAGGAAGAAAAATCTAATCATGTATAGAGACAGACATATATATATATACATACATATATACATGTATATATATTTGTGCGCGTGCGTGTAACAGTTAAACTCATTCATACATAATCTACAAACATTTCATTCTTGTACAAATCCACACCACAAAACCCACACAAATCCAACTCAAAAGAAACTAAAGGAAAGATAAACAATAGAAATTGAGAAAACCTCTTTCACTTTCATTTCAGCTTAACAAATCAATTACAAAGGGCATATATATATACGTTAAGATAGAGGGAAAAACTCTTGAACTATGATAAGCACAACTACAGATAATTATATAAGTTTCTAACAACTCTGTATACATTTTAACAGACGATCGAAAATCTCCTGGACTAACAATTGGACTAATAGAAAACACCCGGACTTGAACTCTAATGAGCTTTTGAGCTGAAACTCTAATGGATTGCCTTAACCCCTTCCTCCCCCCAGCCAATGAAAGATGGGTCTAGCTCAAACATTGAGATTGGACTTGAGCTTGAGAAAACTGACAGCAGAGAATGGTTTAGTGACACATCCGCAATTTGGGCAAAGGTTGACAAATGTTGTACATGTAATTTCTTGTTTAGAACTAAGTTACGAACAAAACAAATGTCCACTCCACATGTTTGGTTTTAGAATGCAACATAGGATTAACATTAAAATGCACTGCACTTAAGTTATCACACCATAAAGATTATTGATTTAAAGAAATCTCCAAATCAGAAAACAGAGAATGTAACCAAACCAACTCATAATCAACCAGTGCAAGACATCTATACTCAGCCTCAGTACTCGATCTAGAGATAATAGATTGATTTTTAGACCCCCCACGTGATCAAATTGCCACCAAGGAAGACACAAAAGCCAGAAGTTGATTTGTGGTCATCCATTTAGAAGCCCAATCCACATCAGCAAATCCATGTAAAAAATCATTAGATTTATGAAGTAACAAACCATGATTGAATGCACCTTTTAAGGTTACGTAAAATCCTCTTTAACCAATTGTCAGTGAAGAGAACAGTTGGAGCATGCATAAATTGACACACCTTACTCACACTGTATGAGATTTTCGGATGAGTGAGTGTGACATATTGGAAAGCACCAATTACACTCCTATAAAGATGAACATCAACAAAGACTTCACCTTGATGAACAGAAAGTATAGGACCACAACCATAGGAGTTGGAATAGAATTAGCTTTAGTCATACGAGTACGACGTAACAAGTCCTTAATATATTTACCCTGAGATAAAAATAAGCTCCCAGATGGTGGATAAGACACCTTAATGCCCAAGGAATAGTTAAGAGGTCCCAAATCCTTGAGGGAAAACCGACCATTGAACTCATTAATCAAAGATAAAATAACAGTCATAGAATTGCTCGTAATAAAGGATGTCATACACATAAACAAGTATATAACAATAAAGATTACCAGACTGTCGAAATAGCAAAAATGTATCAACCATAGAGTTCACAAACCCAAGATAATTCAGAAACAAACTAAACTGTTCAAACCAAGCACAAGGGACTTGTTTGAGTCCATATAATGCTTTGTGAAGTCAAAAAACAAGTGGAGAAGAACCATGAACATGAAAACCAACAGGTTGTTCCATGTACATTGTCTTAGACAACCACACCGTACAAGAAGGCATCATTAATATCGTTTTGCCTAATAGGACAATTATATGTGATAGTAAGTGTAAAAAGAACACAAATAGTTATAAGCTTAATAACAGGACTATAAGTCTCAAAATAGTCTATATAAGTCGACTGATGAAAGCTCTTAGCTACTAACCGAGCCTTGTAATGAGAAATTGATCCATTCGAATTATGTTTTATCTTAAATACCCACTTACAGGCTATAATTTTCTGATTTAAAGGAGCAGGAACAAGATCTCATGTTTTATTTTGTATAAAAGCATCATATTCAGTCTGCATCACTTCTTTTAATTTCAATGGGGACATTTAAGGGCCTCCTCGACATTAGGCGGTTCAACATCAATAAAAGTTGTAAGTAAGACTTTCAGTTTGAATATGCATTCTTTACTTCTGGTAATCATAGGATGGTTGTCTAAAAGATTGGGCAGAGAAGAAGCTTGGTCAATGATGTGACTAAACCTGCAATGTTTTAATGACTTAGGAAAATATATAGAAAAGATTTCGGTCAAAGTGCAAGTGCAAACTATCGCATATAGTAATAAATTTGGAAATATTCTAAAGTATCGATCCCATACAGTCTATGAATAAAACTCGGATTTGAAGAAGAAATTGCTTTTAAGCACAATAAAAAGTAACCAAGTGTTGAAATGGTTTGGGATGGTTGATTTTTAAAAGAAACAATAATGATAAATAAGGACTCAATTTAGTTGCAACCTAAATTAAATTAATTGTAATTACTAGCTTGTTTAACAACCTAAGTCTACTTATGCACTGAGTCAGGGTTTAACTCCTATTTGACCTTGATTTCAAGCACCGTTAGAAGGCTAAGCGAGGTCGACTCACATGTCTGTGGCTTCACTCGGACATAGATAAATCATGCATGCAACCTTTAAAACCCTATAATTGTTACTCCTTGTAACACCGAATTTCCTATCTCTAGGTTTTTCTCTTATATCCCCTTTATGAACATAGATATTGCCTAACCATTTTCAGTATTGGACTCACATTACATGCTAAATCTAAATGACTAGTTTAAACTTAACAAGACAACAATTAAATCAATAAAGAGAGAAATGCATAAATGACTTTGGTGCAAACTAACTAACTTTCAAGCTAATCCATCCACAAGCGTATTCATTAAATTGAGTCCCTCTAAAGAATTTAGATACTCATAATGGAAAATGAAACAACGATATAACTTTTCATTGAAGAATAAATCATAATTACAAAAGAATTCAAAGAATACAATAATAATGCTGGAAAAATAAGATAGTGCATAATGTAAAATGGAAATCGAGGGTTGTTTTCACTCTCAAGAGCTTCCACTCCACTCTACTCCTACTCTTGCAAGGGTAATAGGTGGTATTCAGACCAAACTCACGGATTTGGATTTAATCTAGGTTCCAAAATAGGTCTTTTTGATGTAGGAATTAAATCCCTAGCGTAGCGGAAGATTTATCAGAGGACCTATGACTGTGTTTTAATCTAGATTAAAATACCAATATGACGGACAAAATTTACAATAATTATCATGTATAATCTATTGTAAATATATCTAAAGCATGTTGGAACTTACTGAATTAAAGTCTATTTTATTCATGCAAGTTTAGAGGAAAAAAGGTTTTCACCAACATACTATCGTTGGCTACTTGACTGTTTCACCTAAACTATTTCTCTTAGATGCAAAACACAGCAACTAAGCACGATCTTTGCTGGAAATTCAGCGACCAAGTATTGCGAACACCACCACTATGGCTACACCGGTATGACTCTGAGACTTCTAGAGGTAGGAGACTGGTGGGAGCCTTTAGGGGAATTCTTTGAGAGTAGGAGAATGAATGAGATGTCTTTCACCTCACCCCAGGGGTCCTATTTATAGGAAAAGACCAAGATCTAATCCTTATAGGAAAAGGTCATGAATAAAATCTAATCATATCTATTATCTTATTCATATCTAATTTTAATAAATAAATAATTAATTCCATAATTAATTAACTACCCAATTAAATATCATATATTTAATTTTAAGAATTTTATTAAATTATTTATTTTATTAATACGAATCCAATTTATATTAATTATTTGAACTCTTTCAAATATTGTCTCTCAAAAAATTAATTTTGAAATTAATTCAAAATTATATTATAAAGTTTCATAAACTTTATATTATAATGCATCAACATACATTATATGATTCCCCTAAATAAATTGAACACTTTCAATTTACAATTAATACCTAAGTGCCTCAAGTCTCTTTACGAGCTACCAGTTGGACCTAATGGACCGACAAATCAGAAGCTCCAATGATATGAGATTAATCGGCTAAACTCATTAACCAATTAATCAATTTTCGTTAACTGTGGGTTCACTCCACTAAAGACCCCCAGTTGCACTCTTCTCATTGCAGACATAATTCTGTGTCCACGGATATAGACCAGTAACAGAAAGTTAGTCGTTTACGAGTGTTCGTAACTCCAGCTGGATCAAATTACCGTTTTACCCCTGAGTTACCTCTACCTTCTTAAGTACCAGTGCTCCTCCAATGAACAATCTGTTTCTGGTTCAACCACCAAATAGAAACCCCTCTCGGGCCAATGAGAGAGTATGGCCCTTTGTTCAAGACCTGGAGACACCACTTAAGGGAACACTCATCTACTTCCTCAAAGTCAGGAAGGAGTGAATTTCATCTTGTGTGATTATGTTCCCAACTCCCCACTCGGTCTTGTCCCCAAAATGATAAGCTTATTGTTGGGTTTTATGCCCTAAAACTCGTAGATAGTGAATGTAACGGTTGACCGAATATTAATGAAATAATATTGATGTTTTTTTCCATTAAATGTGGTTAGTTATATTATGTTTGTCTTTGCCTAAAATAACCCTAATCCAATAAACTAGACATCCTAGGCTATAATATGAATCTTGAACTGTATGAAGAGACATATGGGGACCACTGTTCAAGAAACAGCCTAAAGGGTCTATAGTATAGGGATAAGACTGGGTGTCTTATCCTAATGACACTATGGATACGACCCACTCTGTATTTGATACAAACGCCATGATTCAACGCGTTCGTGTAGGAGACATGCGAGTGGGGGTATCCTATGCAATGAGTTTGCATAAGATCGGACCGCGAAATAGTAACCACTGGTTATAACACCGTTAACCCTTAGTTAGGTTTCTATTTCACTAGGACGACCTAGAAAACTTAGTCTTAATCCTGAGTTGATTATGGACTCCTACTCATGAGGGATTTTCCTTTGACTTGTATGGGTGAGAGTGGCCAATACGCCGACTCAATAAGCTTATCATTTTGGGGACAAGACCGAATGGGGAGCTGGGAACATAATCACACAAGATAGAATTCACTCATTCTCGACTTTAGGGAAGCAGATGAGTGTTCCCTTAAGTGGTGACTCCGAGTCTTGAATAAAGGGCCCTACCCTCTCAATGGCACGAGAGGGTTTTCTGTTTGATGGTTGGACCACAAACAGGTTTTTCATTAGAAGAAAACTGGTACTTAAGGAAATGGAATAACCCAGCGGTAAAACGGTAATTTGACCCAGCTAATGTTACGGACACTCGTGAAGGACTAACTAGTCGTTATTGGTCTATATCCGTGGACACAGAAAATATGTCTACAATGAGAAGAGTGCAACTGTTAGTCTATAGTGGAATGTACACACAGTTAACGAATATTGATTAATTTGGTTAATGAGTTTGACCAATTAATCTCACATCGTTGGAGCTTCTGATCTGCAGGTTCATTAGGTCCCACTGGTAGCTCATAAAGTAATTTGAGGCAACTAAGTAATAAATGTAAATTGAAAGTGTTCAATTTACTAAGGGAAACAATATAATATATATATTGATATATTATTATGAGAGAAATAAATATTTGAAGAAATTCAAATATTAATATGAATTTGATTCATATTAAATTTATAGGAATTTGAAAGAGTTCAAATATGAATTAAATTAATTTAAGGCCTAAAATTAAATTGGACAAAATTAATTAATTCAAGGCCGAAAATTAAATATGTGATATTTAATTGGTGATTAATTAATTAATTGGTAATTAATCAATTATGGAAATGATTAAATCACTTAGGGAAGTAATCAATCATTTATGGAAATGATTAAATCACTTATGGAAGTGATCAATCATTTATGGAAAAGATTAATCAATTATGAAATTGATTAATTATGGAAAAGATTAAATCAATTATGGAAGTGATTGATTTTAAATGAATATTTTATTCATGGCCTTTCTCCTATCAATAGAACGTTAGACCTAATGGTTTAGGTGCCCTCTTGCTCTTAGACTCACAAGACAAGACTCTTGCATTCTCTCTAGCCTCCCTCTTAGAGAAAGACTCCCATCGGTCCATTGCGTCCTAGAGTTAGAGACATACCGGTGTAACCTCATTGGTAGTGTGTTTTGGAGAAGAAAATTTCAACGACGATCTTCAAAGGGGCTGCTGCGTTTTCAACAATTAGAGCGACGTTGGCGAGAATCGGTCAAGACTACAACGAAGGTTTGTATCGATTCTTATTCTCTCTTTTGAAAAGCATGAAAATAAAATTAGTTTTATTTTTCCAGCATGTTTATAATATCGTTATAGCAGCTTTAAAGTGTGATTAAAGTTGATTTTGCCTTTTCGTATTGGTATTTTAATGTTAATTAATATACGACGTGAGATCCGATCGATGCGCTTCCGCTGTGCTGGGGCTTTCATCTCCTTCACTTATTGAGTCGGCGTACTGGCCACTCTCACCCATACAAATTAAAGGACAATCACTCGTGAACAAAAGTCCATAATCCACTCATGATTGAGACTAAGTTGCCTAGGTCATCTTAGTGAAATAGAAACCTAACTAGTTAACAGTGTTACAGCTAGCGATTACTATTTCGCGGTCCGGTCTTATGCAAACCCATTTCATAGGATACCCCCACTCACATGTCCTCTACACGAACACATTCGATCATTGCGTTTGTATCAAATACAAAGTGGGTCGTATCACATAGTGTCACCAGGATAAGGTACCCAGCCTTATCCCTATACTATAGACTTTTTAGGTTGTTACTTGAACAACGATCCTCGTATGTCCCCATATACTAGTTCAAGTTACATACAAACAACCTTGTATTTTAGTTTATTGGATTTGGGTCATATTGTGCAATACTTAAAAATAACACTTTATTATAGAAATTCAAATAACACTTTATTGAAACAAGTATACAATTTGTTTACATTCACTATCTACGAGTTTTAGGGCATAAAACCTAACACTTGAGAGAAATGAGGTGTCACGACTCTAGGATTGAATAAGGGTTTGCCACGATACCCAGATCATCCCTACGGGTTCAACTTACTTCCTAGGTGTTTGTGAGCCCTTTTATAGAGTGCAAATGGTTAAGAGGTTGTCGAAATCCATGCTTGCAGGTAGCCTAGGGAGAATCGGAGTCAAACACGATGGTTTGGTGAGTGAAAAGCTCGAACGTTGCTGACTTGCAAAAATCTGGGAAGATAGTTTCCTTCCAAAAATGAAGTCGCATTTCATTTTGCCTAGGAAGAAAATGGGATCGCATTTTGCTCTTTTCCCTGTTTTCTGCAAAACACAAAAATATGATGAGTTCTTTATAAAAAAAAAAAAAAACTCTTTTAACCTCAAATATGCATGATTTGAATACTTAGACTCTTCAAGATTCGAATCACATACTTTTGCACTTTTATGTTCGAGAAATTGCGAATATGGTCAAAATATGTTCCATTTGACAAGAAATAAGTTAAGTTTAAAGAGAAAATATATAACATATTTGACACTTATCAATCGGGTTGTGAGACATTAGGTGAACATGCTAGAATAGGGGAAATATGGGAAGTGGTAGAGGTAGAATCATTAGACAACATCGGAAAAGTATCCGATTGAAAATTAGGAGAAACAGTAGATGGTAAGCTAGGACTTATAGGAAACAAAGACAAGCTTAGAATGAGGAGCTAAGGTGGGAGATGAATAAGAAATAGCGGGCAAAAGTTGAGATATAGTTTTAGAAGAGGATGACAAGGTTTAGAAATGGACCGTGGAAAAGGAAAGCTTAGTTTCATAAAAAAGGACATGTCTAGAAATGTAAAGACTATAACCAATAAAAGTGCAAGGACTTGAGCGAAGACAAGGAAAACACTTACATCCAAATACCTTAAGGAATGTGTAGTCTGTGTTGGGTTTTATGCCCTAAAACTCGTAGATAGTAAATGTAACAATTGACCGAACATTAATAAAATGATGTTGATGTATTATTCAATAAAGTATTGTTGTTTGTATTATGTTTGTCTTGCCTAAATAACCCTAATCCAATAAACTGAACATCCTAGGTTGTGGTATGAGTCTTGAATTGTATGTGGAGACATACAAGGATCATTGTTCAAGATACAGCCTGAAGGGTCTATAGTATAGGGATAAGGTTGAGTACCTTATCCTGGTAACACTATGGATACGACCCACTTTGTATTTGATACAAACGCATTGATCCAACGCATTCGTGTAGGGACATGCAAGTGGGGGTATCTTATGCAATGAGTTTGCATAAGACTGGACCACGAAATAGTAACAACTAGTTCTAACACCGTTGACTAGATAAGTTTCTATTTCACTAGGATGACTTAGACAACTTAGTCTCAATCCTGAGTGGGTTATGAACTCCTGTTCACGAGGGATTTTCATTTGATTTGTATGGGTGAGAGTAGCCAGTACGCCGACTCAATAAGCCTATCATTTTGGGGACAAGACCGAGTGGGGAGCTGAGAACAAAATCACACAAGAAGGAATTCACTTCTTCCCGACTTTAGGGAAGTAGATGAGTGTTCTTTTAAGTGGTGTCTCCGGGTCTTGAACAAAGGGCCCTACCCTCTCACTAGCACGAGAGGGGTTTATGTTTGGTGGTTGGACCACAAAAGGTTGTTCATTAGAGGAGCACTAGCACTTAAAGATGTAGAGGTAGCCCAGGGGTAAAATGGTAATTTGACCCAACTGGAGTTACGGACACTTGTGAAGAACTAACTTGCTATTATTAGTCTATATCCGTGGACACAGAAATATGTCTGTAGTGAGAAGAGTGCAACTATGGGTCTATAGTGGAGTGTACCCACAGTTAACGAGTATTGATTATTTTGGTTAATGAGTTTAGTTGATTAATCTCATATCGTTGGAGCTTCTGATTTGCAGGTCCATTAGGTCCCACTGGTAGCTCGTAAAATGATTTGAGACAACTAAGTCTAAAGGGAAGAATATAATGTATGGCGATACATTATATTATAATTTTGAATTAAATTCAAAATTAAGAGAGAAATAAATATTTGAAGGAGTTCAAATATTAACATGAATTTGATTCATATTAAATTTATAGGATTTGAGAGAATTTGAAAAAGTTTCAAATGATAATATGTATTTGATTCATATGATTTAATTAAAGGACTAAAATTAAATATACGATACTTAATTGGGTAATTAATTAATTGTTTGTTAAATCGAATATGAATTTAATATTATTTTTAAATAATATTTTATTCATGGCTCTCTCCTATAAATATGTCACTAAACCTAGGGTTTTTCTAAGACTCTCATTCTAGCCTCTCAAGCCTCCCTCTTAGAGAGAAAAAGATTCCACCTCCTTGCCTCCACAATTTCTAGAGTCATACCGTTGTAACCTTTGTGGTGGTGTTCGCAAGTCTGGGAGAGGATTTCCAGTGATGAACGTGTCGTTTTGGGGCTACTGTGTTTTGAAGGAAAAAGTTCAAGATGTTGGTGAAAAACATTCAAGTTATCAACGAAGGTTTGTAACGAGTTTTCCATTTTCTTTGAAAAAGCATGTAAATAAAATAGAGATTTTATCTTACTGGTTTTTAGCATGTTTTATAGTCGCTTTTCAGTATATTAAATGTTAATATTTGCTGTAAGTTCAACGTTTGCAACGGTTCTTTAATTTTGATTAAAATATGGTGTGAGGTCTTTTTATGTTCTTCCGCTGCGCTAGGGCTTTCATCCCTACAATTTGGTTGTCGCTAAAAGAGTTTCTCGAAGGGACTTTGATAACGCTCATTTGTGTGCGTTATTTAGCCTTAAAAACTTAGGTTATTGCTAGGAAAGCAAAGACTTTGTGCTTAAAATCTTATCTTTTTTAGTCAAATTAGCAAAAGTCTTAGAATCATGTAGAACATCTTAGAAATATAGAATTTATGCTTAAAATGCCCAAAAATGGATTACTTTTGTTAGAATTTATCCAAGTTAATGTTTTTGTGCAGAGGACAATTTGCGGAGGAAATGCGCTCACAATTGGAGATAAAGGTTAGCGGAGCAAAGAGCAGAAGTTGCAGATTTGCGTCCACATTTGGTTCTGAGAATGTGGAATTTGCGTTTGAATTGCACGCTCAAATTGTCAAGGAAGTGCATTGAAGATTTGCGGCCGCAACTGGGCTTTCCGACAGAATTTCGAGATTTGCGGGATCTTCATAAAATCATCAGAAAATCTCAAATCTCATATCAATCTCCAAGGATCGTGGATTTTTACATTCAAGGGCTCTCTCACACTGATCTCGGTAGCCAACCCTACCTTCTAAGGTCTATAAAAGGCGATCAAGATGCAAGAAGCAAAGGGAGCTCAGAATTTCGTCCTTAGGATAGATTTTACATTTTTCTCTTCTCATCTTGTAACCACTTCGAGTTCTGGATTTTCCAGTATCTGTCGGCTCCTCCATTCGAAAGAAGTAGAGGAGAAGGCTTGTCTCTCATTGAAAGAGGACAAGAGCAAGCTAGATAGAGAGAGGTAAATTCGTAGTTAGTCTTGTTTTTACTTTTTGTATTTTTCATTTAAGATCTTGAGAAATTTTGGTAGATAGCCCGTTTTGGAGACATATTTTCACACATGTCTAAAATTTTGGATATTTACAAGATTAGATTTCCAACTATATTTTCTTACCTTTATACCCTTGTTTTTATTTTTCACCCGATTTTCACCAAATTCCCTAAATTTAGGAATGTTCCCATAAATTTAATTTCTCTTCAATTAAAATTATAGGATCAATTATTATTATTATTATTTTAAACTTATAGGATCAATTATTATATAAAATATTATCTAAACAAATTCCTTAAATTTAGGAAAATATTATTGTACTGATTTTATTTCATGTCATAATGAATAAGTTGATTTTTCTTCCATCTTATTCAATTACAAGCAAATTTTCCTTTAGATTTTCGTGCTCTGGTTTGCTAAACGATTTTTTTCTAGATTTTTTCATTTTACAAAAAAAAAAGTGTTGATATTCGTATATAATTTCATATATACCTTATATAATTTCATATATACTTTTATATATATCGTATATCTATGTGTATATATATATATACAATACGTTTTTCTTAAATGTCTCACAATCTTAGCATTGATTTTGTATCATATATTTTTTTTTCCATTTTTTTTATTTTTCGAAAAAACATTTATATTTATATATACCATTTTATATATAATATGTACTAAGTTTTTATTTTTTTAATCATTATTGTAGCCATATATACCTGAGTTTTTTTTTTTTTTTTTTGATAACTATAGTATTAAATATACACAGTTACTTGCTAATATATATACCCCTATATATTACATTAATATTGAAAAAATCAATATACAACCATAAAAACTCTACTGTTTTAAATAATAATAAAAAACCTTCTCCTATTTTGAATTTCATCAAATACACTCAGTATATTTCGTTATTTGCAAATATATAGTCCATATATTTGTTCGTCACCACTTATTTGCATAAATATATACACAAATATATATTTCTTTTCTAAAAAAAAGTTATCTACAATATCCCTCATAATATTAAATATACTACTACATTAGGAAATATATACCTGATATGAAACAAATATACAACTATATATAAAAAAAAACACCATGTTATGAAACAAATATACAACTATATATATATATATATATATATATATATATATATATATATATATATATAAACTTTATTATTTTTCAAAAACTCTCTTCCCCGACAACCATGTGACTTCTCATTGAGCTCCGTATAGTATAAGCTCCGTATTGTATATATATATACACACATACATACATGATATATGTAAGGTATATATGAAATTATATAAGGTATATATGAAATTATAAACGAATATCGACACTTTTTTTTAAATGAAAAAATCTTGAAAAAAAATCGTTTAGACCAAACCAGAGCACGAAAATGGAAGAAAAATCTACTGGTAATTGAATAAAATGGAAGGAAAATAGGCACAAAATAAAATCGAGATTTTTTTAAGATGGTGAGTGATTTTAGGGATCCTTCCAAAATTGGAGAGTGAATTAATGGGTTGAATTTTTTTAATAGGAAAGAATAAAATATGGTTTTTCCTTTTATGATTTTTTGTTGTATTTTAAATACAAAAAATATGAAAGAGGGCATAAATGTAATTGAATAACAACTTATATGTAAACACTCTAGACTCTTAGGCTATTTGCGTAAAAAATGGTAGGTTTGGACAAAAACGAAATATATGGTCCAATTATAGGCTAATCATGTACTTATCCCTAAGATCTTTAATTTCCAGCAGTTGTTTGTTCTTGTTTTTCCTTTGCTTTTCAGCTGTAAGTTATAATTCTTTTACTCAAATCTTTATCTAATATGAATTCAAGTTACTTTTCTATGTTAAGCTTGAAGGAATGAAAATCCTTTGCAGCGGAAGCGTGTATCAGTTCGTTTCGTTCTTAATTGGGTTTCATAGAAATACCTATACATTGGCCTTAAAATTACAGAACAATTCTATAATCTAAACAGATTAAGCATGCAATTCTAAATTCTAAACGATTTAGAATTTGAGAAACTTACTTGTTGATGCACAAAGCGACTCAGCACTATGCTCCAAAAACACGAACGATTCGTCATTGACCTCTCCAAGAACACCACCATCGAAGAACACCCACTGTCCTCTGGATTACTGAAGTAGAGATTGTGGGATCTCGTTTGTCTTGGAAAAGGGAAGGAAGTTTCAGCATCAACCTTGTTGTAATTTCTTGAGAGAAATTGAGAGAGATAGATAACAATTTAGTGAGAGAGAGATCTTCCCCCACAGTTCTTCTACAACCCACTCACGTTAGTTGAAAAGAAGGGAGTGAGGGGGAGTTACACGATTAACTCCCCTTACACCTGGCAACTCCCCATTCCCCAACAAAACTGTTGGGGAATAATAATTATTAATTAATTTCATTAATTTAATAATTATTAATACTATATGTTATATACCTAATTAATTTAACCAAATTAGTTTTAGTTAAATTAATTAATAACATATAGTTTTAAAATTCAATTAAATCATATTTAACTGAATTAATTCAACCAACTAATTAAATATCATATATCTAATTAATACTATATTTGAATTAAACTCAAATATGTCTCTCTCACTTAACCTATAGTTTTAATGTGCATCCAATGTACATTAATTATGAACTATAGAATTAATTTAATTAAATCAAATTTAATTAAATTAAATTAATTAATTCTCCAATTAATTAATTCATTAATTAAATATCTTATATTTAATTAATTTACTATTTGAATCATATTCAAATAATTCTCTCATAAACTATAGTTTTAATATGAATCTTATTCACATTAAATATAACCTATAGTTTCAATAAAAATCTAATTCATATTTAATATTTGAACCCTTCAAATATTTAATTTTATATTATAAAGTTTAATTTACTAATTAAACTTATATTATAATGTATCTTCATACATTATCTTAATTGTATCATATACAATATAATTCCCTTAATGAATTTGAACACACTTCAAATTCTATTCAAGACTATTTAACCTCAGAATCCTTTACGAGCTAGCAAGTGGACCTAATGGACCTATAGATCAGAAGCTCCAACGATACGAGACTAATTGGCTAAACTCATTAACCAAGTTAGTCAACATTCGTTAACTGTGGGTCACTTCACTAAAGACCCACAGCTGCACTCTTCTCACTGTAGAATATTTCTGTGTCCACGGATATTGACCAATAACGGTAAGTCAATCCTTCACGAGTGTTCGTAACGGCAGCTGGGTCAAATTACCGTTTTACCCATGGGTTACCTCTGGATCCTTAAGTACCACTGATCCCTCTAATGAACAAGTTGTTTAGGGTCCAACCACTAAACAGGAGTTCCTCTCAGGCCAGGAGAGGACGGCGCGCCTTTGTTCAAGACCCGGAATCAACCCTTAAGGGAACACACATCAACTTGCCCCAATAGGAAAAGGAGTGAATTCCATCTTGTATTGTCATGTCCCCAGCCCCCCACTCGGTCTTGTCCCCAAGAAGGTAGGCTTATTGAGTCGGCGTGCAGGCCACTCTCACCCGTACTAATCAAAGGACAATCACTCGTGAGAAGGAGTTCATGACACACTCAGGATTAAGATTGAGTTACCTAGGTCATCCTATTGAAACAGTAACCTAACTAGTTAACGGTGTTACATCTAGTGGTTTACTATTTCGTGGTCCGGTCTTATGCAAACTCATTACATAGGATACCCCCGCTCGCATGTCTCCTACATGGACGCGTTGGATCAATACGTCTGTATCGAATACAAAGCGGGCCGTATCACATAGTGTTACCAGGATAAGGTACCCAGCCTTATCCCTATACTATAGACCTTTTAGGTTGTTACTTGAACACCAATCCCCGTATGTCCCCACATACTAGTTCAAGTTACATGTAAACAACCTTGGATCTTAGATTATTGGATTTGGGTCATATTGTGCAATTCTAGACTTAATATGACAATAACACTTTATTGCATGAACCTCAATAACACTTTATTGATACAAGTGTATAATTCGTTAATCATTCACTATCTACGAGTTTTAGGACATAAAATCCAACAAAGCTTTCTTTCTTTTATGTCTTGCACTTTACTTTCAGTCATGAGCTAAGCTTCTACTCCGGGGTTCAAATATGTGGATACCTTGAGTAGAAGAAAGTCCCACTTATGCAAAAGCAAACTTGCTTTCCTCTTAGCATTGTTTGTTTTTGCTGAAGTCTAAGTTTCATTGTTAGCTTAAACTGACCATTTAAGTTAGCATAATTTGTATTTAGTTGATGACCGAAAGGTTGGAGTTGAATGCGCGGGTTCGCAAAAACAATAGTGGAAAAGATCCTAGAAATAGGACTTTGTTATCATGCATCCTATAAATAGGACTGAAACCACTAGAGTGTTAAGAGTCGTGAACATTATTCATCTAAGTTTCAGCTAGCCCTAGAAATAGATGTCTAGTTGGCTTAGGGTGTGTTTGGTTTAGCTACACAAGTGTTTAATTTTGAAAATAAATCATTGTGAAAAAATTTAGGGTGTTTGGCAACTCCAAAAAATAACTTATTAAAGAATGAGATTGTGGAATAATTCATTTTGGAGGAAACATTTGAAAACAATTTTTTTTAAAAGGGTTTTTAGGTGATTAACTGGGAATCTCTCCCAAATTTGAAGGATGTGGGAAAATTACCATTATACCCCTCAATTACCCCTTCCCCCTCTCTCCCTCATTTTGACCTAACCAAAATTCGATAGTTCTCTCTCTCGCGGTTCTCTCTCGTCTCGCGGTTCTTTGGTATCTCAAGCTTGGTGGGTTTCTCTTTTCTTTCTCTCTCGATTGTGATTTTGTTTAGTTTCTACATTGTTTTGAATCGGAAATGTGATTTAGATTTGCAGCTCTCCAACTTCATCCAAACAAAAACACCTCAAGGTCGAATCTGCCTTCAAGCTTGTCTCTGAGGTTCGATTCGATTCATTTAAAGATATTGATGAGCGATGTTGTTTTGTTTGTTTTTGCATTTATATAGTTTCTTTAATCATGAACAACTCATGATCTTGATGAATGATGCTGCTTCCCCTCCCATGAATGCTGTGAATGAGGGATTGTTTGTGTGTGTGTGTGTTTGTAGGGATATGCTTGTTTGAGTGACAATGTGAAAAGAAGGGCATTTGATTTGGATAGGATGAAGAAGTTTTAATTTATTTCTTCACTTTTGTTCTTCACGACTGACTCCTTCGATTGAAAGTTCCATAAACCTATTCTTGCTATTCTTCCTCATTCTCTGTGGGTCAACATTATCTTATTCTTTAGTGTTGAATGGTGAGAAAAAGAGAGCTTGTAAAAGCCCCAATCCTACCATCGAAGAAACGGGTTTCGGAGGAGAAAGTCCTAGAATTACATGTAAGAAAGTCCTACAAAATATGCAAAGGCTTGCTCTTCCCATGAGAAAGAGTCATCAAATTGAAAAGGGGTTTTGGTTTTTGAAGCTTCAAAATCCACAGAATCATCAAGTTCTTGTTGTTGCTTCGTCTACATCCAAAACAAATTAGTTTTACAATTAATACATGTAATTTTTTTTTAATTATTCTTTAGTGTTGAATGGTGAGAGTTAGGGGACTAGAATGTGAAAGAGCTGGAGGCTTTTGCCTGTATATTAACAATCTAATAAAATTTTCTAGTTTATCCTTATGTTTTATCATAATTTACTGTTAGGGATTTTCAAGGTTAAGATCGCCTCATGCCTTCTTTCTTCCACTATTACTATTCGTATTTCTTCCTCGACTTCTCTCTTCTACCCATTCTCATTGATTCTGTTTCTAATTTCCTCTATCTTTGACGCTTTATCTCTTTTCTACATCAACAATCTTGTTCTTCGATTTTCACCTCTTCAATAAGTCGTGCATTTCCAGCAGTCTTGCGGTTTCTGTGAATGTTTTCGGAATTGTTTGTTTCCTTGTCATCTATTTATATTTGCGTGTTTGTTCTTATTTTTCCGCCTTTTTGATGGGATGTGATCTAAATTGTTCTGCCTTTTCGATTGCGATTTTGTTCAGTTTCTACATTGTTTGAAGCATAAAAAGGTATTGAGAACTTGTGAAATTGTTTAGTCTTTGTTTCTTAAGTGTAAACTTTATTTTGTACTACAGAGTTCCTAATATTGAATTTTCATTTAATAGATGTCTATGAATATAGTTGCAAATAGAGATGAAAAAGAAAAACAAATCAAGGCAATTTGGGATGATATTAGAACTGATGCATTTATTCAAGCTTGTGTTGCTGAAACTTTGAAAGGAAATAGGCCAAATGGACATTTAAGTAAAATTGGATGGAAAAATGTGATCAGTACATTTAGAGAGAAAACAGGTAGATGTTACGATTTCAGACAAATAAAAAATAAATGGAGCACATTAAAGAAGGATTGACAGATATGGACAGATTTGGTTGGAAATAAAACAGGCTTAGGATGGGATCCATTGAGACAAACTATTGATGCAACGAATGAGAGGCACTCATATACGGGTAGTAGCACCCAAAGGAAAACATATACCGTATATTGGTCGAAAAAGTATTACCACCCAAAATATTATGGCAGTATGTGGTTTTAACATGTGTCTTACATTTATTTGGGCCGGATGGGAAGGTGCCGCTCATGACGCTCAAATTTTTGTGGAGGCATTAAGAAAACCACATTTGAGATTTCCACATCCACCTAAAGATTAGTATTTAATAATTAAGACATCAATGTTTATTAATTATTTTAGTATTATTTTTTATATAATTAGTGTTTACTTGATTGTTTTTATAGGAAAATATTATCTTGTAGATTCCGGTTATCCACAAATGAAAGGATTTTTAGGTCTTTATAGAGTTGAGCGATACCATCTTGCTAATTTTCGACGTGGTTTGTTGGGTTTTATGCCCTAAAACTCGTAGATAGTGAATGTAAACAAATTGTATACTTATTTCATTAAAGTGTTATTGAGTTTCTACAATAAAGTGTTATTGTTAAATATTGCACAATTTGACCCAAATCCAATAAACTAAGATCCAAGGTTGTTTGTATGTAACTTGAACTAGTATGTGGGGACATACGGGGATCGATGTTCAAGTAACAACCTAAAAGGTCTATAGTACAAGGATAAGGTTGGGTACCTTATCTTGGTAACACTATGTGATACGACCCGCTTTGTATTTGATACAAACGTATTGATCCAAAGCGTCCATGTAGTAGACATGTGAGCGGGGGTATACTATGCAATGAGTTTGCATAAGACCGGACCATGAAATGGTAAACCACTAGATATAATACCGTTAACTAGTCAGGTTACTGTTTCAATAGGATGAAGTAGGTAACTCAGTCTTAATCCTGAGTGTGTCATGAACTCCTTCTCATGAGGGATTGTCCTTTGATTAGCATGGGTGAGAGTGGCCAATACGCCGACTCAATATGCCTTTCTTTTTTGGGACAAGACCGAGTGGGAGGCTGGGGACATGACAACACATGAAGGAATTCACTCCTTCCCACTTCTAGGAGAAGTAGATGAGTGTTCCCTTAAGTGGTGACTACGGGACTTGAACAAAGGGATCCCGCCCTCTCACTGGCCCGAGAGGGACTTTCTGTTTATTGGTTGGACCATAAACATGTTGTTCATTAGAGAAACACTGGTACTTAAGGAGACAAATGTAACACAGGGGTAAAACGGTAATTTGACCCAGCTGTGATTACGGACACTCGTGAAGGATTGACTTACCGGTATAGGTCTATATCCGTGGACACAAAAATGTTCTACAGTGAGAAGAGTTCAATTGTGGGTCTTTAGTGGAATGACCCACAGTTAATGAATATTGGTTAACGTGATTAATGAGTTTAATCAGTCAACCTCATATCATTGGAGCTTCTGATCTATAGGTCCATTAGGTCCCCCTGCTAGCTCGTAAAGAGTAATTAGGAACAATTATATCTTGAGAGAATTTGAATAGTTCAAATTCATATTGAGAATTAAGTAAATTGTATGAGATACAAATTAATATAATGTATAGTGATACATTCAATTATAAAGTCTAATTTGAAATTAAACTTTATTATTATGAGAGAAATAAATATTTGAAAAAGTTCAAATGTTAATATGAATTTGATTCATATTAAATTTATAGGATATAAGAGAATTTGAAGGAGTTCAAATTTTAATATGAATTTGATTCATATTATAGAATTAATTAATTGAAGGCTTGAAATTAAATATATGATATTTAATTGGGTAATTAATTAATTAATTAACTAATAGAAGGTCTGAAATTAAATATATGATATTTAATTGGTGATTAATTTGGAAATTAATCAATTATGGAAATGATTAATCAATTATGAAAGTAATTAATCAATTATGGAAGTAATTAATCATTTATGGAAATGATTTAGGGTCCGTTTGGAATACCTTTTAGTTTAAAGTGTTTATCAAGAATGCATTTTCTTTTAAACACTTTGTATAAAAATGATTTATAATTTAAACACTTACATGTTTGGTTACATTTCTTCATAAGTGTTTTTCTTCGCAACTTTGTTTGGTTTGCTCTATACCCAAAGTGTTTCTACTATTGTCAAATTACCATAAAGACCTATAACACTACGTGCAATTCAATTAAGGTCACATTTGTAGTAAAAATAGAATATTTTTGTGCAATTCAATTTTAAAGTACATATATCTCGAAATTCAAATACATAATCATTAAAAAAAAAAAAATTGGTCTTTAGCAACAAGACATAAATAATATAATATCAATGAAACATAAGAAGTTGTGCAATTCGATCACGTTCTTCATTCATCTCCATTTCATGAATTGAACCCCCATGCTCGTCACTAGCGTCTTCATGATTTTGTTCGTCATTTGAAGGCAACAACATCTCATCGTCGTCATAAGACTTGAACTCAAAATCTGTCTTCGAATGAACTCTTATAAAGTTATGGAGAGCCATTGAAGCAACAACAATTCTTACTTGTTTGTCAAATGGAAAACTATGCATTTGTCGAACAATTCTCCATCTATTCTTCCAAATACCAAATGTTCTCTCAATTGTGCATCTTAGGGAGGAATGCCTATGATTAAATACTTCCTTTATGCCTCTTGGTTGACTTCCACGTCGAAAATCAGCAAGATGGTATCGCTCACCTCTATAAGGACCTAAAAATCCTTTCATTTGTGGATAACCGGAATCTACAAGATAATATTTTCCTATAAAAAATGAAATAAACACTAATTATATAAAAAATAATACTAAAAAAATTAATAAACATTAATGCCTTAATTATTAAATACTAACCTTTAGGTGGATATGGAAATCTCAAATGTGGTTTTCTTAATGCCTCCACAAAAATTCGAGCGTCATGAGCGGCACCTTCCCATCCGGCCCAAATAAATGTAAAACACATGTTAAAATCACATACTGCCATAATATTTTGGGTGGTAATACTTTTTCGACCAATATACGGTATATGTTTTCCTTTGGGTGCTACTACCGGTATATGAGTACCATCAATTGCTCCAATACAATCTTTGAAATATGGCCAATATCGAGTGTCATTTTTAATTTTATCAGGAATAGATTTGAATTGTGGATCAACTGGCTTAATTACATCCACAACCATACGACAAATAGCATCTAACACTATATTAAACCACCTTGATACCGTCTCACCTGAGTGTTGAAATCTCTCTTGAACCATTCTATTGCTGAAACCATGACCCAATGTAATAAGGAACATTGCTAAAGCCTCCTCCAAAGGCATAAGTTTAGCTTTATTAAGGCCGTATTGTTGCTCAAGTACTACTAATAATTGCTGAAATATATGTTTTTCCATTCTAAATTGTTGGTAACATCTATCCTCATGACCATTCAAAATCTCTAAAACAAATTTATAACCTGTATGAAATGATGTCTTGCAAGGCTCCTTACAAACATGCATCACAAAATGATGTACTACAACACCACATCCCACTTTTACTAATTGATCAAGCTCATATTCAAAATCACTCTCATCAGAAGAATCATTGTTGTCAGCAGGAAGAAAATAAAAGAAAAATTAGAAACAAAACCAAGAACAAATTTCAACGATAAAACATTCCTAACAAAGATAAAGTTCAAATACGACAACAAACTAGAGTTAAACTCTAAACAATTCAATGTCACACTTTCTAAACAAGACAACATTTTAAACCTAACAATCTAGGGTTAAACTCTCTTCTGCTTGAGCCACGCAACTTGAATCTCAGGCTTTTCCAATGCTACAAACATTTCTCTATTTTCTCTCTTTGTAAAGATATCTACAGCTTTCATGAAGAGCTCACCGCCTTCCACAATTTCAGGTATGCCTCGTAAGGCATTCATCACTTCAAGAATGCTACAACCTGGTACATCTCTTCTCCTAGCATCTATTGATTCACACACACGTTCCAATTGATTACAAAGTTTGTGTGCAACACTACCCTTTGATCCTATCCTTTTTCTTTTTTTCCCCTTCTCTTGAGTATGATCTCCAGTAGTATGTACTGAATATTCAGTATCGTCATTCGTATCATTATGCTCTGTCTCCTCTATTGTATCATCATTATCACCTATTCTAGATGGGTCACCCTCAATACTTCCAGGTACAAATCCTTGAGAGGGTGCCCATGCTCCATCTCCTGTAACTGCAATATCTTTAAAAAGAATGTCTAATTGATCTGCATTTTGTAACCCCTTGGCACGAAATTTTGCTGCCTCAGGCTTAACCTACAAAGATTAATTAATGCAATATTAAATTATGTTTTTTTTCCTAATAAATAAATATATAGATAAATGATGTACCTTTAATTTATCTTCCCACCACTCACTCGTTGCATCGATAGTTTGTCTCAATGGATCCCATCCTAAGCCTGTTTTATTTCCAACCAAATCTGTCCATATCTGCCAGTCCTTCTTTAATGCGCTCCATTTATTTTTCAATATTAGGAACTCTATAATACAAAATAAAGTTTACATAAGAAACAAAGACTAAACAATTTCACAAGTTCTCAATAAATAAAGAATTGAACTAAATATGATTCAACTTTCTATTTAAGTAAAAAAATATACCACTCAAGGGAATAACAGAATACCCATTCTATTTACATAATAAGGCAACAACCAACAAACCGGTGTAAAACAACGTAAACAGCGTAAAACAAGTAGAGCATCCTATTAGGTCACGACTTCAGAGACAACCAAAGTAATTTCTACAAGAGTGTGAGGTCCAGATGCCTAAACCTAAACAGAGATTAAAGGGGGAAAAGAATCCCTCCAATTGGTAAACTAAAAAACAATGGTATATTACAAAAATCCCTTTAGATTTTCCTTCAAACATTCTATATATCTAGATTTTCCTTCAAAAAATTCTTCTATTGCTTCTAAACCTTCAGTAGGGGCTAATACCACATTCATCAATATGATCTGGAAGCATAATTCTTTTTCTTTTGATGGAAGCATAATTCTTTTTCTTTTGATGATAAGCCGGCAAAAGTGAAAAGGGCAACCTAGCCTAAGGCTCCCCAGTCAATGACCATTACAAACCATCGTGAAATTGACCTTTTCAGAGATTTTGAATATGGTGATCATCTATGCAAAGACTATTACAGCTGCTAGATAAAATTTTTAAACAGTGACATACAAACTGAATTTCATAAAAGAGTGTCCAAACAAAACCACTGCAACTGTGAATGAATACCTTAGCAGAAAAAATCCAAATGGAACAAGCAAGAAGATGAACGGCGAGAAATATCCATAAAAAAAACCAAAAAAAATCCATCAAAATCACACTACAGTATAACCTCCACAAGAAATATTAGAGAAAACTTGGGCTTGTGCAGTTACCTTCAAGGATCAAAATGTAGAGAAATAAAGATCTTTTCCTCTCTACTATTTTACTTTCTTCCTCCCTTCTGAAAGCCTCTAATGGAACAAGCAAGAAGATGAACGGTGAGAGAGAAAACGCTTTCGTACCAGGGAGAACACCGAAACGAGGGAGAACAGCAAAACCAAAGAGAGAACGACGAGAGAGAAAACGCAGGCGAGAGATACGCAGGCGGGAGAGAGGAGTTAGGTCAAAATGAGGGAGAGGGGGGAGTAATTGAGGGGTATGATGGTAATTCTAACATATCCTTCAAATTTGAGAGAGATTCCCGGTTAATCACCTAAAAACCCTTTTAAAAAAAACTGTTTTCAAATGTTTCCTCCAAAATGAATTATTCAACAATCTCATTCTTTAATAAGTTATTTTTTGGAGTTGCCAAACACCCTAAATTTTTTCAAAATGATTTTTTTTTTCAAAATTAAACACTTCTGTAGCTAAACCAAACACACCCTTAATCACTTATGGAAGTGATCAACCATTTATGGAATTGATTGACTATGAAATTGATTAATTATGGAAAAGATTAAATTAGTTATGGAAATAATTGATTTTAAATGAATATTTTTATTCATGGCCTTTCTCCTATAAATAGAACACTAAACCTAGGGTTTAGGGACTACAACATAAGGCCACAAGAATGCACTCTTGCATTCTCTCTAGCCCCCCTCTCATATTCTCTCAACCCAAGAACTCTAGGGAGAATTTTCTCTCTAGAGTTTTTTTCCATTCAAGATTGGGTAGTCCCACAACTACGTTCCTAATCTCAGAGTCATAGCGGAAAAGATCAATTGGTAGTGTCCCAATTGTTGACACTTGGTCCCTATGAAACCAAGAAAGACGTTCTTGATATTTCAGAGACGACAACGACGGTATGTTTGCTTCTCCCATTTAGAATTAGTTCTAAGGTTGTATGCTTAGCCTTAATAATTGATTTAGAATATTTTTTTAAATTTTGTCAATGTATTGGTATTTTGGTGGAACAAAATTAACTACGAACGGTCCCAATTACGCTTCCGCTTTACGGAATTATGGAATTCCAATCCTTCAGAAGTCAACCAACAGGCATAAAGGAAGTATTCAATCATAGGCATTCCTCCCTGAGATGCACAATTGAGAGAACATTTGGTGTTTGGAAGAATAGATGGAAAATTGTTCGACAAATGCATAGTTTTCCATTTGACAAACAAGTAAGAATTGTTGTTGCTTCAATGGCTCTCCATAACTTTATAAGAGTTCATTTAAAGACAGATTTTGAGTTCAAGTCTTATGACGACGATGAGATGTCGTTGCCTTCAAATGATGAACAAAATCATGAAAACGCTAGTGACGAGCATGGTGGTTCAATTCATGAAATGGAGATGAATGAAGAACGTGATCGAATTGCCCAACTTCTTATGTTCATTGATATTATATTGTCTAACAAAAAATAGTATTATTTTATGTCTTGTTGCTAGAGACCAAATTGTTTTTTTTTAATGATTATGTATTTGAATTTTGAGATATATGTACTTTAAAATTGAATTGCACAAAAATATTCTATTTTTACTACAAATTTGACCTTAATTGAATTGCACATAGTGTTATAGGTCGTTATAGTAATTTGACAATAGTAGAAACACTTTGGGTATAGAGCAAATCAAACAACTTGTGAAGAAAAACACTTATGAGGAAATGTAACCAAACATCTAAGTGTCTAAATTATAAACCATTTTTATACAAAATGTTTAAAAGAAAATGCATTCTTGATAAACATTTAAATTAAAAGGTATTCCAAACGGACCCTTAGTCTTCTAAAGGCACCTACAATAATGGAGCTGAAAAGAAGTAGGACTTAACTCACAATCTAGTTGTTAGGGCATTTATGCGAGCGCAAACTGGAGGATTCTATTTGCACCATGTCTATGTGGGCAACACAGATAGTGTTCTTTAGCCGACTGCAATGCCTGAGTAAGTTGCTGGCGCAAAAGGTGGGCGCAATCTAATGCTTTTGGTTAATACTATTTAAATTTCTCCGCTTATCTCATAAGTTTTTATCGTTTTCATTTACTTGCTTATTTCTATCTTCTATCTTAAATCAAAACCCCACTCAAAATATTTCTTTGGTTACCACTCCTGGTTGCAAACTTAGAGGAGTTTCTTGTTTTACAAAATCTCACGTTTTTCAACTAGTCATCTCCCTTGGGTACGATATCCGGAATACTTTCCACTTTATTACTTGATAGTGTATACTTGCACTCGAGCAGTGTCATAGTGCACGCTCGTCAGACTTGCTCCACCAAGGACTATAGAAGGTAACCTTTTATTGAGATAAACACTAGTAGCAAAGGAGTAAGAGTAATAGGAAAAAAAAATACACTATTAGGGAATTATCCTTTTATTTAAGAAAGGCTCTAGAGACCTACTTACCATCATCTCAAAAGGTTAAAGGCTTAGAAGATTGAGACGGGAGAATGAGAGCAACATCAACAATATGCCTATGTTTACACTCTACTATACCGTTTTGTTCGGAAGTGTAAGGACATGTGACTTTATGATTAATGCCACGAGTGTTTAAAAAGGGAATAAAAGGTTTAAATTCAGCCCCACCATCGGTTTGAACACTTAAGATTGGTCTACCAAATTGTTTTTCCACCAAAGTTTTGAATTTAACAATGACTTGAAAGGCTTCAGATTTTGTTTAAAGAAAATAAATCCATGTATATATAGAGTATGCATCAACAAAACTGATATAATATCAAAAGCCATGTCGAGATAATTTGTAAGAAGGTCCCCACAAGTTAATGACAATCAATTGTAAAGGAGAAGAGTAAGAAGTAATAGATGGAGAAAAGGGAAGAGCATGGTGTTTGCCTATAACACATACATTGCAAAAGAAAATAGTTTCATTAGTAGAGAAATTTGGTTTACATTTACGAACAACTTGCTTAACAATAGAAAAGGCAGGACACCCTAGTCGTTGATGTCAAACATCATATGACATTATTTATTGATTGAACAAACGAAAGCAAAGCAGGAGATTTCAAGTAGTGAAACTATTGCAAGAAGACATAAAAGACTGTAAAGTAGTAAGGGTAACATTAGCATCAAAATTGATAGAATGTTGGGGCTTGGACAGATTAAACTTGTATAGTCCTTCATGAAGAGTCCTGTGGAGAAGAACTTGTCCAGTTGTTAGTGAAGGAGTTAATGTGAAAAATATGGAAGCAATTTTGGATCTTAGGCACATAATTTCATCAATTTGATCATATAAAGCATGTTGTTCATAAGACCAAAAACAGAGTTTTGAGAACCAACCTTTATGTTGCTCAAAATTGATCCACTCTGTGAGATGTTTTTCTTCTCCAATTGATCACGAACCATTAAAAGGATATTCCTTGCTATTCTCAAGCCTTGGAACGGATTGTTGGATCCTTAGTGATGAGAATTGGAAGGGAAAAGGTTGTGGGTTCAAGCCAATTTGAGAGGCTGTGTTCTTACTCTTGGGTCACAATTTTGGCAGCATAAGAGATGAGATTGAAGCTTGGTTTCTTAAGCAATTCATCCTCTATTTATAGAGGAATTCATGCATTCTAAATCCCCCAAAATTTGACACCAAATTAGTGACTAATTTAAGCTTGAGATTAGGTGTTGCCAAGAGGATTAGTGCATGGTGGTGGATACCTCCAAAAATTAATTTGATTTTTTATTTTATAAAATTCAAAAATCTGATTTTAATTTTTGAATTTTAATTAAATATAGTTCTTAATTATATTTAAATAAAAATCTATTTAATTAATTATATTATATCAATTTAATATCTAATATTAAATTAATATTTTGCACCTGATCCCGATTTTTCTCTAAATGAAATTTCTCGAACACGAATCCCTACTCACGTGTTCAATATTTAAATCATATTTAAATATATCCAACTCTCAAATTTTCGTTTAATTCGAAATTAAACTAATATGTTGTTAATATCGTATGTAACCGAAATTCGTACCGAATTTGAACAATTCAAACACTCCCATAACATTGTTCCAAGGTTTATTCCTATATGAGCTAACAAGGGGACCTAATGGACCTACAGATCATGGGCTCCAACGATTCGAGAATAACCCACTAAACTCATTATCCTAGTTATCCAACATTCGTTAACTACTGGGACACTCCACTATAGCCCAGTAGCTGCACTCCCCTCACTGTAGATATATTTCCTTCCACTCGATATAACCATGATTAGTAAGTCGACCATTCACAGGTTGTTCGTAACTATAACTAGGTCAAATGTTCGTTTTACCCCTGTAACACTTCTTGTTCCTTAAGGCCCATTGTTCCTCTAATGAACAATTGGTTTGTTATCTAACCAACAAACCTAGTTCATCTCAGGCCAATGAGAGGGTGGGACCCCTTGTTCAAGTCTCGGAGTCAGCACTTAAGGGAACAACCTCTCTACTATTCCTAAAACGGGTATGAGTGATTTCCGTCTTGCAAGACTATGTCCCCAGCTATCTACCCGGGCTTATCCCCAAAATGGTAGGCTTATTGAGTCGGCGAAGATGAGTCACTCTCACCCATGTAGATCAAATGATAATACTGAATAAATAGGAGTTCATAGTTAGCTCAGGATTAAGATCGAGTTACCTAGGTCATCGTATGAAATAGTCAATCTCATCAGTAAACGGCGTTATAAAGTGAGAGTGACTTATTTCTCGATCCGGTCTTGATAACATGCAGAAATGCTATTTATTTCTTATTAATTTTAGCTAGTTTTGTGCTTGAATTGTCTGCTTTGATGCCATTTTATGTTTAAATTTCAGAAGACCGAGCCAAGGAAGCAAAACCGGAGTTTTGAGAGATTTTGGATGATTTTGGAGGCTTTTTGGAGTAATTTGAAGAATTTCATTGAAGATCCAAGCCCAAAAGCCCAAGAAAAGCAAGTTGGAGGCCCAAAATTGAAGTCCAGGGGCCATTTTGAAGTGGAGATTCGAGGCCTAGCGTCGAGACGCTAGCCTTGGGGGTCGAGACGCTAGGCAGTCGTGAGGAAAATTCTGGAACTGGGACAGCGTCGAGACGTTGTCCTCAGCGTCGAGACGCTACACCAACTTGGAGGCCAAACATATTATGTCACAGCGTCGTGATGCTGGGAGGCTGGGCAATCTATAAATTCAGCATTTTTCATCCAGATTTGGGGAGCCAATTTAAGGGTTTTCACCCTATTCTTGATTCAAGACTAAAATTGGGGGTTTTGGGAGAGTTTTGAGAGCATTGTTGAAGATCTTTGGAGCTCGAGATCGATGGAGGTCGCCATGGGATCGAGGAGATCGACACTTTGCTGAGCATTTCTCTTCCCTTTTCTTTACATTTAGTTTCTAGAATAGTTGTGATTAGGAATTATTAGATGTTTAGTGATTATTAGTAGTTAATTTCTAAATTCTATGAGTTTTGATTTAGTTGTTGAACCTTTGTTTAATTAATGAAGTAATTTGGTTTGATTGTCATTATCATTCATTTGTGCATTTTGTCCTTGATGCTTTTAATCACTTGATCACTGATTAAATGAATTGTTACTAAGTGGAAACTCGACGGAGAGAAGCTTAGACTAAAACTGAATGCATGACTGACGTTTATTTACCCGAGTGACACGGGATAAACTAAATAACGTTAGAGATTGTTATTGAAGGGTCGTAATGCCATGCTTAGTACATAAAGAGGAAATCAAAAGGAGATTTTTTATTAAAAGGCATGAGAATAGGAGGAGACCGACATGAGAGTCCTTGATATTAGGCTTCTAGACTTATGAATTGGACGACTAATTAATCTGAATTAGCTAATTGGTTAATCAATTAAAGGTCCAATTAATGAAATCAACACTCTAGAATTATCCCTCCAAATTGTGTCTCCATTTATCTTTTGCTTTCTAGATTAGCTTTTTGTTATTCTTTTCGGCATTAGATTTTGTTCTCTAAATAAAGCTAAGCAATAGTATTCACGGTAATTAAGTGAATAAATCCAATCCCTGTGGAGACGATACTCACATACTCAAAATCACTATATTACTTGACGACCCGTGCGCTTGCGGGGGCACCCATCAGGTCTTATGCAAACTCATTGCACAGGACACCCCTACTCACATGTCTCTACATGAACGATTCGGGATCACATCGTTTTCACTAAATGCAAAGTAGGTTGCATCCATAGTGTCCTCAGGATAAGGTATCCAGCCTTATCCATATACTAAAGACCGTTTTGGCTATATACTTGAACTTGATCCTACTTTTATGTCTCTACATAAAGTTCGAGTATTCATACTATAGCCAGGGATCTTAGTTTATTGAATTTAGGTTAAATAACACACAATTCACTGAATAACCTCAATAACAACTTTATTGCAAAATAGGAATATGTTTAATGTTTAAAAACTATGAGTTTTAGGACATAAAATCCAACAGCTAGATCCTTTAGAAAGCAAAAGTTGGGATGAAACTCAAAGAAAATGATCTTTGGCAAATTGGCTAACACTAATCAAATTTTTAGTAATGGATGAAACATGTAAGAGGTTATGAAGATGAAAAATATGATTAGAGGGAGAAATAGTAGAAACATATCCAAAACGAGTAATAGCCAAACCTGTACCATTGCCAACGTGAACCTAATTGTTTCCAAGATACTCAGAACTTACAGACATATTACCAAGGTTGTTGGTTAGATGATTGGTAGCTCCTGAATTAGGGTACCAGTTGCAATCTTGGTTAAATTTTGGAGCAGCCACCATTGCTTCCATTGAAGGAAACTAATTTCCATAAGGTTGGCCAAAGTTCTATTTAGGAGAAAAAGATCGACCCAAGGGAATAAACTAAAGTATAATAGGCTCCTAGAATTTGAATACATGAATAATATTTAATAGTCGTGTGGCCAAGTTTATTATAGAGTTGACATTGCGGTCTATTCCTATTATTCTAAGACATTCCTCCTTGATTCTGTCCAAAATTAGATCGACCTTTATCTTTACCATTACCAAAATTTTGCTATTGTTGCTGTTGATTTATATTTCTTAAATTCTCAACATTTTTTTTAGTAGGATTTTGAACAGTAAGATTAGTTATAGGCAAAAATCCATCAGCTGTAAGTTTTACTTTCTATTCTACTCTCATGAGTTAAAAGTAGGCCAATAACATCTTGAACTGATAGAGATCTTGTTTTAGCAGTGATCATAGAGACCATGGTGTCATATTGATAACTCTCCAAAAGGGAGTTATTTAGGCCTTAGTTTTATAGTGTTTTGTGTGCCATTGATGCTAAATTGGGTTGCTTTTAGATGAATATTATATGTTTTAACCCATTTGGAAGAATTGATGCTTTGGAAGTTATTTTGTGCAGAATATATTGTTGAGCGACTTGAGGGAGCAAAATCGGTGATCCAATAAAGCAACGAGCAAAACTGCCACGTCACAGCTCGTTATCCATTTTAATGAACCGAAGTTTGTTGAGCTATTTTCGGATTTAAGAAGCTTGGAAAGCCTGCCACGCGTCCAATTTGACCTAATTAGGGTTTGCTATCACTCTATAAAAGGAGGAGCCGTCTCAAGTCAAATTCATTCCTTTCTTGGGGAGGAACATTCCACTCTTGGGAAGTTCATTTCCACTTTTGGGAGCCGAATAGAGGAAGAAAGATTGGAGACTCAAGAAGACCATCAATTACGAATTTGACCAAGGGAATTAGTATTTTCTTGTATTTTCTTGTAATTATGGATGCACATACTCAGATTGTAGCATGTGTTATCATGAGCTTTATGAACTAAATTTACTTAGGTGTTGGTTAGGAGTAATGTAATTGTCGTGCTTAATTCTCCATGCAATATATGTTGATTTGAGCATCTTGATTAATTGTTGTGCATATCTTTATTTTGTGCCCGCCTGGCCAGCCGGTATGAATATCACTTCTTAGTTTCAGGGATGATTTGAGAAGTGTGTGACATTTAATCACACTAGATCATTGTGTATTGGTGAACGCCAGTGACTGAGTTAGGGATAACCAGTTGCCTAATGCTTGATCGGTAGAGCGTCATTGGAGTTGAAACATATTCCAAAAAATCCAGAGTTCTGGGAGGATCCTGCTGATAAGACTGCAAGAGAATTGCCTAATCAATAATATTGCTAGAGCATCTTTTAAAACAATTACTAAATTCTGACCAACGCCTATTTCGAATCTGTCTGCTTTATTTGTTTACTTTCTGTTCTGTCATTTCTTTAGCTTCAGCGTTATACCAAAATCAATCATTTTAACCACTTTTGAAACCATTAGAGAGTTATACAAAATAGATAAAGTGAGAGCTATTCAGCCCCGTGGATTCGATAAATACTTATTACTTGCTGCGGATTGTGTATGCTTGCACAATGTTCTAGAGTCTATTTTTACTACATTTTTACCCACTCTGGAAACCCAACACATATTTTGCACGAAGACCAGAGAGAATGTACATTATATGATCCTCAACTGGAACTTCGTTCCTTCTCTAGCTAGAACATCAATACATTTTTTTTTTTATTTTGGATATATATTCATTCATAGTTGAACCTTGATAACTCTTAGAAATAAGAGTTATTCGCCATGTCTTTAGGCTTAAAGCTCTTTGTTCGTTGATAATTGAGGTGAAATTATGCATAAATGTGTAGATTCTACAGTGAATGCTGTTTAGATTTAGTAAGGAGAACCTTAGTTGATATTGGTGCATAATTTTGTTTTCAAGCTAATATGGAGCTGTGTTTTTGGTATTGTTATAGCACTTGGATAAAGCAAGGATCCTGAAGTCCAGAAGCTTTAGAGGATGCACGTGTTCTTCCCACGTGGGAGACTCATTAATTGAGCTGACACTCCCAAAAGCTGATGTAGGCGTTATTTCAGCCAATAGGAAAGGATCCAAGTGGATTGATATGTCCAATCAGCCTTGAAATCCATTAATTGTTCCAGCTATTTAAGGATAATAGCTAAATGAAGAAAGGGACGACAAAAAAAAGGAAAAAAAGAAGAGGAGGAAATCAGTCTTTGAGTTGTTGCTGTGAGTGGTGAAAAAGATGAAAAGACAGAGAGGGGGTGGCTGCTTGGGAATATTCAGCTTGAAAAAGTTGGATTCTACCTTGGAAGCTTATTCTTCTTTAGTTGTTTCTTCTATTTGTATCTCTTTTCCTTGCTTTTGAGTTATGTTTAAGGTTGAAAGATACTTTGTAAGGGAGTTTTCTACTGTATTAAGTTTATTTCCCTTTTGAACATGAACTAATCCTCTTGAGGATTAGGATGCTTGTACTTGAACCATTTGTGTAGTTGTAGTTAAACTTTGCAAATTCCATTTTAAAGTAAAGTTTGCTTCATCTTAAAGCTAGATTTTCGTGTGACCAGCCATTATCTAGTATTATTATCATGATTTTGGGAAAAAGGTTGGTAACTAAATGCTTTACTTTACATTAGCTTAAATGAAAGTGGCACCTAGCTAGTGGGTTGTTTAGGGATAAACACTCACCTAATGCACAAGTCAATAGAGCTTAAAAGGAGTGTTTAAATGAGAGTTTAATCACTAAACCTAAGGAGAATTGAAAAATTCCCGTGGAAAATGTTGAGTGGGATGGATATTGCATAAGCTAAGCTATAGCAAAGCAATTGGCACAGTACACAGCTCCTAATCCGAGCCTATTCTTTCCATGCTTGATCAACCCCTTTTACTACTATTCCTTTAGTTTCCTGTCATTTTGAGCTTTGTTACACCTTTAATTTCATTGCCTAGTTAATGAACCATTTGGTCACTAGTTACATATAAATTTCACTAATTACAGGCTTAAAGGTAGTAATTTTCCTTAAATCAATCCCTGTAGAGAACGATAAAAAAATACTTATCACTTGCTACTTGATGTGTCCATTTGCACGTTTGTGAGCTAAATATCACATATTTTAACCTCACATTATAGTAGGCAACAAACCTCCTTTTTGAATGTTCCGTAACCTTGTCTTAATTTTCATCATTTGAGCAAGATGTCAATAATTAAAAATTTGAAGAAGACAATACCAAATTTGTACAGTGCAGAACTTGTTCTAGAATTGACTCAATCATCGAACCAACAATCCAAGATGAAACTAATTTATCTTGTCTCTTCCATTGCTTATAAGCATGATTTGACTTACAAACAGTTGAGGAACCTTCACTAACCTGGATTGTTTTTGAAGGAGGTTGACAGTTCTCATCGATGTGATTTTCTAACTCATGTTCTTCAAGACCAATGAGTGCTTGAAACTTCTAGAATAAGAAATTTTCATTAGTTAATATGACTGTTAAGATCTTGTTTCCACGGTTAATCACTTGAGCAGCTTGATTTCTACTAGAAATTTCAAATTTGGTTTTTGAAGAATTCCTAGCACTAGATCAAAGACGTTGTTAGATGAAAGTCTGATACCAATAAAGATAAACTGAAGGAAAAATAAACGCAACAGAAATTGTCTAGGAAAAAACCTCTCTCATTCATTTCAGCTTAAGGAATCAATCACAGGGCATATATATATTGCTAAGATGGAGGGAAAACTCTTGAACTATGATAAACATGACTACAGTCTACAACAGGTTTCCAACAACTTTGAATACATTTTAACAGAATCACATATAAGGCATGTGTTGGATAATAATTGAAAATCTCTTGGGCTAACAATTGGACTAATAGAAAACACCTGGGCTTGAAATCCAATGGATTGCCTTAATACCAACATTCACAAAAAAAAAAAAAAAAAAAAAAAAAATCATACAAACCTAATGAACATTTTCTTTCACAAATCAAACTCTTGGTCGAAGATATATGCTAATTACTGTTGAACTATGCTCACTTTAACTCTTTAGCTCAAGCTTGGAACAAGGTTTCAAAACGTTTACCTTAACGAGAGGTTACTTATATATTAACTAATTGAGATATGTGTTACATGGACAAAAAATCTAAGATTTAATTAGATTTAAAACTATCAAAATGAAAGAGTTCATTACCTTGTTAAATTGAACATTGTTCCCCCACCTTGAAGAAAAAAACGATCCAGAAATATATTTTCATTTTAAATTTCAAGTGATGAGAGGTTATTTTTTCCTTCATTTTGAGCATAATTATGATATCTATGACTTATGATCAAGGTATTAAATTTCCGTCGACATGTTGACATTTTCACATGTTCATGGAGTTCAACGTCAACACAATGGTGAATCGATATTTCTATTATATTATAGAAAAATTGATGAAATATAACAAAAATATCAAACGAGTAGACATTGAGAATGAAATATTTGTTTATTAATTTAAATATTTTCACGATCTTTTTACTTTCGATAATTCTATCATAAATATCCATGGACATTGATATTTTATCCATGTGTTCCATGGGCATTGAGACTTAACCTATTTCAAATAAGTTGCCTAACACTAACATCCCGAAATGCCTAATAACTCCTGCAGTTTACACTGAACTTCAATCGTCGCCGGCAATTCTCTTCCGCCGCCGCTGCTCAGAATCCCTTCATTTCCGGCCTCCATCGTCTCTTCTCATTCACCTGCTGCTCACACTCGACACTCCCGAGCAATCCACTCTCACTCTCCTTCACCTCTCTCCCTCTTATTTGTCTGTTGACGGCACTCCTCTTCTCCATTTCCACTCGCCCTGGAAGTGGATTGAAGTTTTGTAGTTGCTCTCAATCGCTTTGAAATGGAAGAATCTCCAACACTTGGCAAGCGGAAAGACCCTGAAGAAGAGTCAGCCGCCGCAGAAACTGGCAACGACCAAGAAACGAGCTCCAATAAGCGACCAAAAGAGTCGAAAAACCTAGAAGATGTGAAGGTGAATCCGAGTCAGGAAACTATCTCCAACCGACGTAGTTTGTCGCGGACGTGCGTTCATGAAGTTGCGGTCCCGGCTGGTTACTCTTCTACCAAAGACGAATCGGTTCATGGAACCCTATCGAATCCGGTTTACAAAGGTGAAATGGCGAAAACGTATCCGTTCACACTCGACCCATTTCAGCAGGTATCGGTTTCTTGCTTAGAACGGAATGAATCTATTTTGGTTTCTGCTCATACTTCAGCTGGAAAGACTGCTGTTGCTGAATATGCCATTGCTATGGCTTTTAGAGAAAAGCAGAGGGTTATATATACTTCCCCATTGAAGGCGTTGAGTAATCAGAAATATAGGGAATTGAATCAAGAGTTTAAAGATGTTGGACTGATGACTGGGGACGTCACTCTTTCGCCTAATGCTAGTTGTTTAGTCATGACGACGGAGATACTTAGGGGGATGCTTTACAGGGGTTCGGAAGTTTTGAAGGAAGTGGCATGGGTCATTTTTGATGAAATTCACTATATGAAAGATCGAGAAAGAGGTGTTGTTTGGGAAGAGAGTATTATATTTTTACCACCGGCTATCAAAATGGTCTTCCTCTCTGCAACAATGTCAAATGCCACGGAGTTTGCTGAGTGGATATGTAACATACACAAGCAGCCTTGTCATGTGGTGTACACTGATTTTCGGCCAACTCCCTTGCAACATTATGTTTTTCCTGTGGGTGGCACTGGGTTATATCTTGTAGTTGATGAAAACGAACAGTTCAGGGAGGATAATTTTCTGAAGTTGCAGGATACATTTGCTAAACAAAAGCAGATTTCTGGACACAGGACTGCAAATGGGAAAGCTAGTGGGAGAATTGCTAAAGGTGGCAATGCTTCCGGAGGTTCGGACATTTATAAAATTGTTAAGGTTTGTTCGTCATCTTTTGTTTTTTATTTATTTTTTTTAATATACTTTATTATTTTTTTCTTTTCCATTTTATTGTGATAAGAAACGAGAAGACGTTTTGTTTAAATAATGAAAAGAGGAAAGCCTCAACCGAGCTGAAGAAAGTTATAGAAAAGCCTTCTATATGTTACAAGTATCCGTGATGCTATAATTATTCATAAGAAGTCCTCAAGTTGCCCTATGACTAAGAGGCTGATTCAAAAAAGATACCCATACACGAGAATGGAAAGTTTGGGTTTGTGTAACATGTGTTTGGCTTGTATAGAGAAATGAGTTACAAAAAATTTGAGCTTATGTAGCCAATGTTTAGTTTATGGATTTTTGTTTTATTAAAATAAGCATCCAACCCGAGAGGTGTGCAAAAGCTTGAGTAAGCTTGAATTTGTGTAGCTTTGGGATTAACAAACTCATAATTTGGTACAAGTATATTCTCATATCAAATGTAAGCTTGATTTTACAATATAAGTCATACAATCCTTACTGTGAGGCTAATGCTTTTTAACGAGGATAAGTCAAAGGGTCTTAGCTTTATTTCTAAAAAAGTGACCTCTTATATGGTGATATGGAGTAGGGTTAGGCGGTTGTCTTGTGAGATCAGTTGAGTTGCACGCACGAATATTAAAAAAAAAAGGAAGAATGGAGATATAGACACTAGATAGGAAAACAAATTATTATGAAGTGAGGTTGTTCGACCAAAGGATGAGATGATAGAATTCCATAACTTTAGAGGCAATCGAGCAAGCTAGGAATAGGTGATTTTGTGTTTCTTCACTAGCTTTGCTCATGGGACAGTGTTGAGGGAGGAGCCCCTTTTCGATAGTGTTTTTTTTTCCTTTTGTTTTAGCTTTGCCCATGAAACTTTTGAAAAGCTATCTTTGGAACACACTCTTTCATTTTGGAAGGGCATCCATCCAAAAAGGAAGTCAAAATGTTGCGCTCATTTTCATTAGAGACTTTTGATCGTCATTATGAAAAAATGGTTGAGTGATTTGAGGTAAAGAGATTTTTCTTTTCCTTTTCTGGGGAGAAGCTTATTTTTGTTGCAGCCACTCGTGCAAAAGATATAGTCCCTCTAGTAATTAATCTGTCTCTTTACCATCAACTGGAATACCATTTTTTAACTTCCATAGTTAAGGTTTTCCATTTGTTGTATATCTCATTTAATGATATCAACACTATTTTAGCATATTAGAAGAACCTTTTATAATCTCTTTTGGCGAGGACTTGACTATTGTCTCTTATTGAGAACAAAAGATTTAGATAATGTTTTGTGCTTGAAATGGTGTGCTTTCTTGTATCAGATGATTATGGAACGGAATTTCCAACCAGTTATAGTCTTCAGTTTCAGTAGAAGAGAATGTGAACAACATGCAATGTCCATGTCCAAACTTGACTTTAATACCCAAGAAGAAAAGGATACAGTGGAACATGTTTTCAAAAATGCGATTCTCTGCTTGAATGAGGAAGACAGAGAACTACCTGCAATTGAGTTAATGTTACCTCTTCTCCAGAGAGGTATTGCTGTTCACCATTCTGGGCTTCTTCCTGTAATTAAAGAGTTAGTAGAGCTCCTTTTTCAGGAAGGTCTTGTTAAGGCCCTTTTTGCCACAGAAACTGTAAGATACCTTCCAATCACCTGATTGTTTGTGTTTGTTTTAGATTTCTTTTTATTTTGCTACTTGAGATCTTGCTTTTTGAGCTTTAGTGCTGATTAGCAGTGCTGGTTTTGCTTTTCTTTGTGACAGTTCGCCATGGGTTTGAACATGCCAGCAAAAACAGTTGTCTTCACTGCCTTTAAAAAGTGGGATGGTGATAGTCACCGATTTATTGGATCTGGTGAGTATATTCAGGTGAGTGAAGGCCCTATTTGTGCTTTTTAGACATTTTTCTTTATTTTAATACACAGGTTTATTTTGCTTGAGGAGAGAAACTTGATTTTCTACAAATTTTGCAATTCAGATGAGTGGAAGGGCTGGACGTCGTGGAAAAGATGAGAGGGGTATATGCATTATAATGATTGATGAGCAGGTAATACTGCTGCTAGTTATAGTTCCAGATGTGATGTGAATTTCTACTCATTTCCTTCTAAAGTTGAAGTTTATTTATTTATTTATTTTTTTGATAAGTTTAATTTGATTGCTTTTGCTGAACTCCAAACTTATGAAAATGCTATTATTATTATTTTTTTTTTTGTATTCACTATTTTGATAATGTTGGCTCCATTTTTTTTAATAAGAAACAGAGAGATGCATAATCTCAAAAAGAACCAAAGAATAAGCTAGGGGCATAGGGTAGAGAAAACCCCTGACCCAAAGATCTACAAAAGAAGAGCTTTCCAATCGTTAATAATCTTTTTATTTTTATTTTTTATTGGAAACTGAACTTTCATTAGGAAAAATGAAAGGGAGAACAAGGGTATACAAAAAAAAAAAAAAAAAACCTTGAAAACATGATACAAACCCACTAACAAAAGATTCCAAAACTAATTACAAAAATGAATCCTAATCCAAAAGAATGAGCTCCAACAGGTAAATACAAAAGGTCTAATTAACGGACGACCCATAAAGAAGAGTTAAATCTAATCAAATCCCAAAGTTCCTCCCTAGATCTTGCTATCCCTCTAAAAGTATGACCATTTCTCTCAAGCATACCAAAGAAACAAGCATGCCACAAAATCTTTCCTTTGTTATGAAAAGGAGAGTTGAGAAACACTTCCTCAAACAAGAATTTGCAACCGCTATTACGAGCCGTAGCCACCCCAAAAGTCCTACAAAAATGATTCCACAGAGAAACTGCATCCAAACAAGTGATTAAGATACTCCTCATGATTCTTGCAAAGAACATACCATTGAGGGCGCAACTCAAGAGAGGAATGTCTTTGGAGACGATCTTGTGTGTTCACTCTACCATGTAAAACTTGCCACACAAAAAATCTCACCTTCTAAGAAATTTTGTAATCATCAAAAGAATTTTGTATAGTTTATGCTTATGCACCATCAAGAAGCACACATTAAGCCAAAAGGATTCAGAGGAAGAAAGCTTATCTTCAAATATCTGATTATTCCTTTGTTTTCATGAGTTCCAGAGAAGGGCACATCTCCATAAAATCCTTCCTTTTCCACATAATGCACTAATCCAAAGAAACTTCCTTCTTAAGAGAATGGTTAGAGCATATGAGCAAAAGTGCAAACCAAGAATTAGTGATCCAGAATAAGATCGCTATGGTAGTATTATATATCAGTTCTCTAATAAAATGTTTTGTTTCTTATGAAAAAGAAAAGAATTAGTTATCCATAATTTCCTCATGCTACTTACAGAGACTGCACCTATTACAAAATTAAGTTTTTATTCACTCTCAGTCTCTCAGCCAGAAATATATAACCATAATTACATCTTCAAGAGAAGATAAGAGGCAACAACATAAAATGTTGGAGGAAAGAGAACCTGGATGTCATTGTAATTATTTTTGGTTAATTAGTGGCCCTTTCTGTTGGTCTGGTGCTGTTGGTAGTGCGGCCTTGTCTTCTGTACACTTGTTCTTCTTAATGAAAGACATTTTCTTACTAGAAAATCAAGCATTGACTGCATTACTTGTTTCCAGGTGGAGATGGGAACAATTAAAGAAATGATTTTGGGAAAACCAGCTCCTCTTGTTAGTACTTTCAGACTGAGCTACTACTCAATTTTAAATTTAATGAGCCGGGCAGAAGGCCAGTTTACTGCTGAGCATGTTATTAGAAACTCATTTCATCAATTTCAGTATGAGAAGGTTGTGGTTGAATCCCTTTTATTTGAATTAGCATAATGTGATATCAAAGAAGTACTTCCTAATATCCTCATTTTTAGGCATTGCCTGATATTGGGAAAAGAGTTTCAAAGTTAGAGGAGGAAGCTGCCACACTTGATGCTTCAGGAGAGGCAAGTTTTTTGTCCTATTTTCATGTAGTTATTAACATTTTGATCGTCTACTCTGAATTTTAACTGTTATGCTTCCTCTGTATAGGCCGAAGTTGCTGAATACCACAAGTTAAAACTTGAAATAGCGCAACTTGAGAAGAAGATGATGTCTGAAATAACAAGGCCAGAAAGAGTCCTCTATTTTCTTCTTCCTGGTCGGCTGGTATGTACTAGGGGAGTTGGAAGATCATTTATAAGAGGTGTTGACAAGTTATCTTTGCTTAAACCTGATGGCAGCCATCACAGTTCAAATCAGTGAAGATGAGACAAAAGATTGGAAAATTAATGTTGTATGCTAAACTTGTTTTTTAGGCATCAATTTCAAAGAATTATAGCCCCCAAGAGGTGGTCCCATTGGCTACGACTAGTTGTCTCTGAGTAACACCTACCCAGACGACACATGTTCTAATCTTCGGACGAGTTTAATACAAAAACCCTTGATGTCTCTAGAGTTTGGGCCTTGCGGCAGGCACAAGCTTTTTTAATATCAAAAAAGGAAAAGGAATTATATGTTTAAATATTTTATTATATTTTGCATGCACGTATTTGGTTGTTAGTGAAAATGAACAAACTTTTTCGTTTAAAATTTAATAAAGAACAATTTTGCATGTCAAAATCTTTTGATATTATTTTTTGTGTCTTTTTAAACCTATTTCATTCAGTCCACAGTTCTCTGTTACCTGTACATTACAACTTGCTTAGATTGGTTATTTTGTATTGCAGGTTAAGGTAAGAGAAGGTGGGACAGACTGGGGTTGGGGAGTTGTAGTTAATGTTGTTAAAAAGCCCTCAGCTGGGCTAGGCACCATGCCTTCACGGGGTGGTGCTTATATAGTGGATACCTTACTCCAATGCTCTCCTTGTCTAAGCGAGAATAGTTCACGACCAAAACCTTGTCCACCCCGCCCTGGAGAGAAGGGTGAAATGCATGTGGTTAGTTTTTCTTGTTTAAGCTGGGACTCTTATATCTTGATTTTAATTTTTCTAAATCCTTTTCTTTACCATAGACAAAACTTTTCATTAATGAAATGAAAAGAGACTAAATCTTTTTTTGATTTTATAAATTGGGTATGATGGTTCCATTTAATATATGAGTTGTCATTGTTTTTATTACCTTTTCAGGTCCCTGTTCAGCTGCCTCTTATTTCAGCCTTGAGCAAACTCAGAATATCAATTCCTTCTGATCTCAGACCTGTGGAAGCAAGGGAAAGTATACTGCTTGCATTGGAAGAACTGGGAACTCGTTTTCCACAAGGTTTTCCAAAATTGAATCCGGTGAAGGTAAAAATTAGCTGCTTACTTATATTTGAATAGTTGTATCTTGTATGTTATATCTTTCATGAAAGTTTTAACTAATCAAGCTTTATAACAGTATAAAATCGTGTTTCTCTATTTATATTTTTTACGAGGAATAAGAATTCCGTTCAGTATAATGAAAATTATAAATCTTCTAAAGGATTACTAATAACATTCCTTTTGGAAGTAACAACCAGAGGGAGAAAAGTTACCGAACTCTTTGAACAAAGAGAAGCCCCCTAAAAAAGTTATCCCAAACAGCCCTCCTTCATCGTACTCTGCATTGGGGTCTCTCTCTCTCTCTTCGGTGACATTCCAATGACCTTGCCACATAAACTCCATCTTTTAACTGTTGAATAAGGACGGGAAAGATGTAACAATAGAAGAATGGTGTAGGGGGAGATCTTCAAAAGTTAGCCTTTCTTCTGGGAACTGTGGCTTGGGTTACGGATGTGTTGCAGCGTTGGTGAGTTCGAAGACAGATGTTTTTCCAAAAATAAGGTTAATCGAAGCACTTCTTTGGTTTCAGTTGATCGTGAATGTGAGGGGGAGGTGCTGCGTGGATTGTGATCACTAGAGAAAGTTTTTTTTTTTTTGGGGGGGGGGGGGGCGTAAGATCGTCTTTGATTATTCCAAAGGAAGAAGGGAGAGGGGGACTGCCTTCCTTCAGAATTTAATGTCCTTCTCGTTGGAACTTCACATTGCCTACCGTTTAAGCCTGGTGCTCAGAGTTCCAAGGTTTCCAATGGATTTATTCTTTGCAAAGGCAGTTTGTGGGGGGGGGGGGGGGGTTCTGGCGGAGGGATGAGGCTTGAAAGAAAAAGAGTTGTGTTTCAGTTGAATAAGGATGGGAAAGACTAAAGAGGCAACAACAGAAGAACGATGTAGGGTTGAATCTTCAAAAGTTAACTTTCTCTCAGAACAGTGGCTTGGGTTTGGGACTGTGTTGCAACGTTGGTGAGTTTGAAGGCAGAAACGTTTTTCAGATATAGAAGGTTAACAGAAGCGCTTCTTTGGTTTCAGTTGATCATGAATGCAAGGGGAAGGTGCTGTGTGATCTCTAGGAAAGTTTTACTGGGGGAGGTCATCTTTAATTATTCCAAAGGGAGAAGGGAAGGGGCTGGAGGACCTTCCTTCAGAATTTAGAGTCCTTTTTGTTGGAGACTTCACGTTGGCTACCTTTTAAGCCTGGGGTCAGAGTTCCACGGTTTCCGGAGATTTATTCTTTGCAAAGGTGGTTCACTGATGGGTTATTGCGGTTACAGAGAACACTTACTGATTCTTAGAAAGATGTGGAGAGAGGCCTTAAGAGGGTCTTTGGTTATGCATTGAGAGCCAAAGCCTTCTGTGGGAACATGACTGTCCTATTATGTGTTCAAACACATCCCTTTTCCACTCTTAGTAAGTTTCAAAGAGGAGTAATTTCTGGATGTGCCATTGAGATAAGACATTGGGACGAGTAGAGATTAACTGAGGAGAGGAAGTAGGTATTCAAAGGGGGTTGGTTGAAGGTGCTAGACTTACCTCCCATTTTTTTAATAATAGTTTTAAAAAATAAGTAACTGAGTTTTCTTTGCATGTCATTAAAACTTGTAGTCCTCTTTTCTTTTTTCTTTATAAATCTGGTGCTTTATGTTACTCAAATGCATATTCGAGAGAAAAACTATACAAATATGCCTTTGGCTCAATCTCAGGACATGAGTATTGAAGATCCAGAAATTGTTGAGTTGGTGAAGCAGATAGAGGAACTTGAGCGGAAATTATATGCTCATCCTCTGCATAAGGTATAGAATACAATCTCTTAAGTTTTCTTTTGTGATGGAGTACTGGCGTAAAGTTTTTCTTTGAAGTGTTTCATTAATTGCCCCTTTGATTACTGCAGTCACATGAAGTGGACCAGATTAAATGTTTTCAGAGGAAAGCAGAGGTTAATCATGAAATTCAAATACTCAAGACCAAAATGCGTGATTCCCAGGTATAGTTGATGTTTCTTTAACTTTCCATGGTTGAAGAACCTCTTGTCTTGTTTCTTAAGTACTATTGGTAACTCAAAATTTTTGAAAGTACTTGTAATTACTTAGCTGCCTTTTGAATGTATTATACTGAAAATAGGGCTTTAGCTTTATGCTTGAGTCACATGGATTTTTCTTTAATATTTTCTTTGTTAAAGCATCCAAAATTTAGGAGTTGCTCCATTTCCCTGCAACTATATGCACAATAAGAAAGTAAAAAAAAGAAAAAAAAAAGAAAACAAGGAAGAAATTAACTTGTCTTATTCCCTTGCATAATTTTGTTCATTCAAATGGCATAAGTATCATGCAGAGCACACATGAAAAATTGACCATACTCATCGGATTTGTGTCCCTGGTTTTGAACAATAACTCCTCTTTATTTTATTTTTTTTTAAAACATGCAGCTTAAAAAATTTCGTGATGAACTAAAGAACCGATCTCGGGTCTTGAAAAAGCTTGGCCACATTGATGCAGATGGTGTAGTTCAGTTGAAGGGGCGTGCAGCCTGCTTGATCGACACAGGAGATGAGCTCCTTGTGACTGAATTAATGTTTAATGGTGAGTTAGGGAGCATATTCTTCTGATTTTCATATTCATCTTAATTATTATCAGTTTTGAATTTTTAAAAGATTTGATGGATAAGTGAACCTCGGATGCTGACCTTCCAATTTGGATTTACAAAAAGATTCGACTGTATATTATAAATATTGCAATCAATGTTAGAAACATGAGGCACACTAAAGCACGATAGTTTCCTGAGCTTAAGCATGAGGTGAAAAAAAGGCGATCTTTTTGTGAGGCACACAATAGGAAAATGGTAATAGTTTCTTTTAATATAAAAAAGTATAGTATATAAATGATAAGATAATAGATTTTCTCTAAATGATAAGATAATGAAAATTTTAAAAATTAGAGGTTGTTTAGGAGTTTAAGGAGAGAAATTAACTTCTTTTAAAAGTATTACTTGGTTTATTTACAAAATAATTAAAAAAAAAAAGGATTTAAGGTGCAGACTGCAGAGGCACATGTAGAGAAGCCTGTGCCTCAATGTGCTTGCTTCTTGAAGAGAGGTGTCCTCCTTGCATTTCTGGATGGCGTGCCTAGGCGATAAAACAGTAATTACAATTTATTCTCCCTCTCTCAGAAGTGATATAAAAAATGCAATAACTTGTAGACTTAAATAGCATGCTGCTTTTTTTTTTTTTTTTTTTGATGGAAGCATGCTGCTTTTGAATGTGAGCTGTGCATATAATTTAGTTGATATTGGGGCCCACTTTTGTAACTAGTTTTGTGGGTGTTTTTGTTGGCGAACTTGTTTTTTGTAAGTCCGTGTGTATTCTTTCATTTGTTCTCAATGAAAGTTCGTTATTTCTTATAAAAAAAAATTAGTTGAGAGATCCTTTAGTGTTCACAACAAGGTATATGATAGTGTTTATTATCTCAAGGAGACTCCATACTCCACATGATGTTTAGTTTATGGTCTATTGGACAATCTCTAGATCTTATGGCTCATGACTTAGGCCATGTTTTTGGAGCGTTGGGCTGAAAGTAATCTCTGCATGATTGTAGTTGAGAAGTCAGATTGTGGATAGTATTGGTCTTAATCTTGCTAGGCCTTTACATCAGAATTGTTCTATAATTACTTCTCTTTGTTGAACTTGAGCATAGCTCAACTGGTTAAGGCATTACATTATATCCCTTACCTAAATATTAGAGATTCGAAACTTACAAAATATATCTCTTTCCTGATTCTAGCCAATTGGAAAGCTTTTAATTTGTTCTGCTTTATTTCAAAAAACTGTTTTATTTATTTATTGTCTTTTAAGATTAGCGAAAATCTTACTTCTAATATCAAGAAAAGTTATAGTTTGTTGAAATCTCAACAGGCACATTCAATGACCTAGATCACCACCAGATTGCAGCCCTTTCAAGTTGTTTTATACCAGGAGACAAGTCAAATGAGCAGATACAGTTAAGAACTGAGCTTGCTAGACCATTACAACAACTCCAAGATAGTGCGAGAAGAATAGCTGAGGTTTTAAACCGCTAATCATCTACTGTTTATCCTTTTCTATGGGCGATTTAATTTTTTTTCCTGATGCAAACATGTTTTGTGTGGATATATAGATACAACATGAATGCAAGTTGGATATAAATGTGGAAGAATATGTGGAATCAACTGTGAGGCCGTATTTGATGGATGTCATTTACTGTTGGTCAAAGGTTAGTGTTTTTTTATATAGTTTTATAATGAGAACTTAATGCTGCTTATGTTTATTTTGATGCGTTTACATGCTTCATGCGACACAAATACATTCATATATGTTGTGCATTTATTGGCAATCATGTTATTTGGAGAAACTAAAATTTTAATTCCTTTGGTCTTGGATTTTGAAGATGATTCATCGATAATATAACTATATAAGCAACTCTGGATCTTCTTGTTATCTTTCTGTAAAGAAAGACTAATTCTCTAATGTTTTTGTTATGGAGACAAAATATAACAGAAGGCTACATCTGGTTCCATGCACTAGGAATACATGAGAGTTCTAAACTAATCGAGTAAAATTAAAAAAAGAAAAAAGAAAAAAAGACGCTAGCTCCTATTTACATCAATACATGTTGTAATACACCCCTCAGTCTGGAGCATATGTTTCCACTCATTATACGTGGTCTGCCAAATTAAAATATCTAATCGAAATAATTAAATAATGCATAATGCTTATTTTAATAAACGTGTATGTGTCATGTCTATGTTCTAGACTTTTGAATAATAATGTTTTAATGTGTCCTTGTTGTGTCTTATCCATGAGATATAAACAATGCATATTTCAATAAATGTGTCTTTGCAATGTCGACTCTTAAACAATAACGTTTTTTGCTACGTTCATGTTGGGTCTTATCCATCTGTGTGCCATTTTGTCCATCTCCATGCTTTCTTGTCTGTGGAAAAGAAACTTACTTTAGAGGCCATTATAGATGTGGATTTACTAAAGATAGATGTTCACATCATGCTGCTGTTTTTCTTATTTGTGGAAACTTAGTAATTTGGAGAAGCAAGAAGCTAAATGTGGTGGCAGACGAGTGTCAATGGAATTGGGAAAACTCATTTTCCTTGCAATTGTATTTCTCTAGCATTGATTTTCAATGCGGAGCATGTTCTAAATGATTTCTCTCACTAGGAAGGACTAAACAACATATTACATTCTAAAACTGAGTGTCCCAGTGATGTCAAGTTCCTCAACGTTTTCTAGTTATCATCAATTGGGTGCTCAAAACTTTTATATTATTGGTTCTACAGTGTAATGATGGCTTTCTTCCTACAGGGAGCAAATTTTTCAGAGGTGATTCAAATGACAGATATTTTTGAGGGTAGCATCATTCGAAGTGCTAGAAGACTTGATGAATTCTTGAATCAGGTGCAAACAAATAACATATATATTTACAAACTAATTATTTTCTGTCTTGCTTGAAAACCTGAACCTGTTTTACAGGCTGCGAAGACCTAAGAAAATCATTTTCTGATTTTACATATTTGTCACAGTAATAAAGAAACTTGAGCTTATGGGATCTCTGAATAAAAGGGTTTATGCTTCTTCTTTCCTTTGAGATTCTTCTATCATGCTTATGCTTCTTTTGTCTTTTAATTCAGTTGCGTGCTGCTGCCAATGCTGTGGGAGAGGTGACCTTAGAGAGCAAGTTTTCTGCAGCCAGTGACAGCCTCCGCAGAGGTATAATGTTTGCAAACTCCCTCTATCTGTAGATTGCCATCTGCTTTGGTTGCATCTTTAGGGGTTCATGAAGCTTGGGGATTGTGGTTTTCATCAACCATCTGTCATTGAGGTATGTTTGTTTTCTTGTATAAGATGTCGTACTGGAATTCAAATTTTTGGATATTTTAGTATAAACTAGAAAGAGCAGATATTACAACCTGAGAGGCTAACCTATCACTTAACACTAATGGAACTGTTCGTGTATATGTTTTTACACAATTTTTAGTTTGTGCGTCCTTAGGCATATAGCAGCTTGTGTAGTGAAATTTTGAACTTCAACGTCTGCATTACTTCTCCATATTTGGAGAAAAATTGTAAGTTTAGCTGTCCTTGAGGAAATCTACTTCATAAATTCTACCTTCTATTGATTTACTAATTTTCCGGTGGTTATGAAAAATTTACCACGTGGTTGAATGATTGGGAACTCATGGAATTACACATTTTCTAACAAAATTTATTGTGGGGGAATTGAAATTTCAAACTTTTATTAAAACAAAGATTATTATTGGAGAAAATTGAGGACTGAAACTTGTGACCAACTTCAATCTGTTTTTTCTTTAGGATTGCTCCTTTTCCACTTACAACTACATGCAGCCTTGAGTATAACACTTTCTTGTCCAGTATGACAGATAAATAGTGTTCGACTTTCAATGGATGAAGTGTCACCATAACATAATGGTTTATATTCATCAATGAAATTTTTTTCTTTTCTTAAAAAAAAAACATTATGGTTTATATTGTGGGGAATAGTAGTAATTCATTTCAAGTTCCTATGTTGTAATTTTTTCAGAAAAAAAAAGTTCCTATTGTTCTTGTTTCCTTTGCTCCAGTGTTAATATTCGGCACTCCACTGCCTCTTGGGAAAAATTACACGATTTTTTGCAATGCCCCTTTTGAGTATCTTTATTTTGGATTGGGGCCTTTTTGTAATTCCTCATTCTTGAGTGTTTGATAGAAGATTCTTTATCTCCTTAATGATTAAATTCATCTCATCCGAATTGGTGGATTTTTTTTTCGATAGTATTTCATTGATGATATGAAAATACTACAAATAATCGGGGTTCCCCACATCAAGAAAATTCTTCCAGAGATGGATATTGAGATTAGTAATTTAATACAAGGATAGTGTAAATGCCCTTGGCATCTAAGTCTCGGATGGGAGTGACTTTGTAATGTAATTACTTGCATTTATTTTTCAAATTAATGCATATTATGTTTATTTTTCAATATTTTTTAGCTTTAGGTTCAGCTTGTCTTACCTTTTATACCTGACTTACTAATGATGAACGAAATCAGTAATTTATTGATTTCTGTCATTTATATTTCTTAGTTTAGGGTTTATATTTATTGACTTACTTGTTTTTGTACTCTTTTTACTGCGGTAATTCCCAAGGAAAAAAAAAAAAGAAAAAGAAAAGAAGGGAGAAAAACTTATTGTAGGATACAATCAACGATAATTCCTGACCCTTCTCCAACATAGGTTGGAAATAAGGAAAGAATTCTTTGCATTCTAGCCTTCACTTTGGCAATATGTTTCAGACTAGAACGTTGGTCCTCGCAAATCCTGTCTTAATAAATATCAAATCCTCTCCAGTGTGGAGGATTTTATTGTTATTCTATTGCACTAGGTTGAATTTATTTTTTAATTATCGAGACCATGTTCCATAATGACTTTGTTTTAAAATTTCTATTATTTAAAAATTTACTGAACAATATATATATATTTTTTTATAATTTTATTTATTTATTTATTTTACTTGTTACATTTTGAAAACTCTCTGAAATCTTAATCAAATGTAAAAAACTTCGAACAAAATTTTGAAAAATACTTACTCTTGTTTTAAAATTTCACCAGGGTCTTAAACATGTTATTGAGAAGTAACACAAAATTTGTTAATAAATGAACCATCTTTAAAAGAAAAATAACTATCAAACTGACCTTTACTGTTTTGGACACTTTCAAAATTAGATAGCTTACTTGAAACTTTCAGTGAGAAACAATCAAGTTCTATGGTAGACATTCTTAATAAGTAAATTTGCATATTTCAGTTTTATAGTTGTGCAATTATGTTCTGATGCATTGGTTGTGTTGGATTTCTGAAGAAGTATTTTATCTCTTATAGACTAGACCCTTGATTCCCTGGTTGGAGTAGGAACATGAAAATTATTTGTATTTCCTTGTGACTCTTTCTTCAATAATGAATCCATAACATTACAAGAACCCCCCCCCCCCACCCCCCCACACACACACACACACCCACCCACCCACCCCACAAAAGAAAAAAACATTATATTGAAATAAACCTCGTAGGACATTTGTTCTATAGTATGAATACTTGACCAGACTAAGCAGTTATAGGTTTGAATGCCACGGTTGAGTGTTTGGCAATGTGCAAACTGAATTGACCTCCTTTTTCGCTCACATCAATCTTCTCCATCCCAATTGGAGGCTTCATTTCAAAATTAGTTACCAACTTAGAAATGATCAGTCCCAAGATTGGCAGTGCAAGGACAATTCCTGGGCAACTTCTCCTTCCAACACCAAATGGTAAGAACCGGAAGTCGACTTTGCCTCCTGCTACAGCTTCTGTGCCACTCTCTTCTTGAAGGAACCTCTCTGGCCTGAATTCCTCTGGATTTTTCCACCATGCTGGGTTGTTGGCCAACCACCATGCATTCACCACCACCTTAGACTCCTTTGGAATTGTGTGGCCTCCAAGCTTGGCTTCTTCCAAGTTCATATGTGGTACTAATAGGGGTATCGGTGTGTGCAGTCTCAATGTCTCTTTTACCGTGGCTTGCAGATATGGCAACTCATGTAAGTTAGATTCGGTGACTTCCTTTCCTTTTAGAACGGTTGAGATTTCCTCTCGGATTTTTTGTTGGACAGTTGGATGGTTTACCAACTCAGCTATTGCCCACTCCATCGACCAAAGTGTTGTTTCTATTGCTGCAACGTTAATGTTTTCCACGATGTATATCACATTCTCTTCGCTAATTTCTCCTTTTAGCTGAGCATCTATAATATGATCCATGGCGCAACTTATCTTGTGCTTGTCTCCATTGGCAGCCATTATTTTTCTGTCAAAGTGGAAGAAGTTTTAGTTGCTATGACTAGTTTTAGTTACCACACCTTTTTCATTGGTGTAGTTTTATGTGCAACTGATTTTATGGGAAAACATGAACATAGCAGTGTTAAAGAAGTTCAAAAGTTATCAATGATATATATACCTTCTTTTCTCAACGTAGTTAGTGTTGAAAAATGCCAACCTCCTGCTTTGCAAATCCTTGCACTTGTTCAAATAACCCCTCAAAAAGGGTCTAAGCAAAGGAATGAAATCTCCATAATTGTATTCGAAACTTTGTGCTAATCGGCTTCTTTCGGAGTTGAATCGAGTTGCTTCAATGAATAAAGGATCCTCTTGAGATTCGAACTTGGTATCAAACATCATTCTGTACATGATGTTGTACAACATCAATTGCAAACGTTTTCTTATGACTAACCCTTCAGATTTCACCTTTGGGTTATTTACAAGATCACGAACGACCAAATCCATTTCTTCCTCCCACATGCCACTGTAGTTATGCACAACTTTGTTCGTAAAAAATGGCAGTGTCATAATTCTACGCATTTTACGCCAATGGTCACCATAAATGGTGAACACCATATCTTGTCCATTACCAGTGAAAATGTCGAACACAACATTTCGAGGGCGAGAGCCAAACTCCACACCTTGAGCATGGAGGACCTGGTTGGCAAGCTCAGCATCTGACACCACAACTAGATTCTTGTAGCCAAGTTTGAGTCGGAAGACCGATCCGTATTTTTGCGCCAAAGAAGCAAGGAGGCGATGGTTTAGATCGTTCCCAACTTGGAGCCAATTCCCAAAGATGGGAACAGGGAGAGGACCCGGAGGAGGTTTGGAGGAATTGGACAAGGCAAAGAAGATGAAAGCAAAAAGAAGAGCAATGGAAAGAGTGATTGGAAGGATGCTAGGGGAGATGGAGAAGAACAAAGAGGGGAAAATGAACTTGGTGAGCAACCCCAAAGCCACTGCAGAGACTGAGCAAAGGAAACCAAACTTTGCTGCAGAATGGCCCATAATGGCAGAAGAGGATAGAGAGAAAGAGAGAGAGAGATATAGAAATAGAGAGGCTTGAGCTGAGAGATGGAAAAAGGGGATAATGGGTTTATATAGATATGGTGAAGGAAGGAGAAGGGGGTTGGAGGGATTTGGTGAAAAATGGTTTTGAGAGGGAAACCAATGGGCTTTGATGAAAATCAAGGTAGGAGAGGAAGAGATAATATTTTCAAAAGGTCAGAAATTCATAGGTGGTTGGTGCAACACAAGCAAGGAGATCTCATTCTAAATATTGTCTCAACTTTGACTATATTCAACTTGCTTATTATCCTCCAATATTAACCTCTTTTTTTGTCTTTGTTTTTGTTTTTGTTTCTGTTCTTGGTTGCTTTTAAGCAGTTCATAATTTATTATTGATTGCTAAAAGGAGGGATATTGCCAATGGAGGAACTAACTGCCCCACCTTCCTTCTTTGCCTTCCCTTAGGTTGAAGCAAAAACAAACTGTCTATAAGTGCTATTTGGTAATCTACGATTGCTCGTGTTTATCAAAAGGTTCAAATGTTAAATAAGAAAAAATGGTTTATTTTTTAATTGGGTTTTGTTTCTCGAAGAAATTACAAAAGTCGCATAGCGATATAGGAGCTCATTTTGTATTTTAAAAACATTATAAAATAAAGAAAGAAGTGACGAAAACTACCTTTGAACTATCGGGATTTGTGTTATAATTTCATTAATAATTTGCTTTAGTTGCAATAATTTCATGATTTTAAGGGTTTAAATGCTACAACTTTTATTTGGTGCTTTAAAGTAAGAGGTTTATGATTGTTTCAAAAAAAAAAAAAAAGTAAGAGGTTTATGATTTAATTGCAACAATTTTTATTGTTTTTAAACATTTTGCTCATTTTTTTTTAACATTTTGCACACTTTTTAGACAATAAGGTTTAATTGCAGTGATTTCATAAGTTTAGGGGTAATTTCTACTTTTGTTCAAAGTAGTTTTGCAATTTCCTTCAAAATTTTGACATTTCAAAATATATCGATATAATAGATTCCTCTGCTCAAGTGATTTGCTATCAACTTATTATTTTTTATTTTTTAAAAACTTATTTTTCTTTACAGATTACATGTATATTTTCTGAAATCGTGAAAAAAGCAATATTTCCAAGCTTGAATTTTTCGTACATCATCGAGTAGTTGACATAACTAAAATCAAATCAATTTTTTCCAAGTGCTTTTTTCTTTTTTTTCCATTTATTGAAAACGTTCAAGTTTTAATTTTCAAGGATATTATGGGGGGCAAAAAGGGAAAAGAAAAATAAAGCCGCCAGAAAAGTGGTGGCATTATTTTAATTTGAAGTTTGTAGCAAGTGGAACAAATGGCAAAAGGGATTAATAGAAAAAGAAAAGGATCTAGATTATTTCATACCTAACAACAACGATGGGTTCATTATGTATATTTTGGAATTCTTGTTACTAGGGCGTTTGGTTCAAAGTTATAATAGTTTGAGATTGATTTTTTTTTTTAAAACATTATAATATTTGAGAATCAGATAGCACGCCCATAGGTGCTAGTGCAATTGTGACCGATTGATCACAATCGGTCACAATCAAATGAGATGATGAGATTTGACAACTTTGAATGCTTACATGAATGACACATGTTTGAAATTGTGATTAGTAGTGTTAGATTTAAGAGGTGGAGTCTAATGTCTTACCGATCTTGGAGAAATTATTGGAAAAAGTTGTTACGATGTGTAGGACAGTTTTACACAGTTGAATATCTAAGAGAGATATTATAAAAATATGCTAGAATTGCATCAAGAGATTATTAGAGGTATACGAATTTTGAATATGCAACCAACAGATGTTAGGGAGTAGCCATCATGTTTCGGTCTCGTATAATAATTGTGTTTTGGGATCTTGGTTATTATAGGGTGATGTCTTTTTAGTATATAGATGGAGCTTTACCCACACTAAACTTGACTATCATTAATTAAATCATGAGTAAATTAGTATATTATTGTTTTAGATCACACAAATTAAATATTATATTGTTATCAATTAAGCAATAAATTTAAAAGTATTCGCCGACATGAGTATAGCTCAACTGACATAAAACTTGTACCAATGATCAAGAGGTCTATGGTTAGAATTCCTCCCATCTCCACTTGTTGTAAAAAAAAAATTATTATAAAGTTACTAATGGTTAACTTCTAAAATTGACTTCTGAATTTTAAGTATGTAATCATCCAAATTAACATTAATATGATATTGTTCACAATACCTAATCATTTAATAATTTATCTATTTATTTATTTATAGTTTAAATTCTATACTGGACCTTAATATATTACATTCAATCTATAAATTAATCTTTTAGTCTTTAACTTAAACTTTGCATAGTATTTATTTTAATAATTAGTTGAAATTTGATACAAGTACACTTTTTGTTCATTTACTTGGTCAATAGATATCTACATAGAGAAGTATTTAAAGTCACAAATGTTAGGCTATGTGAGTTTCCTAATGAATTTGGTTCATGTTGGATAATTATATATATATAATTAATGGTGAAAACATTCTGTAAAATTTAAAGGTTTTAACAAAATATTGATTTCTATTCAAGGTAGGGATATGATATCATGTCCAAGCTAATATGACACAAACTAGACATATGATTAGACATGATCATAGGTAGAGGACATGTCTTATAGAAATGCTTCAAATCCAAAAAAAAAAAAAAACAAAAAAAAAATGAATAAATTAGTTTGAGATCAAAACCATTTGCCTTGAGATGTTTATTCCTTCTCTTTTATAATGAATCCAATCTTTGAATTAAATACATTACAACATAAACTCACAAAAAGCTCAACTAGAAAAAAGAAAAGAAAATGCAACTCTATTTAGCTTAGGTACCATTCTAAGCAAATTTGGCTAGGCTAAGCCACTATTGGCTCAAATACCACAGTCGAGTGGTTTGCAATGTGCAGACTAAACTGGCCTCCTTTCTCACTGACATCGATCTTCTCTATCCCCTTTGGAGGTTTCATTTCAAACTTTGAAACCAATTTGGCAACGATGAGTCCTAAGATTGGCATTGCCAGAACAATACCTGGACAACTCCTCCTTCCAACTCCAAATGGTAAGAATCGGTAATCCACTTTCCCTGCTGCAACAGCTTCTATGCCACTTTCTTCTTCAAAGAACCTCTCTGGTCTAAACTCCTCTGGATTTTTCCACCACTCAGGGTTGTTTGCTAGCCACCATGCATTCACCACCACCTTGGATTCCTTTGGAATGGTGTATCCTCCAAGCTTTGCTTCTTCCAAGTTCATATGTGGCACCAACAATGGTATTGGAGTGTGCAATCTTAGTGTCTCTTTCACTGTTGCTTGTAAGTATGGAAGTTCATTAAGGTTAGATTCTGTCACTTCCTTTCCTTTTAGGACATTGGTTAGTTCGTCTCGAATTTTGCGTTGGATGTCTGGATGGTTCACCAATTCAGCTATCGCCCATTCCATCGACCACAATGTCGTTTCTATAGCCGCCACATTGATGTTTTCCACGATGTAAATAACATTCTCTTCACTAATCTCACCTTTCAATTGAGCGTCTATGATATGATCCATGGCACAAGTTATCTTGTGCTTATCTCCATTGGCAGCCATTATCTTCCTGTTAAAAAATTGATAAAATCAATTTCGTTAGTTTAATAGGATTGGATTTGAAATGACAAAAGGTGTAAGATGAAATAATTATTTTTTTTTATTACCTTCTTTTCTCCACATAGTTTTTGTTGAAAAAGTCCAGCCTTCTACTCTGCAAATCCCTGCACTTGTTCAGGTAACCTCTCAAGAAGGGTCTGAGCAAAGGAATGAAATCTCCATAGTTGTATTCGAAGCTTTGTGCCAATTGACTCCTTTTTGAGTTGAATTGAGTTGCTTCAATGAACAAAGGGTCCTCTTGGGACTCAAACTTTGCATCAAACATCATTCTGTACATGATATTGTACAACATCAGTTGTAAACGCTTTCTAATGACTATTCCTTCTGATTGGAATTTCTTGTTACTCCTAAGATCACGAACTACAGAGTCCATCTCGTCCTCCCACATGCCACTGTAGTTGTGCACCACTTTGTTTGTAAAGAAGGGCAATGTCATGATTCTACGCATCTTACGCCAATGGTCTCCATAAACTGTAAACACCATATCTTGACCATTGCCAGTAAAGATATCAAACACAACATTACGAGGGCGGGAGCCAAACTCAACGCCTTGGGCATGGAGAACCTGACTGGCAAGCTCAGCATCAGACACGACAACGAGATTCTTGGAGCCAAGCTTCAAGAGGAAGATAGAGCCGAATCTCTTGCACAAGGAAGCAAGAAGGCGATGGTTGAGGTCATTGCCAACTTGGAGCCAATTGCCAAAGATGGGGATGGAGAGAGGGCCAGGAGGAAGCTTGGAAGAGAAGGCCATGGAAGAGATGATGTAAGTAAGGAGAGGAAGAAGGAAGATGGTGACTCCAAAAGCAATTGGAGACATTGGGAATATGAACTTAGTAACAAGAGAAACAAGAACCATTGTAGACAGAGAAAGAAAAGCACTGGAAGCCATATGATATGATCAGAGAGATAGAGAGAGAGGCTTGAGAGATGGAAAAGAGGGAAATAGGGTTTATATAGAAATGGTTTGGGGGTAGGAAGCAAATCTGTGTGCTTAGTTATGATTAGAAAATGAAGGGGTTGGTGTGAAAGAGCATTTTTTGAAAGGTCAAAGTTGATATACTTGGTGGTAGTTGGTGTTGTCCTTGGAAGTGCATGACTTGAATATTTTATGCCAACTTTGACTGTAAAACAACTTGCTTTTTCTCAACCTGCCACTTCCATCAATATGATTTTCATTATAGGCTTGCTGGGTCATAACACCTTGACTTTTGGCATCAACTTTCCTTAACAATAAAATAAATTGGTAGATACGATTTATACCTCTAACCTCTTGGTCGAGAGTACATGTCAATTATTATTGAACTATGCTTACTTTTGGTCTATTATCAGACAATTGACATTTGGCATATGTGTGATATGTCCTTAAAATTAAAAAAATAAAAAAGGTTAAATTCTAAAAAATACCCCTCAATTATAGGGCTTGTTTTAATTAGACCACTAATCGTTCAAAAGTTTATTTAACTCTCAAAGTTTGAATTTTGTTTCAAAACAACCCTTGTAGGCATTTTTTTTTGTTAAATTTATGGATGGAAAATGACGTGTATATTGTTGCTTATGTGAACATATTTGAACATATACGTTGAAAAAAAATGAAAAAAATATACAAACACATTATTTTAGTGCATAAATTTAACAAAAAATGTCTCTAAGGGTTGTTTTGAAACAAACTTTAAACTTCGAGAGTTAAAATAAAACTTTTGAAAGTTTAGGAGTATAATTGAAATTAACCTAATAATTTAGAGGTATTTTTTATAATTTAACAAAAGAAAATAGAGGGGCAATTACAAGAATAGTATAATAAAATAGAATAGTTTGTTGCTAACCTAAATATGGGTTAAGATATCGCTAAGTGCCTTAGGATTATAGATTCAAATCTTCATCTTAACATGGTAATCTAGAAAACTAAAATAACATTTTGTTTTATAACAACGATCAATTTATTGGAGTTGGAGAATAGAAAAAATTAAATCCTAACCCAATAGTAATTAGTTTAAATCATGGGGCAGAAATATTAAAAAGTTAAAAAATTATTGAGATTTTAATTTGTTAATTTATTCTTATTATTTTCAAAAAAAAAAAAAAAAAACGAATTATACTGTTAATAATTGGTTACTTTATTAAAGTTAGAATTTATAGATCTATATAGTTTCACCGTGCAAAATGATCTAAATATGAAGAGTTGGTTCATTTGCAAAATAATAAAGTTGAGTAATCCCTCCCTCTTACCTTGTATAAATAAAGAGAAGGCAAATATATAGGGGTGGTTGCATCAATAGCAAAAAGAAAAATGGTAATTGCAAGCGTGTCTTTGATATATTGGGATTACAGATATAGCAAAAAAAGTTTGGCCCGACCCAAACAATAATGTACAAAGTCTAAAATAACCTCAGGCTCATCCCAAACTGTTTCATCTCCCCCAAACCCTGAAAATTTACCTTCACGCGTTTCATTTCCCCTCTTTATCGAGATTTCACTCGTCTTCCACCGTAGATCTTTGGGCTTCACACGTTTCATCTCCCTCACTTTTTCTCTCGATTTCATGCCTTTGTCTTCTACCTCATAATGATTCCTTTTCTAGCTTCTCCAATAGTAGATTTTTTGGCGCCATTTTCGGTGAGTTTGAGTGAGATTTCCATTTTCGGCGCCATTTTCGTCTTCTCCATTTTTGTATTTTGTTTTTTGTTTTTTTTTTGTCGAAGATGCCTTGTTTTATATATTGGTTGTCTGATTTACTACAATCATTTTTCTTCTTTTTGGTTAGTTTGAGTTGGTACATCTAAGAGTCTGATGTATGTTTTTGGTTTTTGTTGGTCTTTATTTTAATTTTTGGTTTAGAAAGAAAAATGGAAAAGGGAGAGTCTTCAGACAGGAAGAAAATGGAAAAGGACGACAAGAGAAAAAAAAAAAGAAAAATGGAAAAAGGTGAGTCTTCAAAAGGAAAAAAAAAAAAAACCTACTAAAAGGGTGCAAAACAGTGAGGTAAGTACATATGTTTCTGATATACTTTTGAAATATTTGAAAAATTACTAAAGTGCTTGTTTATGGAATATGTATATACTACATGTTTTGTACTTTAACATGACAATATATGTTGGAACCTTTGCCAAAAGGTTCTATACTATTCTAAACTGGAGGTACTAGATAACATAGTGAAGACTCTCACGCCTAACCAGTTAGAGATGTTCAAATTAGGGCCATTCAGAAACTTTAGGTTTTGGAGTTAAAAAGTGTCAAGCTCAACTATTAGTTCACTTGATTAGAAGGTTATCGAACACTAGCATTGATGACACTCTCATCTTTCACATAGAAGGCCACATAGCTAAATTTGGCTTAAGGGAATTTTGTTTATTAACTAGTCTTAACTGTAATCCATTCCCCAAATCCATGGAGATCAAACAAAAAGAATCAAAACTTCAATTGAGAAATGCTTTCTTTAGAAACCGTGAAATCGTTGATAGGAAAGATGTATTGACTGCATTTACAATAGGTTCAACAGATGACCAACTAATGGTCAAAATTTCAAATCTATACATTTTTTAATGTTTCCTATACAATAAACAATACCACAATAAGGTGGATTGGAAACACTTAGAGCTGATAGATAATGAAGATACACTTTTAACCTATCCCTGGGGTAGATTGATTTTCAACTCGACAATAGAATATTTTAGGAAGGCAACCAATGATAAAACTTCAAACTTTTCATTACAAGGCTTTCCGCATATCCTTCTTTGCTGGGCTTATGAGATAGTTCCAAAACTTTTTGAGCCACCAAATGGGATATCAATCCAAAATTGTCAAGAATGCCCTAGGATGTTAAGTTGGCAATCTCACAAGCAGCCAAATTGGAATTATATGCAAGAAAGTATCTTTTCAACGAGCAATGTAAGTTTGTCACTTGTTCAATGTTTCTTAATTGATATATTTCATTTTCAGTATATCACTTCACTGATATAGCCAAATGAAGTATATCAATAACATATTACTTATATCATCGATTTGATATACTGAATTTTTGGTATATCAGTGATATACCTATACCTAAAAGGAAGTATACTGATATACAAAAAATGATAGTATATTGATATATTGATATACTTCGATTTCAGTATATCACTGAATTGATATACTGAACATGCAGTATATCGATTATACTATTTCATTTAAGACATTTAGTTTTTGGTAAGTAAACTTGACTTAATTAACTTCATTTTGTTATTCCAGTTTTCAGTTGTTCCTTTTAGACCAAATGCGGATGATTTGACTGCAAATTACTTCCAGTAGTTTGTTAATGATCCAGTGCATGAAATAGAGAAGAAAATCAATGAAGAAAATGAGTTGATTTTTTTTTTTTTTTGAGAAAAAATGAGTTGATTGTTGAAGAATAGAATGTTGAAAAATAGAATATCACAAAAGATGGGAGTGCAGATGTTATTTCATTAAATAATGAAGTGAAAGAAATGAGAAGAGACTTGCTTTATTTGAAGGATGAAGTGCAAGAAATGAAAACAACAACAAAGGAGATCATGGAAATCTTAACTTCGATGATGGAGGTTATCAATGAACGACTTCCACAAAAGACTGACTTAGACAAACAATCCCAAGAATCTATGCATCAAAACAAAGCTCTTACAAGAAGCCTACAACAACTTGAAGATGAAATGAATATTCTTTTTTTTCTTCACTATGTGGATTTTCAGATTCTTCTCTTCTCTTGATTAATATATTGCAATATCTAACACATTATGAATATTCATTTGATCTTAAAGTTGTTGCAGGCTTCTTATAGGAGCTTTGTTTTGATGCATAGATTCTTGGGATTGTCTAAGTCAATCTTTTGTGGAAGTCGTTCATTGATAACCTCCATCATCGAAGTTAACATTTTCATGATCTCCTTTGTTGTTGTTTTCATTTCTTGCACTTCATCCTTCAAATAAAGCAAGTCTCTTCTAATTTCTTTCACTTCATTATTTAATGAAATAACATCTACACTCCCATCTTTTGTGACATTCTGTTTTTCAACATTCTCTTCTTCAACAATCAATTCATTTTCTTCATTGATTTCCTTCTCTATTTCTTGCATTGGATCATTGACAAACTGTTGGAAGTAACTTGCAGTCAAATCATCCGCATTTGGTCTAAAAGGAACAACTGAAAACTGGAATAACAAAGTGAAGTTAATTAAGTCAAGTTTACTTACCAAAAACTAAATGTCTTAAATGAAATAGTATATCACAGATATATTGCATGTTCAGTATATCAATTCAGTGATATACTGAAATCGAAGTATATCAATATATCAATATACTATCATTTTCTGTAATATCAGTATACTTCCTTTTAGGTATAGGTATATCACTGATATACCAAAAATTAAGTATATCAAATCGATGATATAAGTAATATGTTATTGATATACTACATTTGGCTATATCAGTTAAGTGATATACCTAAAGTGAAATATATCAATTAAGAAACATTGAATAAGTGACAAACTTACATTGCTCGCTAAAAAGATACTTTCTTGCATATAATTCCAATCCGGCTGCTTGTGAGATTGCCAACTTAACATCCTAGGGCATTCTTGACAATTTTGGATTGATATCCCATTTGGTGGCTCATAAAGTTTTGGAATTATCTCATAAGCCCAACAAAGAAGGATATGTGGAAAGCGTTGGAATGAAAAGTTTAAAGTTTTATCATTGGCCGCCTTCCTAAAATTATATTCTATTGTCAAGTTGAAAATCAATCTACCCTAGGGATAGGTCAAAAGTGTATCTTCATTGTCTATATCAACTCTAAGTGTTTCCAATCCACCTTATTGTGGCATTGTTTATTGTATAGGAAACATTAAAAAATGAACAGATTTGCAATTTTGATCATTAGTTGGTCATCTGTTGAACCTATTGTAAATGCAGCCAATACATCTTTTCTATCAATGCTTTCATGGTTTCTAAAGAAAGCATTTCTCAATTGAAGTTTTGATTCTTTTTGTTTGATCTCTATGGATTTCGGGAATGGATTACAGTTAAGACCAGTTAATAAACAAAATTCTCTTAAGCCAAATTTAGCTATGTGGCCTTCTATGTGGAAGATGAGAGTGTCATCAGTGCTAGTGTTCGATAACCTTCTAATCAAGTGAACTAATAGTTGAGCTTGACACTTTTTAACTCCAAAACCTAAAAAGTGTCCGAATGACCCTAATTTGAACATCTCTAATTGGTTAGACATGAGAGTCTTCTCTATGTTATCTAGTACCTCCAGTTTAGAATAGTACAGAACCTTTTGGCAAAGGTTCCAAGATATATTGTCATGTTAAAGTACATAACATGTAGTATATCAATATTCCATAAACAAGCAATTTAGTAATTTTTCAAATATTTCAAAAGTATATCAGAAATATATGTACTTACCTCTCACTGTTTTGCACCCTTTTAGTAGGTTTTTTTTTTTTTTTTTTTTTCCTTTTGAAGACTCACCTTTTTCCATTTTTCTTTTTTTTTTTCTCTTGTCGTCCTTTTCCATTTTCTTCCCGAAGACTCTCCCTTTTCCATTTTTCTTTCTAAACCAAAAATTAAAATAAAGACCAACAAAAACCAAAAACATACAACAGACTCTTAGATATACCAACTCAAACTAACCAAAAACAAGAAAAATGATTGTAGTAAATCAGACAACCAATATATAAAACAAGACATCTTCGACAAAAAAAAAATCATGGAGTAGCCGAAAATGGAAATCTCACTCAAACTCACCGAAAATGGCACCGAAAAATCAACTGTTGGAGAAGCTAGAAAACAAATCGTTTTGGGGTAGAAGACGAAGGCGTGAAATCGAGAGAAAAAGTGAGGGAGATGAAACATGTGAAGCTCAAAGATATATTGTGGAAGACGAGTGAAATCTCGATAAAGAGAAACGCGTGAAGGTAAATTTTTTGGGTTTTGGGGAGATGAAATGGTTTGGGTTGGGCTTGAGGTTATTTTAGACTTTGTACGTTATTGTTTGGGTCTGGCCAAACTTTGTTTGCTATATCTGCAATCCCAATATATCAAAGACACGCTTGCAATTACCATTTTTTTTTTTTTGCTATTGATGCAACCGCCCCAAAAAAGAATCCACACAGAGAAGGAAAGAAAACGTTGATCTAGAGAGAAGAACACCCGGGGAGAAAACGCGGGAGACAAATACTAGTAAGGGTAGAATGGGAATATAAGAAAAAAAATTTCAAAATTTGAAAATTTTGCTATATTATCTGCAAACCCAATAAAGCCCAACTAAAAATGCAAATACCCTAATATTTCTTGCTACCCAATGCAATTCCCCAAATATATATTAGCTAATAGGTTTTTCTTCATTTAGTCTTTGATTTTTGAAATTTTCGATTTTATTCTTAATGTATTACAAATTCTCAATTACGTCATTCTAAAAAAATTGGTTAATATTTGTTTAAAAAAGTTGATATATTGTTAAATTATTGTTCTATTAACATATTTGAATACATAGAGATACTTAGATGTTATTTGACACATGAAAATTCAACTCGTCCATCCACAAAATTATATCTACCCATTAAGAATAACCATTTATTCCAAGTGTGGCATGTCCAAGATAGTATATACCCATATATGTCTAAATATGTTATCAAAATAATAATTTTATAACATCAGTATTCTATTAAAAAGTTCGTTTACAAAAAGACTTGACGGTAAAAGATTTTAAGATAGAGTTGAGAAAATCTTGAAAGATTAAAGACCAAATTGAGAAAATTCTAAAAGAACCCTTGGTAAGTTTTCACGTTCTTCTTCCTATTTTGCTTTTTTTTTTTTGTTTTTTTTTTGTTTTTTGCTGAACTTGCAACCCAAAAGCTTGGAACCAGTCTTAGGTCCTTTGCCGCCTCGCTTCTTCATCGCTGACAACTCCTTCGCCGCCGGTAAGTCTTTGGTCTCTCTCTATCCCCCTTTAATTCCATGTGTTGTGGCATTTTCAAAGAGAATAAAGGGGCTTTTCAAGAAAATCAATTCTCTATGATGCTGAAGACTTTTTGTGTTGATTTTCTTTGGAGGATAATGCTTCTTTTTTTATTTCATAAAATATTGGGCATTATTTAGTTTGATATGTGATATGTTGGTGGCTTGAAGATATGTGAAAATTTGAGAGTTTTGCATAAGATTGAGGGAGTTTTTGTAGGTTTAGAGAGATGGGTTTGGTTCTAAACTTGAATTTGGATTTGGGTTTTCTTGGAATTTAGAAAATTTGTGCTTATATGTTTATATTATGCATTCATTTTATGATCAATTTCTCATATACATTATATTAATACCATTCAATAAGATTAGGAATGAGAGTAAAAAATTAAAAAAAGTACAGAAAAATACAAAAACATAAGTTGAGTGAAAACAAAGGAGTTTATCAAAGGAAAAAAGAAAAAATGGAGCTTTAATAGGATAATTTAATATATTTACCTAAAGAAAGGGTCTTTTATGGATGCAAAAATTGGAGAAAGGGCTTCGTCGGGTTGGAGAAGCATCGTCTTCAAATACAAGAAAATGGGGAGAGTATTTGAATGAGAATTAATCCTTGTCTTCAAAGACTTAGCACATGTAAACCTATTTCTCTATAGGGGAATAAATTTGATGGCTTTGATAGAAAAAAAGATGAAATTTTAGAATCATTTTTAATTATCTAATTGAACATTATGAAAATTTTGAAGTGTTTATGATCGACTAAAAGCACTTTTCATCAGTCACCTACTTGCACGAGTGAAGCTTGGTTAAAAGGCTCCCTTTTGTAGCATTCTTTGAATTATTATTTCACGCCAAGAGGCAACCATGTGTGCTTCTTTAAGTACAAATTTTCTTGTTAGGTCTAGTGCCCAAACATGATTGATATTCTTTCTTGTATGCATGAGTGTGCTTGAGTAATGGTAAGGACTTGATTAGAGGAAAAAAAAACACACTCAATACATAAACCACAAATTTACAACTTTTAGAAGATTAACTATGGAAATTGAAAAATGACCCAATATTAAAGGACAAAATTATTATAATTTTTTTTGTAAAATAAATTAATATTATTACATTTCTGAATGAGTTTAAAAACTAATGAAATTAAGTCCAAAAGAGAAGAGATAGGACTAGATGTTGGCAGATTTAAGCCATTATGGGGTCAAAAACAACTGTGGAGTGGTTGGCGATATGCAAACTGAATTGGCCTCCTTTCTCAGTGACATCAATCTTCTCCATCCCACTAGGAGGCTTCATTTCAAACTTTGAAACTAACTTGGCAACGATGAGTCCTAAGATTGGCATTGCCAAAACAATTCCAGGGCAACTTCTCCTTCCAACTCCAAATGGTAAGAATCGATAATCCACTTTCCCTGCTGCAACAGCTTCTGTGCCACTTTCTTCTTCAAAGAACCTTTCTGGCCTAAACTCCTCGGGATTTTTCCACCATGCAGGGTTGTTTGCTAGCCACCATGCATTGACCACCACCTTGGATTCCTTTGGAATGGTGTACCCTCCCAACTTTGCCTCCTCTAAGTTCATATGTGGCACCAACAATGGTATTGGAGTGTGCAATCTTAGTGTCTCTTTCACCGTCGCTTGCAAGTATGGCAATTCGTGAAGGTTGGATTCAGTCACTTCCTTTCCTTTTAGGATGTTTCCAATCTCCTCCCGAATCTTTTGTTGGATGTTTGGATGATTCACAAGCTCTGCTATTGCCCATTCCATCGACCATAATGTCGTCTCTATCGCTGCCACGTTGATGTTTTCTACAATGTAGATCACATTCTCTTCACTGATCTCACCTTTCAATTGAGCGTCTATGATATGATCCATGGCACAACTTATCTTGTGCTTGTCTCCATTGGCAGCCATTATCTTCCTGTTAATAATTGATAAAATCAATCATGTTAGTTAAATACGATTGGATTTGAAATTACAAAACGTGTGCAAATAATGTAATGACCCTCTTATTACCTTCTTTTCTCAACATAGTTTTTGTTGAAAAAATCCAATCTCCTACTTTGTAAATCCCTACACTTGTTCAAGTACCCTCTCAAGAAGGGTCTCAGCAAAGGAATGAAATCTCCATAGTTGTATTCAAAGCTTTGTGCCAATCGACTCCTTTCCGAGTTGAATCGAGTTGCTTCAATGAACAAAGGATCCTCTTGGGACTCAAACTTTGCATCAAACATCATTCTGTACATGATATTGTACAACATCAGTTGCAAACGCTTTCTAATGACTATTCCTTCTGATTGGAATTTCTTGTTACTCCTAAGATCACCAACTACAGAGTCCATCTCGTCCTCCCACATGCTGCTGTAGTTGTGCACCACTTTGTTTGTAAAGAAGGGCAATGTCATGATTCTACGCATCTTACGCCAATGGTCTCCATAAACCGTAAACACCATATCCTGCATGACCATTTCCAGTAAAGATATCAAACACAACATTACGAGGGCGAGAGCCAAACTCAACGCCCTGTGCATGAAGAACCTGACTGGCAAGCTCAGCATCAGACACGACAACGAGATTCTTGGAGCCAAGCTTCAAGAGGAAGATCGAGCCGAATTTCTTGCACAAGGAAGCAAGAAGGCGATGGTTGAGGTCATTGCCAACTTGGAGCCAATTGCCAAAGATGGGGATGGAGAGAGGGCCAGGAGGAAGCTTGGAAGAGAAGGCCATGGAAGAGATGATGTAAGTAAGGAGAGGAAGAAGGAAGATGGTGACTCCAAAAGCAATTGGAGACATTGGGAATATGAACTTAGTAACAAGAGAAACAACAACCATTGTAGACAGAGAAAGAAAAGCACTGGAAGCCATATGATATGATCAGAGAGAGAGAGAGAGAGGGTTGGAGAGATTGAAAGAGGAAAATATGGTTTATATAGAAATGGTTTGGGGGTAGGAAGCAAATTCTGTGTGCTTAATTATGATTAGAAAATGAAAGAGTTGGTGTGTGAGAGAGCATTTATTTTTTTATAAAGGTCAAAGTTGATGTACTTTGTGGTGGTTGGTGGAGCCCAAGCTATGAACGGTCAGCAGTATTATTTGATGCCAATTTTCAAATTTGACTATTTTCAACTTGCTTTGACTCGAGATGCCTCTTTTAGAGAGAGAGAGGGAGAGAGACAGAGAGATCTTCTCTTGTGTATGATTGGTGCTGCTGTAACACCTTGACTTTTGGAATCTTTCCTAAACAATAAAAAACTACCTATAGAGAGAGATCCGACTGATATTAAAGATATGTTGGGAAAATCACTCTTTATATGTCCAAAATCACTTATCTTTTAAAATTGTGAGGTTTGGTGGGTGAAAAAGTGAATTTGGATGTAAGTGATTTTCGATCAATCACTTGAAAGGTGATTTTTTAGTGATTTTTATCAAGTGACTCTGAGTGATTTTGTTTTTAAAATGACTACTATTTCATATGAAAAAGAAATCTCTTCCTATTTCACTTTAGTTTACCATTAGGTTTTGAGAAAAAGTTTTTTTTTTTTTTTTTCTTCTTTTAAAATTTTTTGTTCATCTCTAATTTCCACCGTTTTATCTAGTTTTCCTCTCTCTAAAGTTTTTATAATGTCTCCCTCTTACTTTATTCTCTTTTTAAAATTTTTATTCATTTTTCTCACTTGTTCTATCTCGAATTAATTAGATCCTAATTATAATTTTTAAAAAATTAGAAAAAAGAGACATTTGAAAAGAAATAGTAAGAGTAGGCTCAATTTTTTGTCTTTATTTCCATCCGTTTCTCCGATCGGTAGGGACAAATTATCAATTTAAAAATCACATTTTTTTTTATTATTATTTTTACAGAAAAAGGCATCCTTTAATTACCATCCACCCAAAAAAGAAAATTGAATTCATTAAATTTTGAAAAATACTTCGCTGCATGTGAAGTCTACACCACCATTAAAATGTTGACAATCAGGAGAAATATAGAAAAAAGTTGTTATCTACCTTTCTATCTATTAGTTATCAAGATTTTAATAGAATGTGTAGAGAGATCCCTACCCACCATAGTATTGTTCCTAAATTTTGGCTCTTAAATTGATTTGATCCACTCAAACATGTAGATTCTAAATTCTTTTACTCTCTACTGGTTAAAGCATTTAAGCTTGACTAAGACCATTTTTTTTTTATATCCGTGAGTGTTCGGGCTAGCTTACGCGCACCTCGATTAATCTCACGAGACAACCACCTGACCCTACTACATTTTGGTTGCCAAGGAAACTCGTATGATATTAAATCCTAGGTAGGTGACCACCATGGACTAAGACATTTAACCTTTAAGAAATATAACTATTTAGATGATTATTTGGCAGTAGGTAATATTTTGTGAACATAATATTTGTTTACTTCAACCTCGAATAATTAAACATTTGGCTTTGATTTATGAATTAAATTAAAGATCAAAATAATTCTTTTATTACTATTTATGAGATAAACTTAAGGGGTGTTTGACCCATGGGTTTGAGTTTCAAATCCAAACTCATGTTTGGGGTTTGGTTCCAAGTCCGAACTCCAAACTCATGTTTTCTCTTCTTTCATAAAGTTGGTGGAATCTATCATTTCCTTTTCCATTTTTCTCGTAGGTGTGTCCCACCATTTCTCTCTTCATTTCTCTTATAGTTTTTTTTTGTTTTTTTTGTTTTTATCTATATTCAATTAACAATAGTTCAATATATATATAACTTTATAATTTTAAGATAATGAAAATATATTTTCCTCCACGGTTAAAATACCATTTTGTCCCTTTTATTTTGGGTTTTGTTTCATTTTAGATTCTATACTTTCAGTTTCAAAATTTCAATTTTAGTCCATGTACTTACAATAAAGCTTGAAATTGGTTCCTATGATGAATTTATTGTTATTATTATTATTATTGTAAGTAGTTTCTATTAGCCTTCCTTCTATAAATTTTAGAAATATGTTCACATTGTATCTTTTCTTGTATGAAATTATTATTTAACCAATTTCGATAAAAACTAATTTTAAACTTATGGTAAGAATCAATTTTAATCTTCAGTACATGGACTAAAACGGAACAAAACCCAAAGTATAGAGATCAAAATGATATTTTAACCTTTAAGGGGCTGTTTGGGGTACTGAATTGGTTATAATATCTGGTGGTTATAATAATCTGGAGATTATAATAGTCTGGGGGTTATAATAATCTGTGTTTGGGGTGCAGATTATTATAGTCTGGGATAAAATAATCTGTGTTTGGGGTGCAGATTATTTTAGTCTGGGATAAAATAATCTGTGTTTGGGATGCAGATTATTTTAGTCTGGGATAAAATAGTCTGTGTTTGGAGTGCCGATCTGTTTTAACATGGGGTTCTGAATCAAAGGTTCAAACTGACTGTTTTCTTTTTCTAGTTTTTTTTTTTTTTTTTTTTTTTTTTTTTTTTTTTTATCATATACGATTCACTTTGATTTAGGGTTATGTTTTTTTTTTTTTTTTTTTTTACAAAACAAAAAAGTTTAGGATTTGGTATAGAAAAGTCATATTAGTTAACTTTTAGTATTGCCAAAATAAAAATTGTAAATGTTTAGTTCAAAAATCATATTAGTTTTTTTTATCAAAAAAATCATTTGAAATAAACTTGAGTGTGGTAAATACAATTTCGTTTGAATGTTCTTTTTTTTTTTTTTAAGTTGGTTAACCTTCGATGTTGTCAACGACTTTTCTGGCAACCTTTGATGTTTTTTTTTCTTTATTTTCATTTTTTATATTTTTCAAAATGAAAATGAGAAGAAATATAAAAAAAAAAGAAAAACAAATCGGTGGCCGGAAAAGTCGTCGGCGATCGCCGGAAAATTCGTCGGCGGCCGTCGGAAAAGTCGCCGGAAACTTCGCCGGCCGACGGCGGCCAGCGGTCGTCGGAAAAGTCAAGGAGTCGCATGGAAGAAGAGAGGAGAGAGTTACTGTAGAAAATGGATAGAATAATCGGGTGGGTTGAATTATGGTTACTGTAAAGAATGGATAAAATAATCGGGGGTAAAAATAACCCACCTCACCATTTATTTTTGTTAATGCCCCAAACACTGAATAGGTTATAATAAAGGGGGTTATTATAACCTATTCAGTGCCCTAAACACCCCCTAAATGACCAAAATGGTACTTTAACATTTAGATGACTTATTCATATAAATATTTTTAAAATAACATTTAATTTTAAGTTGAAATAATTGCATAGATGACCCATTTCAGGAGGCCAAAATGAAAAATACCATACACTTTCAATTCAAGGATATATGCCCTTTTGCTTAAGTCATCATCCTAGAAAAAATACCATTTTACTCTCTATGTGAAAACGGGCATTTAAGAGCGAGAGGTTGGAGCATGAGCGAGATTGAAGAGAGAGTAAGAGATTGGAGAGAGAGTGAAAATTGGAGGGAGAAATTGGAGAGAGAGCGAAAAGCTAGAGTGAGAGGTTGGAGCAAGAGCGAGATTGGAGAAAGTGAGAGATTGGAGAGAGGGCGAAAGGTTGGACAAAGAGCAAGAGAAGCGAGAGAGAGCGAGGTTAGAGTAGAGAGTAAAATGGTAATTTTACTAGGAGGCTGACGCAAGCAAAAGGACTCTGGTATTTTTAATCCTTCAGGGATTTTCATATAAATATCATTATCAAGAGATCCATATAAATATGTTGTAACTACATCCATAAGATGCATGTCAAGCTTTTTATACACAGTCAGGCCAATTAAATATCTCAATGTTATTGCATCCACCACTAGAGAATATGTCTCCTCATAATCAATACCAGACCTTTGCAAGAATCCTTGTGCAACAAGTCTCGCTTTATATCTTGTGACCTCATTCTTTTCATTTCTTTTTCTTACAAATAACCATTTGTATCCCACAGACTTGACGTCGGTGTCTGGACTACTGGTCCAAAAACCTCACGTTTTGAGAGTGAGTTTAATTATGTTTTGATTGCTTCTTTCCACTTAAGCCAATCCTTTCTATGTTGACATTCTTCGACAGATTTTGGTTCATAATCATCATTTTCAGAAATGATGTCATAAGCAACATTATACGCAAAGATGATTTCAACAACTATATTGTTTCGGTTCCATCTTTTTTCAGTCATTACATAATTTATCGAAATTTCATTATTATCCTCAGGTACTTGACCTTCTTCAATATTCTTATTAGTAGTCACATTTGAGACTTCTTTTGGAATATCCACATTATCAATTGAGTCATTTTGATTATTGACTACTTTTCTTTTTCGAGGATTTTTATCTTTGGAACCTGTTGGTCTACCACGCTTCTGGCGTGTCGCAGATTCAGTACTTATGATAACTTGTTGCATTGAGATATCAATTTTAGATGGTGTATTTGCAGCTGGTATATGTGACTTGGTCACTTTCTTAGCATCTGTGAATGCATCTGACATTTGATTTGCAATATTTTGCAAATGAATTATCTTTTGAACTTCTAGTTCACATTGATCTGTATGGGGATCTAAATGAGACAATGACGATGCATTCTATGTAATTTCATTTTCCAACTTCTTAATCTCTCGCCCTAATGTTGGAAATTTTGTCTCATTAAAATGACAATCAACAAATCGTGTAGTAAATACATCACCCGTCAAGGGTTCAAGATATCTAATAATTGATGGAGAATAAAATCCAACATATATTCCTAGCCTCCTTTTTGAGGACCCATCTTAGTACGTTTCGGTGGAGCAATTGGAACATATACCGCACTTCTAAAAGTTTGTATGTGAGATATATTTGGCTGCTAGCCATAAGCTAATTGTATTGGAGAGTACTTATGATAGGCTGCTGGTCTAATGCGTACAAGCGATGCAACATGTAAAATTGCATGACCCCATACAGATATTGGAAGCCTTGCTCTCATAAGCATCGGTCTAGCAATTAATTGCAAACGTTTTATAAATGATTCAGTTAGATCATTTTGTGTATGAACATAAGCTACAGGATGTTCAACACTTATCCCAATTGACATACAATAATTATTAAATGATTAGAATGTAAACTCACTAGCATTATCAAGACGAATTTTCTTAATTACATAATCAGGAAATTGTGCTCTTAACTTAATTATTTGAGTAATTAATCTTGCAAATGCAAGGTTTCGACTTGATAATAAACATACATGTGACCATCTACTGGATGCATCAATTAGAACCATAAAATATCTAAATGGTCCACTTGTTGGATTTATAGGTCCGCATATATCACCCTGAATTCGTTCTAAAAATGCGGGGGATTGATGCATGTTGGGGCTGAATGTGGATGTTTGAAAAGATTATAAATAAAGAATAAGAATAATTTCAGCCAACCAAGTGCAAGTATACACTATTGCATGTAGTAATAAAAATCTTCGGAAGTATTCCCAGAAGTATTCCAAAGGTATCGATCCCATAGAGACCAAGTTGAAAACACAGTTTTGAAGAAGAAATTGCTCAAAGATTGCTTTTGAAAGGTAACCAAAAGAAATAGTTGATGTTGGGTTTTGAAAAACAAATAACAAACAAGTAAAGAAATAACAATAATAATAAAGCGAGGTATTCAAATATAGCTTCAACCCTAAGGCAAATAACTCTAATAATGACTTATTTAACCTAAGTTTATTCATGCATTTGGTCAGATTCAACTCCTATTTGGCCTTGCTCCCAAGAGCCGTTAGAAGGCTAAGCGAGTACTGTTATGCACATGTGACTCGACTCCGACATAGATAGTTCATGCGTACCAACCTATAACCCTATAGTTGTTATAAGGCGACCTTCCCCTATAACACCGAATACACTCTCTCGAGCCCTTTCTCCTATATCACCTTTATGAAAATCGATATTGTTTGTCCCTTTCAAGATCAAACTCACATAGCATGCAAAGTCTAAGTGATCAAGTTAAACTCAACAAGATTCAGAATGATATTCAATAAAGAGTGACATGCAGTAAATAAAACTTAGGCAAATAAGCACTTTCAAGCCATTTAAACCATAAGGGAATTCACTATATCGAACCCCTCAATGGAATTTAGCTACGCATGATGAAATATAATGCAAATGAACAACTTTTCATTGAAATAATGAGTAAATAATACAAAATAATGAAAAGAAACAAGTGCTGGAAAATATAGTGCAGTAGCTAAACCTAGGGTTTTTTTCACTTTTATCCAATCCTTCTAGAGTTCTCACGACACTCTACTCTCCTTTTACAAGTGGGAATAGGGTGAAATCTCTATAAACACTCAGGTTCGATGTCTAACTAAGGGCTAGAATTTAGTCATCTAGCAAGGACCTCGGGCATCCCTACTCATGGGCGTCTACTAGGGTTCTGTCACCACCCTCTTTTTCCCAGTGAGTTCTGCTTGAATTTCCCTTCGAATCGAGGCCTTTTATAGTGTGGGGAGTGGTTGAGGAGTCACGAAAATGGTGCTAGCGGGTGGACCAGTCAGTTTCGGAGTCAAAACAGACAGTTAGGTGTGCAAAACACTTGTTCAAAACGACCCGCGACGAACTCAGAGCGGTCTTCATCTGCCCAAAAATGCGGTCGTAATTGATTTTTGCCTTGCCAGAAATGCGGGAAATTCCAGATTCCTCTGTTTTCTGCAAACACCAAAATCAAGTCAAATTCTTACCAAAATGAGTTCTTTTAAGCACAAATATGCATAATTTGACATACATGACTCTCAACATCCTAACTTATCAACTTTAGCACTTTTGAGGCTTGGGAATAGTGTTTTTGATCTAAAACATAAAAGTTTTGACAAGGAAATGAGCTAAATATAAGGGTAAAATAGGTATATTTTTCACTCTTATCATACCCTCAAACTTAACTCATTGCTTGTTCTCAAGCAATAGCAAATCAGAACGTTAAAGATCAACTCACATTGCCAATCAGAATGTTAGAGCTCCATAGTAATTGCAAATCAAAATGTTATAGATCATATGTAATTGCCAATCATAGTACTAGAGCCTAACTTAATTGCAAATCAAAATGTCATGAATAAACCATATGGAATCAAGTAAACATGTTTCTCAAGATCGATTTCTAAAAAGTTGCCTTTCAGGAGAGGTTTTTACTCTAGTGCCAGTCACAACTTCTAAGTTCTCTAGGCATGAAGATTTCTACTTTTTTTTTTCAAAACAAAACTCTCCCTAGTCCATCCTAACCAATATGTTTAAACTACCTAACTACTACTCATAGAGCCTAGTGTAGTCCTTTTAGTTAAGAAAAACTAATCTTGAGGTTTCTTGAGCATACAGGAGTTTTTTAGACCTTTTCTATCTCCCCCAAACTTATTTGACTGTTGGCGCTCTTTTAATTCAACTTTTTTTTTTCTCCCAAGAGAATCCTTGTTGTCACCTCTACCTTCGTTCTAGCTTATCGACATTTTGTGGTGAAGATATCTAGCTACGAGCAAAGATCACAAACTTGGACTAATACTCACTTCCCTAAGTCAACCTTTCATGCAATGGCAAACCATGGGTGTCATGAATCTCAATTTATCAGGGATTCAATCCCAATTTTAGCTGGTGAGGGTCTAATAATTAATTTTCCTTGAGAGCAAGCAACACATGACAATTCATTAGATTGAAGAATCTTCTGATTCTTCAATGGATGTCCATGTGAGTTTTCAATAATCTTTCTCATCATTATTGATCCAAGATGACCTAATCGATCATGCCAAACAGAAAATATATTTGGATCATTGAACTTCAGGTTCATTGTTGCATATATTTCAATAACACGAATATGTGTGTAATATAATCCAGAAGAAAAAAGCAGGCAACATTTCTAATATACATTTTTTCATGTGAGACAGTAGATATAATATAAAGATACTCTATAATATTCTTCTTATAAGTCTCTATATGATAACCATTAGCACGTATATCGTTAAAACTCAGTAGGTTTCTTTTTTATTTACTAGAGAACAAAACATTATCAATTGTAAATTTTGTTCCTCTAGGCAAAATAATATTTGCTTTTCCAAAACCTTCAATCAAGTCTGCAGGATCTAATATTGTATTGACTTTTGCTTCTAGCATTGTCAATTCTGAAAAATATTTTCTACTTTTCAGGATAGTGTGTGTTGTTGCGCTATCTGCCAAACATGAATCTTCACTGTTCATCTTGGAGTCAACCAAAATATGTGAAATATTCATGTTTCTTCAGTAAAATAAAAACAACACATAGTGAGCCCCATAATAAGAAATTGAATATAAAATCGGACTTAATAAATAAACATAAATTAAACATTAATTAAAAGGATATTCACATAATCTAATATAACATTTGTTGTTCATTTAATGATGTTCATTTTCTCTTCAAAAGATTTAATGAGATTTACAACATTTATTTCATATTTCTAAAATTAATCATCTCTTTAGGAGATTGCAAAGTTTGCATTCACACATGGTTCTCATTTTCGTACAATAGGTACAAAACTAATGCATCTTTTATATCATATCTAAAATATGAAACTTTTCTTTTAGTAACCACTACTAGATGAGTAATTGTTTCTTCCTTTATTATTGATCATGATCTCGACATTAACAACAATCATTCAACATTACAATATTCACTTCAGGGAATGATATTCAAACGATTGGTTGAGATTCATGATTTTTCATCAAATGCTCATTTAATTGATTTAATCTCAATAAGACATGATGTTTGCTCATCACATATTTAAAATTTTCTTTCTTAATATTGCTACTACAGGAGCATAATCTATAATTGAGAAGAAAGAAACTGATATGAACCAAGATGTCTTGTGTTATACCAAAAATGGATTCAACCTTAAGTTGCATTAAATGAAGTCAAATGTCGTTAAAGTTGAAGTCTACTAGCATTGAAGGAACTCAAGTTGCATCTAATGAACTCAACTACATCTCAAGTTCATTTTGTGCAAGTCGAGCATCAATGATGAAACCAACACTTCAAGCTACTTCAAACTACATCAAGTAGAGCTTCATTTATACTTCGGGAGGTTACAAGACTCGGTTGGTTGATGGAAATCTCAATTCTCGGATTTAAGGGAGTTTCCATGTAAGTTTCAGTTTTTAAGTTTTGTTATTAATGTTTTGAGTTACAATTTAGCTGGTGGTCATTATGGTATTGATGAGAATGAGAGTTACAACTCTTCAAATGACCATAGGTTACTCTAGAGTTTAATTTTGAGGCTATAAAAAACCACGTATGTTGTATTTGCAAGAAGACTTAGAAATGTAGTAAAATAAGCCTTTGTGCTTTTTCTTTAGCCTAGAGCCAAGTTTCTTTCAAATTCCATGTAGTTCAGGTTGCATGCTGAGAATCATTCAAGCTTGACTTGATCAATCATGCTTGTGGAGTGATTCGAATCTCAAACAAGTTTTCTTGCCTTGAGATATTTGATCGACAAGGTAATCCGATTTTTACTTTCCTTGGGTTTTTCAGCAAGGTTGTTTGATCCATCTCTTGGGAGTTTCATAACATTTGGTATCAGAGCTTTAGGCTCAAGATCGGATATATGTTTCCTTCGCGTTTCTCTTGAGTTTTTTTTTTTTTTCCTATGGTTATGTTTTTAATCTGTTCAGTTTTTTAGTTTGTTTAAAAGCTCCAAAAGGTCATATTTCTGTAAGGAGTTTCATGTTAATGTCTTCTATAATATTGTAGATCTTTATTTAAGCTACAACTTGACATTCTTCATGAATTTCTAATTCAAATGTCTTGAGGGTGAACGCTGAACTTTTGCAATCTGTCTGGAAAACTGCTATATCCGAGAATGTGTGTTCTTGTTTTGTTCATGTTATTTTTGCCTCCAAAGCTTGATAGATCCGAGTTTTACTGGTGTTAATTCATCAATTGTGTTTTAATATGGATTTTCATTTGCTGATTATATCAGTTACATATTCAATTTAAGCAAGAGTTGACTGTTATGCATTAAATATGGACAGTTACATTTCTGCTCATTGAATTTTCTAGCCATTAGTTTCAGATTGTAACTCCTTTAAAGTCTATCAATTGGCTTTAAATGTTGTCTTCCATCCTCCATATAATCCATTTTCAATCTTACACTCAGTCAATTTCTTTGTGTCATTTCATAATTTTGATTTGGAAATCCTTCATAGAGGTTCATTTATTTGATATATGCTTTCAATTACAAGAATTGCAAATTACCTTGGCTTTTCCACTTCCAATTTTGAGAGATGAGAATGCGAGTTTATATCGAATGATTTGTGAAAATGAGTGCAAACACGAGTGACCTAAATTTTCATGAGTGTGAACACGTAAAAAAGTGTTGTGAGGGCCTTTGTGTTTTCTTAACATGTTTTTGCAGCAATGTCACACCAAAAGATTCGAGCACGAATCCTCTTGAAGAAGGGAAGGATGATATGAACCAAGATGTCTTGTGTTATACAAAAAATGGATTCAAACTTAAGTTGCATTAAATGAAATCAAATGTCGTTAAAGTTGAAGTCTACTAGCATTGAAGGAACTCATGTTGCATCTAATGAACTCAACTACATCTCAAGTTCATTCTGTGCAAGTCAAGCAACAATGATGAAACCAACACTTCAAGCTACTTCAAACTACATCAAGTAGAGCTTCATTTATACTTCGAGAGGTTACAAGACTCGGTTGGCTGATGGAAATCTCAATTCTCGGATTTAAGGGAGTTTCCATGTAATTTTCAGCTAGTGGTCATTATGATATTGATGAGAATGAGAGTTACAACTGTTCAAATGACCATAGGTTACTCTAGAGTTTAATTTTGAGGCTATAAAAAGCTATGTATGTTGTATTTGCAAGAAGACTTGGAAATGTAGTAAAATAAACCTTTGTGCTTTTTCTTTAGCCTAGAGCTAAGTTTCTTTGCAATTCTATGTAGTTTAGGTTGCATGCTGAGAATCATTCAAGCTTGACTTGATCAATCATGCTTGTGGAGTGATTCGAATCTCAAACAAGTTTTCTTGCCTTGAGATATTTGATCGACAAGGTAATCCGATTTTTACTTTCCTTGGGTTGATTTTCAAATCGGTTTTGGAGTTTTCAGATTTGATATCTAAAGGTCTTGTTTTTCAGCAAGGTTGTTTGGTCCATCTCTTGGGAGTTTCATAACATTTGGTATCAGAGCTTTAGGCTCAAGATCGGATATATGTTCGTGTTTCTCTTGAGTTTTTTTTTTTTTTTCCTATGGTTATGTTTTTAATCTGTTCAGTTTTTTAGTTTGTTTAAAAGCTCCAAAAGGTCATATTTCTTTAAGGAGTTTCATGTTAATGTCTTCTATAATATTGTAGATCTTTATTTAAGCTACAACTTTACATTCTTCATGAATTTCTAATTCAAATGTCTTGAGGGTGAAACGCTGAACTTTTGCAATCTGTCTGAAAAACTGCTATATCCGAGAATGTGTGTTCTTGTTTTGTTCATGTTATTTTTGCCTCCAAAGCTTGATAGATCCGAGTTTTACTGGTGTTAATTCATCAATTGTGTTTTAATATGGATTTTCATTTGCTGATTATATCAGTTACATATTCAATTTAAGCAAGAGTTGACTGTTATGCATTAAATATGGACAGTTACATTTCTGCTCATTGAATTTTCCAGCCATTAGTTTCAGATTGTAACTCCTTTAAAGTCTATCAATTGGCTTTAAATGTTGTCTTCCATCCTCCATATAATCAATTTTCAATCTTACACTCAGTCAATTTCTTTGTGTCATTTCATAATTTTGATTTGGAAATCTTTCACAGAGGTTCATTTATTTGATATATGCTTTCAATTACAAGAATTGCAAATTACCTTGGCTTTTCCACTTCCAATTTTGAGAGATGAGAATGCTAGTGTATATCGAGTGATTTGTGAAAATGAGTGCAAACACGAGTGACCTAAATTTTCATGAGTGTGAACACGTAAAAAAGTGTTGTGAGGTCCTTTGTGTTTTCTTAACATGTTTTTGCAGCAATGTCACACCAAAAGATTCGAGCACGAATCCTCTTGAAGAAGGGGAGGATGATATGAACCAAGATGTCTTGTGTTATACCAAAAATGGATTCAAACTTAAGTTGCATTAAATGAAATCAAATGTCGTTAAAGTTGAAGTCTACTAGCATTGAAGGAACTCATGTTGCATCTAATGAACTCAACTACATCTCAAGTTCATTCTGTGCAAGTCAAGCAACAATGATGAAACCAACACTTCAAGCTACTTCAAACTACATCAAGTAGAGCTTCATTTATACTTCGAGAGGTTACAAGACTCAGTTGGCTGATGGAAATCTCAATTCTCGGATTTAAGGGAGTTTCCATGTAATTTTCAGCTAGTGGTCATTATGATATTGATGAGAATGAGAGTTACAACTGTTCAAATGACCATAGGTTACTCTAGAGTTTAATTTTGAGGCTATAAAAAGCTATGTATGTTGTATTTGCAAGAAGACTTGGAAATGTAGTAAAATAAACCTTTGTGCTTTTTCTTTAGCCTAGAGCTAAGTTTCTTTGCAATTCTATGTAGTTTAGGTTGCATGCTGAGAATCATTCAAGCTTGACTTGATCAATCATGCTTGTGGAGTGATTTGAATCTCAAACAATTTTTCTTGTCTTGAGATATTTGATGGACAAGGTAATTCGGTTTTTACTTTCCTTGGGTTGATTTTCAAATCGATTTTGGAGTTTTTAGATTTGAGATCTAAAGGTCTTGTTTTTCAGCAAGGTTGTTAGATCCATCTCTTGGGAGTTTCATAGCATTCTCGTGTTTAACACTCAACACTCAAAACAATGTATCACTCCCTTACAATCACACCCTCACAACTTGGCACACACAAATCACACTCCAAAACAAATGGGTAGTCAGTCTAGCAAAGTTAAAGAGCTAAGTAGTGCAATTCAAGTGATTAGTCCACACACTTAGAACACAATCAAAGGTATTAAAGGAGAAATCCGAATAACAACAAAGAAACAAGTTAAAGAAAAAAAATTGGAATAGGATTATGGAAGAAAGAAACAAACTTAGAACAAAGAGAAACAAAGTGGACCAGAATTGAAATGGTATGCAAAGTAGTTACTAAGTTGAATTAAAAAGTTGATAAAGATGATTTTAACTTTGGTCAAATGATGAATAATGGTGTTTAATTCAACCTTAGTAACAGATAGAAGTTTAATATAACAACAACAAAAGAGTATTGAATAAGCCCAATTGTAACTGCCACATTTAATGCCCAATGGTTTTCTTTTGTTTGAATTTTGGATGTAACTGATATGTTGGAACTTTAAACGGTCATATCTGAATCTTAGAAGAGAGTATTAACATTAGAACATTCAGATCAACATGCTTTCATACAATGAATACCAAGAAATCAGCAACAATTAGCTCTCGGGTTGTACAGTTTTCTTTTGACAGATTTTCAAAATATGCCTAAATTACCCTGAAGCAAACCGATTTAGAAGTTCTCAAAGAAGAAAAAGTTGTAGATCAGATTCCAATCTAAAACTTTGACAAAGACAAGAACATGAATTGAAGAACGGAAATTATACTTTTTTTTAAGACAGCAGAATAACATGCGTGGATTTACAAAAACTGAAGAAAATTAAAAGAACAAAGAGATAAACGCAAGGAAACATTTGTTCGATCAAAGAGCCTAAAGATGCCAAATGAGTTTTGGAGAGATGTTGCACGTACTGCTTATATTTTGAATCGAACTCCAACAAAAAGTGTTCAAGGTATGACTCCTTATGAAGCATGGTGTGGTGAGAAACCATGTGTTAGTCACTTGAGAGTTTTTGGGAGTATAGCTTATTCTCATATACCAAATAAGCTAAGGGGCAAGTTAGATGATAAATCAAAAAAATGTATTATGATAGGCTATAGTGAAAATTCTAAAGCTTATCGGTTGTATAATCCTTTGTCGAAAAATATTATTATTAGTCGGATGTGATTTTCAATGAAGATGAATCTTGGAACTGGGATGTTGTTGGAAAAGCAGAAAGTCCATATCATGTTAGCATGGACGGGAATGGAGATGCTCAAGACTCATAGCAAGTAGAGATTCAGGCAGTGACGTCATTTTCATCTGCATCGCCATCTTCCACAAGTGATGAGGATATGTCACCAAGGAGAATGAGAAATATTCAAGAAAGTTATAATGCTACTAGCAGAATTGACGATGATGTTGCTGATTTTGCATTATTTTCTGGTGTTGATCCTATAAATTTTGATGAGGCGGTCCAAGATGAAAAATGGAAGATTGCAATGGATCAATAAATTGATGCAATAAAAAGAAATGAAACATGGGAGTTGATGGATCTTCTAGTAAACAAACAAGTTCTTGGAGTAAAATGGGTGTACAGAACAAAGCTGAAGTCAAATGGTGAAGTTAAAAAATACAAGGCAAGACTTGTTGTAAAAGGCTACAAGCAGGAATATGGTGTAAATTATAAAGAGATCTTTGCTCCTGTGACAAGAATTGAGACAGTTTGATTGATTTTGTCTTTGGCTGCTCAAAATGGGTGGAAAGTTTATCAAATGGATGTAAAATCCGTTTTTTTGAATGGACACTTGAACGAAGAGATATTCGTTGAACAACCTTTGGGTTATGTGAAAAAAGGAGAAGAAGACAAAGTGTACAAGTTGAAAATGTAGGGAATAAAAGTCCTCACGCAGCGGAAGCGCATCGATTGGACCTTACGTCGTATATTAATTAACATTAAAATACCGTTACAAAAAGGCAAAATAAACTTTAAACATGCTTTAAAGTTGCTGGAAAATAGCTATAAACATGCTGAAAAATAAATCTAAATTTATTTTCATGCTTTTCTAGAGAAACGGGAAAGAACTGTTACAAACCTTCGTTGTAGACTTGACCGTTCATCGCCAACGATGCTCCAACGACCGAAAACGCAGCAACTTCCTCTTGATTTCTTTGCTGGAAATTTCTTCTTCAAAGACACAATAACCACAGAGGTTACACCGGTATGTCTCTAAGTCTAGGAGGCAAAAGACTTGTGGGAGTCTTTCTCTAAGAGGGAGACTAGAGAGAATTCTATGGTCTTGTCTTGTGAGTCTAAGAGCAAAAGAAGAGTACTAAACCAATTAGGTCTAGTGTTCTATTTATAGAAGAGAGGCCATGAATAAAATATTCAATTAAATCAATTTTTTCCAAAATTGATTCAATCTTTATTCCTTTTTAATCAATCCAAGATCAATCAATTCCATAATTGATTAATTTTTTCCACAAATGACTAATTACTTCCATAAGTGATTAGATCATTTCCATAAATGATTAATCACTTCCTTAAGTGATTAATTATTTCCATAATTGATTAATTCCCGGCTAATGAATTCTTTAATTAATTAACCATCAATTAAATATCACATATTTAATTTCCGGCCTTGAATTAATTAATTTTGCCCAAATAGATTTTAGGCCTTAAAATTAATTAATTCATATTTGAACTCTTTCAAACTTCCATAAATTTATTGTGACTCAAATTTATATTAATATTTGAATTTCTTCAAATATTAATTTCTCTCATATTAATATATCAATATATATTATATTGTTTCCCTTAGTAAATTGAACACTTTCAATTTACATTTATTACTTAGTTGCCTCAAATTACTTTATGAGCTACCAGTGGGACCTAATGGACCTGCAGATCAGAAGCTCCAACGATGTGAGATTAATTGGTCAAACTCATTAACCAAATTAATCAATATTCGTTAACTGTGTGTACATTCCACTATAGACTCACAGTTGCACTCTTCTCACTGCAGACATATTTTCTGTGTCCACGGATATAGACCAATATCGACTAGTTAGTCCTTCACGAATGTTCGTAACACCAGCTGGGTCAAATTACCGTTTTACCCCTGGGTTACTTCTATTTCCTTAAGTACCAGTTCTCCTCTAATGAACAACCTGTTTGTGGTCCAACCATCAAACAGAAAACCCTCTCGTGCCATTGAGAGGTTAGGGCCCTTTGTTCAAGACTCAGAGTGACCACTTAAGGGAACACTCATCTGCTTCCCTAAAGTCGGGAAGGAGTGAATTCCATCTTGTACGATTATGTTCCCAGCTCCCACTCGGTCTTGTCCCCAAAATGGTAGGCTTATTGAGTCGGCGTTTTGGCCACTCTCACCCATACAAATCAAAGGACAATCCCTCATGAGCAGGAGTCCATAATCAACTCAGGATTAAGACCAAGTTGTCTAGGTCGTACTAGTGAAATAGAAAACCAACTAGTTAACGGTGTTATAACAAGTGGTTACTATTTTGCGGTCCAGTCTTATGCAAACTCATTGCATAGGATACCCCCACTCGCATGTCTCCGACACGAACGCGTTGGATCACAGCGTTTGTATCAAATACAAAGTGCGTCGTATCCATAGTGTCACCAGGATAAGACACCCAGTCTTATCCCTATACTATAAACCCTTTAGGCTGTTTCTTGAACAATGATCCCCATATGTCGCTACATATAGTTCAAGACTCATATTACAGCCTAGGATGTCTAGTTTATTGGATTAGGGTTATTTTGGGCAAAGACAAATATAAAATAACTAATAACATTAAATGGAAAAATATATCAATATTATTTCATTAATATCCGGTCAACGGTTACATTCACTATCTACGAGTTTTTGGGTATAAAACGCAACAGAAAAAAGCATTGTATGGATTGAAGCAAGCTCCGCGAGCTTGGTATAGTCGCATTGACAGTTTCTTTATAAAGACAGGATTTCGAAGGTGTCCATATGAGCATGCACTCTATGTCAAAGAAGATAAGTATGGTAAATTTCTTGTTGTTTCATTATATGTCGATGATTTTCTTTTTACTAGAAATGATAAATTGATGTGTGACGACTTTAAGAATTCCATGAAAAGAGAATTTGAGATGAGTGATATGAGTCCCATCCATTATTTTTTGGGAATTGAAGTCAATCAAAAAGATGGAGAGACTGCCATCTCACAACAAAAGTATGCTGGTGATTTGTTGAAAAAAATCAGGATGGAAAATGCTTTTCCTTGTAACACGTCCATGGATGCAAATTTGAAATTGAGCAAGAATGATATTGGAGAAGATGTTGATCCAAGCTTATATTGAAGCTTGATGTACTTGACCGCAACAAGACCAGATATTCTATTTGATGTAAGTATGTTAAGAAGATTCATGACAAGCCTGAAAAGAAGTCATTGGGAAGCAGGTAAGCGAGTGCTTCGTTACATTCTTGGCACCAAAAATCTTGGAATTCATTACAAGAAAGTTCCAGAATCAGTGTTAGTTGGTTTTTGTGATAGTGATTGGGGTGGTAATGTTGATGATCATAAAAGCACATTCGGTTATGTTTTTAGCATTGGTTCAGGTGTTTTTTCATGGACTTCAAAGAAACAACCTGTTGTTGGCTCTTTCTACCACCAAAACAGAATATATCTCTTTATCTGCAGTTGGATGTCAAGTTTTTATGGCTTAGATGGATGTTGAAAGTATTGAAGTGTGCTCAAAGAAGTGAGACTGTTTTATTTTGTGATAATGGCTCTGCCATTGCATTATCAAAAAATCCTGTCTTCCATGGAAGAAGCAAACATATTAGAATCAAGTATCATTTTATCAGAGACTTGGTTAAAGATGGAGAAGTGATGGTGAAACATTGCAAGACTTAAGATCAGGTGGCAGATATTTTTACGAAGGTGCTGAAGTTTGACTTATTTGTTAAGTTTAGAGAAAAACTTGGAGTTGCTCAAGTCTAGATTAATGGAGTATGATAGAATTAATCTAGACTTATATTCAAGGTGCATGAAATACATTTAATTAGATACATGAATAGTTGAGATTCAAGGAATGGTTGGATACATGAATTACAAGATACATGATGATTGATGAATGTTCATGTATTGGTAAAAAGTCACATGTATTTGCATTTATCATTGATGTCTTTTGATGTACTTTCCTACTAGTATAAATATGTGTAGGATTTGTCATTTGTAAGAAAGCCAAAGAAAGCCAAGAAAATAAAGTAATATTCAAATTCTGAAACTCCCAGGAAATGTATCTAACAACCTTGCTGAAAAACAAGACCTTTAGATCTCAAATCTGAAAACTCCAAAACCGATTTGAAAATCAACCCAAGGAAAGTAAAAATCGGATTACCTTGTCGATCATATATCTCAAGGCAAGAAACCTTGTTTGAGATTCAAATCACTCCACAAGCATGATTGATCAAGTCAAGGTTGAATGATTCTCGGAATGCAACCTAAACTACATAGAATTGCAAAGAAACTTAGCTCCTGGCTAAAGGGAAAGCACAAAGGCTTATTTTACTACATTTCCAAGTCTCATTTGCAAATACAACATACATGGCTTTTTATAGCCTCAAAATTAAACCCTAGACTTTCCATGAGGCATTTAAGAGTTGTAACATTCCAACTTTATGACAATAATCAACCATTAACTAAATGTAACCTAAAAAGTAAATAAAATGACATAAAACTGAAAATACATTCAAAAGGCACCATAAATCCGAGAATAGGAGTTTTCAATCAGCCAACTTAATGTTTGTAACCTTCCATGCATAAATGAAGCCTCACTTGAAGTATCTTGAAGTCCATGTTCCATAAATGACGCTTTGACTTGGCTTCAATGAAACTTGAGTTGAACTTGAGTTCATTAAATACAACTTGACGTCAAATTTATGTGACTCAACTTCATTTAATGTAACTTGAGTTTGACTCTGGTTCGTCATAAATGAAGCTGTAGACCCCTAAATTTGTCCGATATTTTATTTAATTTTAATTTTGTTATTTTTGAAAATGAGAGGAAAGAATATTCTAGAACTTTAAATTAGCCGATTCAAATGTTTTTAAATTAGGTCAAATATTTTATTTTAATTATTTGATTTGCCAAATCAAATATTAGGTTTATTTGACAAAATTAATTAATCAAAATATTTTGTTTCCTTAGAGGATTGATTGACATTTAAAATGTTGTAAATATGGGAGGTGAAAATTTGATTCCTTTTTCATTTTTATTAGATTATTAGATTTTATTTTTTTTAATTTAATTTTATTGATCACCTTCCTAATATGTGATGGTTGGAATTGGCTATAAATAAGGATCCCTCCTCACTCTTCAATACACGATTTTGATAGCCTTGGAAGACCTCCCACATGTTTTTTAGGACTAAAAATAGACTCCAAATCTCTCCCTCTTAGAACCCTAGATACACTTTTCTCCCTTTCCCACCTAACTTCCCCCTCCTACTCTCAAGACTTTCTCTTTTCCTCTCCAACGAGTTCACCCTCTCACCATCACACTCCCTCTCAATTTCACATTGTCACTTCCTCAAACTTTATTCTCAACCCAACGGTCACAAACATTCTTTTGTAAGTATTGTTTTTTTTAAACCTTTGTTCTCAATTCTTTCTTCAATAGTTTTTTTTTTTAAGTTTTAGTTTTTTTTTTTTCCGTTTCCTTTACGTTATGTTAATGTATTTTTTTAGCATTTAGGAAGTTATGTGAGTATTCTCTAGGTTACATTTAACAATTGCATTCATGTTTCAATTCCAATTTTATCATTTTCATTTTGTTTAGTTAAACCTTAGAGTTGTTTGTTATGTGTTTATGTTTAAATTGTTATTTTTAGTTGCAATTGGAACTTGTATTATTTTTTATAATTTAGCCATCTAGTCTCATGTAATTAATATGTTAGATACTTACTTTATAAAACCATGATTCTATTGTTTATTACAAAATAAAGGAATCTCCAACGACGAAATCTCAATTTTTGGAATGTCAATGTTGAGTTTTCTCGAGGTAAGAAATCAATGTCTTGGAATGTCGAGATTTGATTTCAATATGTTTCCTTTAAAGCAAATGAATGTAGTGAACTTTTAATTCTTGAATATGGTAGTTTTCTTCCCTTTTAAGCATTTTCTCTCAATTATATATTGCTGATTTTTTTTTTAAATTTTATTTCACTATGTTATGATGTTGTATTCAATCTATATTTCTCGCTATTTCTTTTCGTAATTAAATTTTTTCCAAAACAAAAATCTTCCAACAATGGAATCTTGAATTTTCGGGATGCCGATATTTGAGTTTCTTGAGGAAAAAAGAATAAAATCTTGGGATTCCGGGATTTGATTTTAATATTTCCTTCGTTATAAAGCATAAATAAAAATTCTTCATATTTTTCTTTTAAAACTTTTTTTAAAGAAGCATATTTCATAAATGACATTTTCTTTAAAAGGAATGTATTAAAAGCTTTTGCTAAAATTTGTTTCATAAACCTTATTTTCAAAATAATAAATCAATCCAAAATCTATTTTCCATAAAAGGCCACTTTCTTTAGAAATAAAATTAATTAAGAGTTTTCCCTTAAAAAAATATTCTTTACTCACACATTTTTCCAAAATTAATAAACCAAATGTGTTTTTTTTTTAAATAAACTTTCCTATGACGGAAATTAGGAAATCAAGATATTGATTTTCTTAATATTCCTGAGGTGATGAATTTAATTTGAGATCCAAATTAAATTCAAAAAAAATTTGAATGACTTTATGCCACCCACAATTATTGCTCATTATTTACTTATGGAATAATGAGAATTAAAATGTGGGTCATTTAAAAAATCAACAAAAAAAATCTTCTTTAGTATTTACAATAGCCAATTTCCTTAAATAACACAAGAAAAAATAAAATTTCGTTCTTTGAACGAGTGTTGTGGGGTGCTAATACCTTCCTCATACACAAAAGACCCCCGAACCTTAAATCTTTTATTTGCAGACCATTTTAGCATATTTTGGGTGCCCAGTCACACCTCTAAATCAAGACTGGTGGCGACTTCATTTTCCTCCTCTTGGGAACAAAGTCGGCCGCTCCGCGTCGCAAACCCGTAGCGACAGAAGCTCAAGTGCATTTAATGCATCTCCATTTTGAAGTTTTTCTTTAGTTTTGGATTTTGGATAGCATGGTAGGATTCATATCATTAGACATCCAATTTCAGCTGCTACAATTTGAAATTTGCAAAAAAATTGACTGTTACATAATTAATTTTGACAGTAACGTTTCTGCAGATTAAATTTTTAGTCATTGGAAGTTACAACTCTTTATGTTTGATTTTTGTAACTCATATCTGTTATAAAGGCTATTTTGAACTCTATAATATCTGACATAGCCGTTGGACTTCATTGTTTTCAGCGTTACATTCTTGACTCTTTAACTCCATTTAACAAAAGCATTGAATGCATCTTTGGTCATTCATAACATCTTGTCTATCTTCTACATGTTTGGGTTCTGAATATATATATCTCAATAGTTAAGTCAGTTTGAATATTCAAAGTGTGCTACTACTCATTCAATTGCAAACAATCTTGGCTTCCCTATTTCAAAATTTTAGAAGAGAGAATGTGAACTTATAGAATGATTTTTCAAAATGAGAGCAAACATGAGTGACCTAAATTTCTATGAGTGAAAACATGTGAGAGAGTGTTGTGAGGTCTTTTGTGTTTTCTTAACATGTTCTTGCAGCAATGTCACATAAAAAGATTCGAGGACGAATCCTCTTGAAGAAGGGGAGGATGATATGAACCAAGATGTCTTGTGTTATGCCAGAAACAGATTCAAAATTAAGTTACATTAAATGAAGTTAAATGTCAATAAAGTTGAAGTTAACTAGCATTGAAGGAACTCAAGTTGTATAGAATGAACTCAACTACATGTCAAGTTCATTTAGTGCAAGTCAAAGCATCAATGATGGAACCACACCTCAAGCTACTTCAAACTACATCAAGTAGAGTTTTATTTATACTTTGGGAGGTTACAAGACATAGTTGGTTCATGGGGTTTTCAATTCTCGGATTTATGGGAGTTTCCATGTAATTTTCAGTTTTTAAGTTTTATTATTAATGTTTTAGGTTATTGATGTGGAATTTTCCTACCGCAAGTGTACGGGTCAAGTTATAATATAGTGAATGTGAAATTCGAATATCGTCCTCTGGATTGGGTTTCTAATCAATTTTAATTACCGAAAATACTCTTGACCGATTTTATTTAGGGATCCGAATGAAGTAAGAATGAAATTAAATCAAACACAAAACAATGCAAAAAGTGACAATCCAATGGAAACAATGGTCTTAGGGATGTGATTTCACCAATTGGGATTATGGATTAATAAATGGATTAACAACATGCTACAATTCATAAATCTTGGGAAACGAAAACCACACATATCTCTCCCGAGCATACATGATTCTCCCACATGCAATTGAACCTGATATCCCTATCTAAATTCAATAAACATGCAAGGCATTAAGGATAACCTTTTTAACGATTTCTAGAATTAACTATAATCTCCCGATTTCTAGCTAAATCCTAGTTATGCATAATGATTTCTAAGCTAAATCCTCTCTCCCGAGTAAGATTCAAGCATAAACATCAATCAATTTATGACCGGTAAATTGAAAGCATTAAGAATACAATTATGCATAAATGAAATCCATAGTAAAATCCATACAATCAATCCAAAAGTGTCCAACGGCTACATCAATCCCTAAGAGTAAAGACCTAGCTACTCATACAACGCGTTACAATATAGCTACGATGGAAAACAATCTTTAAATAAGGCAAAAATTGGTCGTAGCGTCGCGACGCTGTAGGGCGTCGCGAGACGCTACCGCGAAATCACGGATTCTGGAAGTTCGCCGAGAGCGTCGCGACGCTATGAATTTTTTTTTTTTTTTTTTTTTTTTTTTTTTTTTAAGAATCTCAAACTCATTTGACTCCAATTTCTCAATTAAGCTTCAAACACATACTTCCTACAAATAAAACATATAAATGCATAAATTTGGCCAAATAATTGTAAAAGACTAGCTTAATTAATTAGAGAAAAATAGCTAGCTATGCTCACTATCAGTTATAATTTAGCTAGTGGCCATTATGGTATTGATGGGAATGAGAGTTACAACCCTTCAAATGACCATAGGTTACTTTAGAGTTTATTATTGAGGCTATAAAAGTCATGTATGTTGTATTTGCAAATGAGACTTGGAAATGTAGTAAAATAAGCCTTTGTGCTTTCCCTTTATCCTAGAGCTAAGTTTCTTTGCAATTCAATGTAGTTTAGGTTGCATGCCGAGATCCATTCAAGCTTGACTTGATCAATCATGCTTGTGGAGTGATTCGAATCTCAAACATGTTTTCTTGCCTTGAGATATTTGATCGACAAGGTAATCCGGTTTTTACTTTCCTAATTTCCTTGGGTTGATTTTCAAACCGGTTTTCAGATTTGAGATCTAAAGGTCTTGTTTTTTAGCAAGGTTGTTAGATCCATCTCTTGGAAGTTTCATAACATTTGGTATCAGAGAAACTATGAATGCCATGCAATCTCACCGCACTAGATGTTATGAAACTCCCAGGAAATGTATCTAACAACCTTGCTGAAAAACAAGACCTTTAGATCTCAAATCTGAAAACCCCAAAACCGATTTGAAAATCAACCCAAGGAAAGTAAAAACCAGATTACCTTGTCGATCAAATATCTCAAGGCAAGAAAACTTGTTTGAGATTCGAATCACTCCACAAGCATGATTGATCAAGTCAAGCTTGAATGATTCTCGACATGTAACCTAAACTACATAGAATTGTAAAGAAACTTAGCTCTAGGCTAAAGGGAAAACACAAAGGCTTATTTTACTACATTTCCAAGTTCTTGAGCGCGTCAATGACAATGCTTATAAAATTGATTTACTAGGTGAGTATGGTGTTAGTGCAACCTTTAATGTTGCGGACTTGAGTCCTTTTGATGTAGGTAATGGCTATGATTCGAGGACGAATCCTTCTGAAGAGGGAGAAGATGATGTGAACCAAGGAACATCTATTTTCATGCCTCAAGGTCCAATTACAAGGTCGAGAGCCAAGAAGCTACAACAAGCATTAATCACCTATATTCAAGCTATGGTGAGCTCGACAAAGGACGTTTAAAGAGATGTTGAACTATTTCCCTACACTATTTCCAAAGTTGAGATTCAAGATGGAGACACATTAAATGCATTTTGACTTGCATTTAATGAACTTATAGTTGGCTTTATGGAACTTAAGTTTAAGCTACTCCAAGTGAAGCTTCATTAATACATGGGAGGTTGCAAACAACTCAAAGCTGACCAAAGGAGCTCAATTCTCGGATTTATGGCCCTCCATTATGTAATTTTCAGTTTTAAAGTCTTTTTCATAACTTATACGTTACATTTGAGTAGTGTCTGATTATGGGTTTTAATGTTGTGGAGGTTACACTCTTAAATATGTCATTTTAGCTGAATTTAGGTTATATTTTGAAGGCTATAAAAAGTCATATTTGATGTAACACAAACAAGATTATTTTGAGTGAAATGAATTGAGTTTTCTCTTGCCTTTGTGTTGAGCTGAGTTTTTCCAAATTGTGCAATTTCTTGTGTTTTAGATCTTACATGCTAGAGTCATTCAAGCGATGTTGATCAAACCTCTCGTGGAGTGATTTGAATCACGAGTTTAGAAACAAGTTTTCTTTACTCTTGATATTGATCATCAAGGTAATCTGTTTTAAAACTTTTCCTTGGGTTGGTTCCATATCGTTCTTTGGTGTTGTAGCAGCTGGTGTTTTTTTTTTTAAAAAAAAAAAAAAAAAGAAATAGGGGGAAAGGCGGGCACATGCCCGGTCAAAGGGGGAGTGGGGGGAAATTTTCCCCCCACCTTTTCGGTCAAAGGGGGTTTTAAAAAAAAAAAAAGGATCTCAGCTCTCTCTCACTCCCTCTCACGCGCTCTCTCTCTCGGCCCTCTCTCTCACTCGGCTCCCTCTCTTTCTCCTCACCGCAGTCCACCGTCCTCACCGCCGCCGACCTCGCGCCTCCGCCGCCGCCGCTCGCCGACGGTAAGTACTCTCTCTCTCTCTCTCTCGTTTTCGTCTCTCTCTCTAACCCGGTTTTCTCTCTCTCCGTTCGCCGTCTCCGGCGTCGCAGCTCTCTCTCCCTCGCAGCTCTCTCCCACGCTGCTGCCGTGCCACCGCCCGACACCTGCCGCTCGTCCCCCATCGCCGTGAACCGCCGCCGTTAGTCGTCTCCCAAAGTGCTGCCACCGCCACGTTCAGCCAGCAAGTCGTGCACGCCGCCGCCGCCGCGTCCAGATCTGTTTGTTTCTTCGTCGCTCGGATCTGATTACCGCCGTCACTGCCTTAAGACAAATAGCCACACGTCTCTTGAGCGTTCGACGATTACAGCTGGAGGGTAAGAAGTGTATAGTTCAGATGCAATTAGTCTTTTGTCCTTTAATGGAATATCCAATAATGTGAGACTTAATACAAGGTGTTCGTAGTGAGTGGTGGTCGAATTCGTAAAGGCGGTGTGAAATTGGAGATTGGACAGCGAGCAGTAGTCTGACTTGGGTGAGTTTTCGACCCTCTCAAGCCTTGTGTTTTAGGAAATTAGTTGAGATTGTTATGCCTCTGATGTGTGAATATATATTTATACATTTTTATGTGTTGATAGGCGATCGTTTTCGCATAACGTAGTTGGTCTTATCGAGTTGTTGGGTGATTTTCGATCAAGCGTAGTATCTCAAGGTAAGTAGCCGTTGGAATAAATTCTCTGCTTTGAACTCATTTAAATTGAGTATGGTTTACTATAGCATGAGTTGGATTTAAACCTTAAGTTGCCCCTTGGAATGTAAGTAGCTTTTGGATTTTTATCTGCACGTTTAGTCCCTGTTGCTTGTTATGGGATTTGATAAACGCCTAGCCTGAGCTTTTGAACTAGTTCTTTGAGGGATTAGCCTGCTAGCATGAGTTAAATTGTGAACCTTGGACTCGTTTTGGATTTCTATGCGGTTAATAGTTATTGCATTGTAAAACACGTTGCGACATGGAGGTTGAGTTTTCTTTAGCATGTCTGATACTGTTTTGGGGTGGAATTGTATGTCTTAGTTGTTTTGGAAGCATGCTCGATTGTATGGTTTGGTTGTTCTGCGTATCTGAATGGTTGTGGATGCGGGGTCTATCTCGCTCTGGCTTTTAGCAAATTGTGGTGCCTTGCAGCTTGTGTGGTTGGATAATCTGAATCATAGAAGTGTTTATTTCCCCTTTCAGGTGAATAGGAAAATTTTGGGTTCCCCATATGCATGCCGTTATGCTGCCGAATTTTCGGTAGCATACGAGTGGTTTCAGGATTAGGAGTGTCGGTTGTCGCCTCCATTTCTTATTCTTGTGATATGACTGAGTTGGGAAGGTGCATATCAGTTAGCCTGTCAGTAATCTAGGAAAAGAAATCGTTTGTGTTAAATAGGTTGCGGTTAAAGATTAGTAAGTGTTAAGGGGTCCTAAAGGGAAAAGGGTTAAGAAAGGGAAAGGAATAGGCTAGCGCCTTACAAGAGGGCCGTGTCAATTAAACACCTATGACTGAGATGTAATAGACTGAAATGAGGGGCTTAATGGGCGGGTCTTCGCTTCGCAGTCTAGGTGCCATTTACTAACTGTGGAAGTTAATTCCTGACTTAAACCCATGAACGCCCCACTAGTGAAATGGTAGTTTAGAGCGCTACGCGCCCATTAGTGCCTTGAGGGATGAGACTTAGCTCCACTGACTGGGTGCCATCTACCATCAGTAGGAGTAGAGACCTCCCAAAACTCCCACTTGTGCACTATCAGTGAGTTGGCAAACTTATATATATATAGGTGTACTAATTGAACACGAGACCCGAACTACAGATAAATGAAATGAAATGAAATGAATGAGAATGAGATGACCTAACCCTTAGGCCCTTAACTCGAATAAAATGTTAAAACCTTGATTGCTACTTACTGAGTATTTTCTTAAATACTCACTCTTTTCCCTTACATATAACTGCAGGTAGAGGTAAAGGTGTGCAGAACGCGTGACGGAGTGCTGCTGAGTCATGGATTTCCTTAGGATAGCCTTCCGCATTTCATGTTTCGTTATTATTCTTTTGAACTTGTATTGCGATTGTTTTAAGGTTATTTCCGCACTAAGTTTGTTTGAACAACTAAAGGTTTCTTTTGTTCTGTTTTAACTGGGATCCCAGGTTGAAAAGTTTCGCAAAATTTCTAAGAATGTTTTACTTTAAATGTCATTTCCTCGCTGTTCTTAGAAGTAGAATGATATGTATGTGGTAATGGCCCTAGGATCTAGTCATGAAAAACTGGGTCGTTACAGGTGTTTTCAGTTTGAGATCTAAAGGTTTTGTTTTTTTAGCAAGGTTGTTAGATCCATTTCTTGGGAGTTTCATAACAGAAACATTATTCTTAACATATGTTCACTTGTTTAAAATCACTTATTGGTTAAATTTATGCAAATATAAGTGCATTTAATTAAAGTGAGCAGTAAACTTGTGCAACTACGGGTGCATTTAATCATGAGCAATTATTGATTTGAAAACGATGCAGCTTCAGGTGCATTAAATCAGAAGGAGCATTTTTATGCAACTTCGTGTGCATAACATCAAAATTAACTTTAGAAAGAGCAACTAACTACTATACAAGTCTTGCAAACTTTGCCATAGGAAAATTTGAACTAATGCATGTGTCTATTATGAATTTCAAAAGTTAAACAACATAAACAAAAATATTCAAACATACGTATGGAACCCAAAATAAAAAATTGTTGGTAAACAACATGTTGCAATATTTGTATAAGATATATAACAGTATATATAACATGTTCTGTATATAAAGTTGTGACAGTATATCAAATACTCTGTATATATATTAAATGTACATGATATAAAATATACAGAGGATCATGTGAAAATTATACCAAACAAAGAATACATAAACTAACGAGATCAATATACAGTAACAAAATGAGAAAGCTTAAAAGATGCACATGATTTAAAATTGAGATATATACAGTGTATATATGTGCATCATGTTCATTGAATATGCATTAAACATTCTAGATTATTGAAGAAATAATAAGAATATAATACTCCCAACATCTCAATTATTTAGACAATACAATCAATATAAATATTATTGTTAAATATAGAATCATAAACAATAAAAATGATTCAAATGATAATATCATCATAAACAAAAATGATACTTACTAACCTCATATAGTATGCACAATAACAAATAATATAATAATCTTGCATAAAACATATGTTGTCAACGTTCAATACACAGTGCATATATGAGGTATATATAATACATATACACTGTATATGTGAAACCTACCGAAGACAAGTGTAACCAATAATGGAAAGTAAAATGAACCCTACCTTCAACTGAACAAAAATGGTAGAGAATTGTACTGATAACGTGTTATAAAACATAAAGAACAACAACAAGAACACTAACACTAAAAGAGAAATTGAGAGAGAAAAGGTAGGGAGAAAAGAGATAGCAAAGTAATTCTCATTCAATTGTTGTTGTGTTTAACCTTTCATACACCTCCCTATTTATACTAATACAATAAGGATGGTTACAACCTTAAAAGACCTAAAATAAGAGGGAGGGAGAGTCTTATGCCTAAAGTTAAGGAAAGTCATGGGGAGTGCCCTAAAATAGTGGGTTAAATGCCCTAAAAATGGATATCTATTAATACATATACAGTGTATTTATAACACTTTCGTATTATTTGTACTTATATTGTGATTAATTGGAGAACTATTATTTAGTTTTTTTAGCTTTGAGGTTTGTTGGATTATTGGCCCCTTTCCTTGGTAGGTTATTTTTTTCTATCCAAGTGAATTTTCTAAATTTTCTTAAGTTTGATTTCTATCCAAGTGGTTGGATTAGTTTAGTTTATAAAATTTGGGTGGAATTTTTTAATTTATAAGTGTGGAGTTCATTATGAATGCTGCTTCATACTTGGTTTCATTTTGGCCAAATCTTCTTAATTATATGACTAGCTCAGGGGCGGTTTTTTATATATGTATTACTTATTCCATTACATTTTCAATTGTATCTCCTTGCATTATTGGTTTGGGGGCACACACAAGTGCCTTTGACCCCGTTGTTTTCTATTTGTTCAAGCTTTGCAACGCGCATGTTTATGTTTATGTTTTTTTTTCATTCTATTGTTTTAATGGGTTAAATTTAATTCATTTTTTAATTTTTCTCACATATGTATACATATACAAATATAATTTTTTTTTTCAATCTCTAGAAAATTATTCTAGAAAAATTAATGAAAAAAAAAACATAATTCTATTTAAAAAAAAAACATTTTGATAAATATTTCAAGTTTCATTCTTTACTTATAAATTAGGTGAATAATTCTACAATGAATTGTTATAAATTTATAATTAATATTACTGTTAAGTTTTTTTGTCTTGTGTGGAGACAGAATTGAAAACCCCACTTGGTGTGCAAGGAAGAAGCTCACCAAACTTGGTGTGCAAGGAGGACCCTGTTCACACATAAATTGAAGGAAGAAACATGTGGAATAAATGTTGTATTTGTATTTATGTTGTATGCGTGTGGGTGTACAATCTCTAATGTTAATCCTCTGATTCTCTCTCTTGTGTGTGAATGTGTTTCGCTTGAGAGCTGGAACGCTTGATCTCGAGTCTGAAGTTTCAATGGATTCTTGGAGCTTGAAGTCTTCCAATCTTGAAGGAGTCTTCAGTCTTCAAGAAGTGTTCAGCACTTTGAAACTTATGGACTTCAGGGAGTCTTCAATCTTCAGTCTTCTTTGACTCTGGCTGAGAGCTTCAAAATTCCAAACCCCTGAAATGAAGGAAAACCTCTCTATTTATAGAGTTCTCTATGGATGGGCCCTGGTGACTTTGGGCCTAATAACTTGGACTTAGGCTTTATTGGTATTGGGTTCAACTATTTGGTCTTCTGGTTTATATTTGACCAAAAAATCATATGACCCAAATGTTAAAAAGGCCAAATTTGATCCAATTAATTATTTTTATAATTAATTGGTCAAATCAATTAATTTGATCAGAATAATTTATTTTTAATTAATTGATCAAATGAAAATTTGGCTCTAAAAATTTATAATTAGCCAACTTTGTCTTCAAATTAAATTTGGGACACATGTCAATTTATAATTGGTCTCAAATTTAATTATTTATAATTTCGTCATTAATTTTATATAATGACATGACAATTTGTGATTGGTCAAAATTTCTCCTTCAACAAATGTCCCTTTTCGAGATTTAGGCACAGGTTATGTGTGAATGAATCTAAAAAAAAATAATAATTTGGAACCAAAACTTAAGTTTTTTTTAAAAAAAAAAAATTGACTCCACTTAATGTGTCAATCAAAATATGAAATTTGGTCAAAATTTTTATTGATTTTTTTTTACACATCTTTTATGTCAATTTAATCAAAATTCGAATTTTTTTTTTCTTTTTACGAAATTTTGATCCACTTGCTTGGCGACAAATTGTAACTTGAATCTCAATGTAATTTGAATTTGAGTAATTTTCAAATTCTACCTAATCGTGATATGAACTTGAAGCATAATACTTTTTTAAAATTTTTTTAATTTCACTCAAGTTTAATTTGGGATTACATTATGATTGTACCCAAATTATCTCAAGATAAATTCAACCTCAAATACCTTGAATTTGGAATAAGACTTGAAAAATTTTAGTTGAGGCAAATATTAAATTCTATCCAAGTTTTGGTTTGAAGAATAGAATTCTAATATCCACTCTTTGAATTTGATTTGGATGAGAGTTTAGCTATGCCCAATTTAATTTAATTCAAACCGAATCAAATTTGAAATCTATCCAAATTATCTTTGCTTTAAATTGGACTAATTTGAATTTTTATTTATTTCAAATTGATTTGAATCAAATTTCACACTTTGATTTGGATTTGAATAAACACTCCTAATTTGATAAGGCTCTAATTGAAGATAAGATTCAATTTAAAATCAAATAAGATACTATCTTTATCTTATTTGAACCCATTTCCTCCTATAAATAGTCATAACATATCCTTTTTTTTCCTAATTTCAACCTCACGCTGGTTTGTACGTCCCCCCCCCCCTTTTTTTTCCATTGTTGATTTGTAGACCCATACATTTGTCCGATATTTTATTCTCTTATTTAATTTTGTCATTTAAAAAAATAAATAAAAGAAAAAAATAGTGTTCTGGAACATTTAATTAGTCAATTCAAATATTATTAAATTTGGTAGAAATAATTAGGTCAAATATTTTATTAATTGACTTGTCAAATCAAATATTAGGTTTTGGCAAGGTTAATTAATCAAAATATGTTGTTTCCTTAGAGGATTGATTGACAAATAAAATTTTGTAAATTTGATAGGTAAAATTAGAGTATTTATTTGATTCCTTTTTTCATTTTTATTTCTATTAGATTTTATTTTTTTTTTAATTTTATTTGATCAACTTCCTAATATGTGGTGGTTGGAATTGGCTATAAATTGGGAAGCCCTCCTCACCCTTGCATACACAATTTTTTGGAGCCTTGGAAGACCTCGTTTTTCTTTGGGCTAATAATAGACTCCCCAAATCTCCTTCTCTTAAAATCTTAGATACATTTTTCTCTCTTTTCCACCTAACTTCCCCTCCTACTCTCAAGACTTTCTCTTTCCTCTCCAACGATTTCACCCTCTCACCATCACTCTCTCCCTCAATTTTTGTAAGTATTTTTTATAAACCTTTGTTTTCAATTCTTTCTCCAATAGTTTTTTTTTTTTTTTTTATGAGATTAATTTTCCATGCTTTTATAAAGTTTAGTTTATTTGTTTGTCACTTCATTTGCTTTATGTTAATGTAATTTTTTTTTAGCATTTAGGAAGTTATGTGAATATTCTTTAGGGTACATTTAACAATTGCATTTAATATGTCTTGTGGAATGCCAAGTTTTGATTTTAATATGTTTCCTTTAAAGCAATTGAATTTAATAAAATTTTATTTCTTGTATATTGTAGTTTTTCTCCCTTTCTAGATATTTTCTCTCAATTATTTGTTGCTGATTTTTTTATTATTTTCTCTAAGTTATGATATTATATTTAATCCATGATTCTCTTATAAAGTTTTTTTCCTTTAATTAAATAGTTTCAAAACAAAAATTATCCAACGATGGAATCTTGGATACCAATATTTAAGTTTCTTGAGGTGAAAAATATTCAACATCTTGGGATGCCGGGATTTGATTTTGATATTTCTTTCCTTATAAAACATAAAAAAAAAATTATTCATATTTTCCTTTTAAAACTTATTTTCAAAAGAAGCATTTTTTTTTTATAAAAAGACATTTTATTTTAAAAGGAATGTTTTAAGAAATTTTGCTAAAATTATTCCATTAACTTTATTCCCAAAATAACAAATCAATTCAAAAAAAAATATTTTCCATAAAGGCCACTTATTTAAAAATAAAATTAACTAAGAGTTTTCCTTAAAAAAAATATTCATTACGCACACAAATTCCAAAATTAATAAACCAAACGTTTTTTTTAAAAAAAAAAAAACAAACAAACTTTTCTATGACGGAAATTAGGAAATCAAGATATTGACTTTCCTAACATTCTTGAGGTGTGATGAATTTAAGTTGGGATGCCAAATTAAATTAATACAAATTTTGAATGACTTTATGCCACCCATAATTATTGCTCATTATTTATTTAAGGAATAATGAGAAGTAAAATTTTCTTTAGTATTTACAATGGCCAATTTCCTTCAATAACACAAGAAAAATAAAATTTCGTTCGTTGAACAAGTGTCATGGAGTGCTAATACCTTCCTCATACAGAAAAGACCCCTGAACCCTAAATCTTTTATTAGCATACCATTTTAGCATATTTTTTTGGGTGTCCGACACCCTCTAAATGAAGACTGGTGGCGACTCCATTTTCCTCCTCTTGGGAACAAAGTCGGACGCTCCGCGTTGCAAACCCATAGCGACAGTAATCTTAATGTATTGATAGCATTTCTTACTCTTTTATGGCTTTTTTATACATATATGGGCATACGAGACTATTTCGTCTCTAACGCGACGTGTTGCCAATCAGACAAGTGAGACGACCATCCCACGCATCCTTCGATGGTCTTGCTCCCACTCCCCATCTTATGTGACCCTTGATGATGAGGTTTTTACATCACGAGTGGTTAGTTATTTTGATTTTTAAATGTTTTGTCTTCATTATTATTTGGGAACTTCTGATTGTAACTAAGTATTTGTTTCAGGCTAGACTGAGGTTGAGTCTTGATGCCCCCGAGGAGGAGAGCCGATTCATGAATTGAGTAATGGAACCTCCACGTGTTCCGAGGCTACACTCCCTGTTGTAAAGGATGCTCCACTCCCTGATGTAAAGGAGGCTACAAGCGGTGAGGTCGATACTGAGATGGTAGATGACATTGAAGCCTTGCCAAAAGTTTCAAACAAGTAGAAAGATGGTCCCAACAAGAGAGGAAGTGAGAAAGAGAAGAGCAGGAAAGAAACAGCAAAGGACAAAGAGAAAATGAAGGAAGTAGAAAAGGATGATGAGAGGACGAAGAAAAAGAAGAAGACGAAGAAGAGCTCTAAATGTAGATAGTGGCTACAACTTCTTGATAGCCAGATGGAGGGTATGGAGGCTTGCATGTCGGATATGGAAACATGCCTTAAGTCCATGACGAAGTTCCTACGTCGTCTCTCTAAGGTATTCGTTCATTGTTTATTATATTGGTTGGTTTTAGTTCTTCTAACATTGGTAAACTTTCAAGGTAAAATTGTGGACCCGGAAAAGTACTTTGGACCAAAAGATGGTCCGACTGACGAGGGTGGTCCATCGAAAGTGTAGGGATAAAAGCCCTAACGCAGCGGAAAACCTCAAAGGACCAATCTCAGTTTAAACAACGATCGGAATACCGATACGTTGGCAATAAATTCACAGCAGTAAAAACAAGATTAAAACTACTGCAAAAGCTATAAGACATGCTGGAAATAAATTATAAATCTTAGATCTAATCTAGATTTTGAGACCCTATTGATCAAGAATCGAAATACTCACTACCGTAGTCGTTCTTGATCGAAATTCTCCAAATTCCTTGATCTTGCAGAAAATTCCAGCAACGTTCTTTGATATCCTTTGCTGGTTTTTTCTCCACGAACACCACCAATCGCTCACACCGGTATCCTCACTGGAATATTGCTAGAGGTTGCTTGTGGGAGCAATAGATTACTAAGGGAATTGGAGTTCTCTCTAACTTTTTCTCTAGAAAAACGAGAGAATCAGAGTGAGAGAGCTTGAGAGAATTTTTCCTAACGTGAGAATAGGAGAGATACACGATTGGGAGGGGGTTATCCAACGGATGAAAACCACCCTCTCCTAAAAACCCTCCCATTCACGCAAAAACCTAGGTTAGCAGCTGACTGCGTTTTGATCAGTTAACATAACTAATAAAAATAAATTAATTAATAATTAAAATTATTAATTAAATTAACATTTAATTTAATATCATTTATATAAAACACATTTATATAAATATTCCACATAACCTATAGTTTCAATGTAATTCAATTAAATCAAATTAAATTAAATTAAATTAAAACAAATAATTAATTAATTCACCAATTAATTAATATTATAATTAAATATCATATATGATATTTAATTATATTTCTCTCAAATAAACTATAGTATTAATGTGCATCTAATGCGCATTAATTATAACCTATAGTTTTAATACGAATCCAATTCATATTTTAAACTTAATATTCGAACGTCTTCGAATATACAATTCCCCCTTAGAAATTTACCTCAACGCCCTAAATGAGCTACCGGTGGGACCTAATGGACCTAAAGATCAGAAGCTCCAACGATATGAGATTAATTGGCTAAACTCATTAACCAAGTTAATCAATGTTCGTTAACTATGGTTCACTCCACTAAAGAACCACAGTTGTACTCTTCTCACTGCAGATATATTTTTGTATCCACTGATATCGACCAATAACAGCAAGCCAGTCCTTCACGTGTGTTCGTACCCCAACTAGGTAAAATTATCGTTTTACCCCTGGGTTACCTCTTTATCCTTAAGTCCCAGTGCTCTTCTAATGAACAACCTGTTTGAGGTCCAACCAACAAACAGAAGTCCCTCTCGTGCCATAGAGAGGGCAGTGCCCATTGTTCAAGACCCAGAGACACCACTTAAGGGAACACACCTCTACTTACCCTAGAGTCGGGAATGAGTGAATTCCATCTTGTGTGATTATGTTCCCAGCTCCCCACTCGGTCTTGTCCCCAAGATGGTAGGTTTGTTGAGTCGGCGAACAGGCCACTCTCACCCATACAAATCATAGGAAAATCCCTCGTGAACAGGAGTCCATAACCCACTCAGGATTGAGACCAAGTTGCCTAGGTCATCCTAGTGAAATAGATACCTAGCTAGCTAACGGTTTTACAGCTAGTGGTTAACTATTTCGCGGTCCGATCTTATGCAAACTCATTGCACAGGATACCCCCACTCGCATGTACACTACATGAACGCGTTGGATCATTGCGTTTGTATCATAATACAAAGCGGGTCGTATCCATAGTGTCACCAGGATAAGGTACCTAGCCTTATCCCTATACTATAAACCATTTAGGTTGTATCTTGAACATTGATCCCCGTATGTCCCTACATACTAGTTCAAGCCTCATACCAACAACCTAGGATGTTTAGTTTATTGGATTAGGGTTAATAAGACAAGATTACTCAATACAAACAAGATAAATGAATCATCCATCATTTTATTAATGTTCGATCAAATGTTACATTTACTATCTACGAGTTTTAGGGCATAAAACCCAACAGAAAGGACCAGATGACGGCATGGATCCCGATAGTGCCGGAGACAAGAACGACGATGGTGGAAAAGAAAAAGACAATAGTGGGAAAGAAGAGGACAATAAGGAAGAAGGCAGAAAAGGAGGAAGAGGAGGCAGAGGAGAAGGATGAGGAAGATGAGGCGTTCGACGTGGAGCACATTATGGTAACCATCTTTCCTATACTATTATCTTTAAAATTTAACATTTCCTTATATAAATGTAAGTCTATATACAGGAGTTGGAGTCTCAACCAACAACTAACATGGTGTCACAACCAACTACTGACTTGGAGTCTCAACCATCCAGTCGAAGTCATTGCACTTAAGACTGAAGTAATTATTTTTCATTACATAAGTAATATTATTATATAAATCGTACTAATGTACCAAAATGTTTATGTATGTAGCTTGTCGAGTTAGAAAATGAAAAGGCTAAGGAGATTGAAAAGGTAATAGGGCCGCATGAATTGGTAAGAGGACGGGGAAAGCAGACCTGACAAATATCTTGGAAGCTTCAGTCTCCATGGGTTGACATCAAGTCGGATGGCAAAAAGCGGAAAGTTAAGAAGTATGATCTCATGCGTGTCATTCCAGAGGAGTACGAGAACAAGTTTCAGAAATGGCTGGACCACACATCATTCGATGGATTGAAGCGTAAGACTGTATACACCCTGTCGAAGCAAACAATGGTTTCAGACGTTACTCACACCGTCCCATTGGATGAGTGACGAGGTACAAACCATTTTAGCCCTATTAGTGATTTTATATGTTTAGGGTTTAGGGCTAGAGTTTAGGGTTTAGGGTTTAGGGTAGGCTAGGGTTTAGGCTTTAGGGTTGACTATTCTTTTGATTCTGTAGGTGATTGACTCTCTATTCCTCTTTGTTCGAAAGAAGATGGATACTCGTCCTGAATTATGTCGTTGGAAGTTCATCACAGTGGATGTAGTTGTAACGGTACGTACTTTCATAATATATAATTTCACTATATATGAAGTGTACTAAGATTGGATGTTGTGCAAGAATTTTTTAGACGAGGTGATGTGAACGAAGAACTCCTTCGTAGTGACCATGGGAACGACACATTTGATTGGAGCAGATACAAAACGGTCACTAGCTACGTCATGGGAGAACACATAGATTACGACGTTCCATGGAGTTCCATCGATGTTGTCTACATGCTCTTCAACTTAGGTAGAAACCACTAGGTTCTACTGTGCACTGACTTAGAAACAGGTGAATTCGCGTTGACGAATTCTTTAGTGGCACTGAATTCAGAGGCAAACATAACGAAGGAGTTGACTACGGTCTACACCATTTTTCCAAGATTGCTAATGAGGTGCAACGTTATGAAGGAGAAGTCGCCTCTTCCACTACATCCATGGCGATTCCAAAGGAAGATCGAAGTGTCACAACAACGAGATAGTGGAGATTGTGGGGTCTTTACTGTAAAGTTTTTAGAATATGATGTAACGAGATCCAATTTAGATAGTCTTAGTCGGGATAAAATGGAGTTTTGTAGGCGTTAATTTGCTGTACAACTTTGGGCCAATAGGCCATTATTTTAGTAAATTGTCTTTGTTTAGATTTCAGTACATGTGTAGTTCATATTTCAATAATATAATTCTTAAAGTATGTTTTCATTGTCATGCAACCTACTTTTCCAGTGAACTATATGTTAATAAACCATGCAAAATAGGTTTTTCCATGCCATGCAACGTAATTTCCCGATTTAAATTCAAGCCGAGATTGATTTTTAGGAAACAAGATAAAGAAATTGCTTGCTGTTTTTTTCCCGATCGTCTCAGTCTCGTTCTCGATCTCATTTTCGATAAAAAAAAAACAGAGACGTTTAGGAGGGGGCACAACGAATGAATATTGGCTCACTGTATTTCTTCCCAATCCCGGTCCCAGTTTCGACTTCGACCGAGAAAAAAAACAACAAACTTCATTGACTTGATTTTTTTTCCAGACCCTTATACACTTTGTAAAATAATGAAAGAAGAAAATATATACAACAAAATATAGCATTATTATAAAATTCATTTTCTAACCATCCGGGTTACAAACATACAATGAAAAACGTCATGAATATGTATATATGTACATAGATATGTATGTATGTATGTATGTATGTAGTTATACATCTATAAATATATATAAATATATATATACTCTCTTCAAAAAAAAAATATAAATAGATATATACACATATCGTATAGATATTTACAAATGACATGATGGTGGAGACGAAACAAATATACTGAGTATATATTTACAAATAACAAATGACATGAATATGTATATATACATATATACATACATATATAAATATATAAATATGCTAAATGCCAATAATATCATAGCTCAACGGGCATAAAGTTTGTTCTTTCGACCAAGAGAGGAGTGGTTCAAATCCCTCACCCCACATTGTCAAAAATATATATATTTTTTTTTATGGTGGACGATGGCGGTGGCCATGGGAGGAATAGAGAGAAATGAGGGAGAATGAGGGGGAAGGAAGATAGAGAAAAAGAAATAAAAAATATTTTAAATAAAAAATAAGAGACAATAATAAAATAATAATAAATATTTTTTGATAAAAAAAATTGCCACACCAACTTTAGTAATTATTGAAAAATTGGATGGAATGACCAAAATGAAACTAAATCCAATAAAATTGTTGAGTTTGAAAATTCAAGAACATAAATACAACTCAACTCAAACTCTAAGGAGTACAAGTATATTTTTCTTTTTGGAATGATAAAAAAGGTGCTCTTGAAAAGTATCAGTGCTCCTGAGAAAGTACTTCAACATTACTTTTGATTCAAAGTATGAATAGAAACGTTGAAGTAATTTACTTTTAAGAACTTTTTATGTATGTGTTGTAGTTAAAAGTACTCTTACAAAAAAACACTCTCAAATATGACTCTTTCTTAGCGATTTAATATATAAGATTAGACTTTTGAGATCTTTATGTAAAAAAAAAATAGGGAAAAATACACTTTTGGTCAGTTTTCAAACTCGACATTTTTACCCCTGAGGTTTGGATTTCGTTACACTATAGGTTCCTCCGTCAAATTTTTCATTAAATCCTAACGGATTGCTGACGTGACACCATTTTTTTATTAAAATTTTATTTTTTAAAAGATTTTAAATAAAATAACAATAAATTAATATATATATATATATATATATATATATTATTATTTCATTTCTTCCTCCCTTCTTATTGTTCATCTTCTTCCTCAAGTCCAGCCAACTACCAGCCATAGTGACCGCCATCTGTCGGCCGCCAGCCACCACCGTCACTGTCAGAGTTTTTTTTTAATCTTTTTCTTCCACTTTTCTTTCTTCCTCTTTCCCTTGTTTTCTTTTTTTTTTCTCAAAAACCAAAAGAAAAACGGAGGAGGGAGTTCCTCCCTCCCCGTTTCAGATCAGAGAAAATCCCAATCCAGCACACTCGCACATCAGTTAAATGCCCAAACCATACCAGAAGCAACCGAAACCAAACCAATCACAAACCAACCGAGGATAAACAACCATCCCAATGAGAGATGACTGCACAAACGCAACGGTCCAATCAAAATGGAGCAACAACCAACCCAACACAATCCAAAGCCCTAGCAAATCACACAATTACACAGAGTCAACTCGCAACCATCACAACAACTCCATTTTTCACACCAGACGGCCCCGACTCAACAAGAACGGCGCTCTTTGACAAAACTTGTGCCCTCACCACTTTCTGTAGAACTAATAGGAGGACTTTCCTTTTCAGAGAAGCCTTATTCTTCCCCATCCCCATCGCCAAATTGCACCACTTCCTCTTCGGTTACCCCATTCATGTGTGTGTCTGTCTGGCTTTTGGTTTTTTTTTTATTTTTTTATTTTGGCAAATTCGATAAGAATGAGAGCTACACTCAGTATCACAAATTCGAGTGATCCAACAACTTCAATCCACAGCGAGGCTCTTCAGGCACTCATTCTAAGCCCAGCGGTGCCAGTGGGTCCACCCCTTCTTCATCGATCGCTTCTAATCGTCGATCGCTTGAGAACCCAACCATTTTTTCTACCGACGTAGAAGGTGTAGGCTTGAGAGAGAGAGAAAACAGGGGAAGAGAATGCAGAGAGCGAGGCAGAGAGATCTGAAAGACGCCATTGAAGAGTTGTTTTAGAGAGAAGGAGAAACGAAGGAGAACGCCTACATGCACAGAACTGAAGACGCGAATGAGTCAATCACCTGCACGCACAAAAAAAATCACCTAAGAACGTCGTCAACGTCACAGCTTGTCGAAGACGCAAAAGAGAAGGACCGACAAAGAGAGATCTGAAAATCGCCGACAGCAATGAGGTTGTCGAGGATGGTGGTGGCGGTCGGCAGCAGTGAGGTTAGGGTTTAAAAGGAGAAGTAAACGGAAAGGAAAGGAAAAACAAAAAAAAATTATAAAAAAATCTATTTAAACATTATTTTATTTTAAAAAATAAAAAATAAATAATTTTTTTAATAAAAAAATGGTGCCACGTTAGCAATGCGTTAGGATTTAATGAAAAATTGGATGGAGGGACCAATAGTGTAACGAAATCCAAACCGAATGTCGAGTTTGAAAACTCAGGGACCAAAATGAAACCTAACCCAAACCTCAGGGACATAGGTGTATTTTTCCCAAAAAAAAATATCTTTTAAACAAAATTTGTGGCAATTACTAGTATATATGATAGCAATGGGTCATTTTGTTTCGTGGCAACCCATTATAATTTTTCAAAGAAAAAAGGTTAAATTACAAGATTGATCCCTAAGGCCTTGTTTGATAACCATTTGGTTTTTGAAAATCATGCTTGTTTTCTTCCAATTTTCTTACCATGGTTTGCAAATTTGTTAAGGACACATTTGACTTCTTAGCCAATTTTCAAAAAAAACTAAGGTTTTGAAAACTAAAAAAAGTAGTTTTCAAAACTTGATTTGGTTTTTGATAACATGAGATGAAGGTAGATAACAATACAAATAAACTTATAGGTGGAAGTAGTGTTTATAGGCTTAATTTTCAAAAACCAAAAACCAAATGGTAATCAAACGGGGTCTGAACTTTTAGAGCTATGTCCAATTGATTCCTAAATTATTATGCAATGTCTAATAGATCCTTGATTTATGAAAGATTTTTACAATTCAAGAATCTATTGGACACAAAATTAATAGTTCAAGGACGACCTATATAGACAATTTTTTAAAGTTCAAAGGCCTAATAAACACAAATCTACTAGTACGTGCTCGTGAAGGATGTGGCTTTAGCACATATCATTGTGTACGAGACTTCCTCCATCATTGACTAGTACCTCTGCACCAAGATTTTAGTATTTTAGTACAAAGTATTTGTGTAGCTTAGCCTAACAAAGATTTCAGCTGTTTTTTAGTACACATCATTTGACCAAAGATTTTAGAGCTTGCTTTAAAAAGCTTGGTGGGGTTTAGAGATTGCTTTTTAAAAGCTTGGTTAGGAGATTGAGGCAACTATGGCTAAGGTAAAATTGAGTAAAAGAAAAAGGTGTGGCATTCATTGGAGTGTTTTTGAATCTTAGCTTCTGGCTTGAAGTGGAGAATTGAAAAAAGGGATATTAGTACCTATAAATTCTATCTCCATGGAAAATGAAATGTGTGTAAGGAGGGAATTTGAAGACTATATAGATAGAGAGAAACAACTATTTTATAACCATGTTGAGTTTATTAAAGTAATTCTTATATCAAATTCATTTTTCATCATTCCAAGTCAAGGACTTATTTGGTTAAGTTGGGGTATAAATATATTTTATAGGTAAACAATGAAGATGTTCATGTTGGTAAAAGAAATAACAATAGAGAAATATAGTGTAAAGTAAAGTGGAGGAAGGGGCTTACAAGGTTGACGTTTCTCTAAGAAATTATACAAGCACGTCCCAAATGAGATGGAACCTTGTGATACTTTTCAAAATGAGGTCCTAACATATTTTGTAACAAAGATAAAATTTGTAAAATATCAAAATTCATCGTATTATACTATACGGTTGTTTCTTAAAAAAAATTATATATATATATATATATATATGAAACTAAGAAAATGTCACCAAACAATTATATAACAATGATATTTTATTTAGAAAGTGTCATCCTCCGAACTTTATTTGAAGCAAAATCCTCAATCAACTCTCTCCAAAATATCATTCTCAATCGCTATCAATGATTAAAATTGAATTTCTAAGATGATAAGGGAGAAAATTAAAAGGTTTGATGTTTAATTTAATGCACGCCAGCCACAAAGTTGTTTTTCAGGGGTTCAACCTTTTCAATTTGAGACCCTTAAATTTTGGGGTCCTTTGATAGATCACAACTCACACGTACTAAAGGATAGCCCCTGAAATTATACTTAGAGAATTGTCCATCCTAGTAGGGGCAATTGTTGGGAATGACTTAATCTTGGCCTAGTGTGGTGTGCATGAAGACCTTTGTCCCACATGGATAAGATTAGAGTTGGGAAGAGTGTTTTTATACAATCACTCTTCCTTACCTTTGTAAAAGTGGTTATGAGTTGAAACAAGTCTTCACCCCACACGCACGCGCCGCCGCCGTCGGTCGGACGGGTTCGGGTAACCGCGCTTGCGCGAAATAAAAGAGAGCGGTTTTATTTTTTGGGCCAAGATATTTTTCATTTTCTTTATATTTATTTTTATTTTAAATCCCATCACCACGTGTCCCTCCGCGAGTTGCCATTCGTCCGCCCAGTCTGTGCATTGACCGCTGACCGAGTTTTGCAACGCCCAGTCCGTGTGTTGACCGTCCAAATCGCATCTGACACGTGGCGATCCATGGTGACTTGTCTGTTGGTACATTCCTCCTATAAAAGGATGTATACCAAGCCTCACTTCAACATTCATTTTTCCATCCTCTCTTCTTTACTTCTGAGCGAAAGCAAATCCTTGATTCCAATCCTTCTCTCTCGAGTGCACGAACGAGGAGGGTGTTGTGTTAACCTTGGGGAGCAACCGGCGAAAAACGATTTAGCACCGTGGTCGTGCCGAAATTGCTTTCAAGGCAGTGGTTATCTCCACGACACAACAATTTTGTTTCTCTATTCCGTCCTTCAAGTTGAAAGCAATTTAAAATGTCCATCAAACCCGGGAAACATCTTCCAGATCTATCCAAGCTAGAACCTCTTGATGGTTCTAACTATCGTCGCTGGTCTCAGAAGCTGCTCATCTTCTTTGAACAACTGGAGGTTGACTACATTTTGACCACCGATTACGTGGAGAAATCAGCAGTACCGGGTGATCTCGAAAAAACCAAAGAAGTCCAACCTGATCCACACAGTTCCAAGGAGGTTGAAACAGTTCCTCCAAAAGCAAAGAGCGGTCATGACATTGATCCAGAAAAATTCATGAAAGACAACAAGGTGGTTCGCGGTCATCTTCTCAACCACATGAACGACTCACTATTCGACCTATTCGTTGTTCAAAAGTCAGCTAAAATTATCTAGGACACTCTGGAGTCCAGATATGGCGGCGATGATGCAGGAAGGAAAAAGTACGTGGTCGGTAAGTGGATGCGTTTCCAAATATCGGATGACAAACCAGTGATGGACCAGGTTCACGAGTACGAGAATCTAGTGGCAAACATTCTGACAGAGGGTATGAAGATGTGCGAGAATCTCCAAGCGAATGTCTTGCTCGAAAAATTCCCTTCTTCATGGAGCGACTACCGCAATCATTTAAAGCACAAGAAGAAGGACCTGACGTTACAAGAGTTGATCAGCCACATGCGAACTGAAGAAGCCAACAGGCAAAAGGATAAGTTGGAATCTAAGTCTTTGAATTCAGTTAATGCTAACCTTGTTGAATCTTCTGCTGCATCAAAAGACAAGTTTAAAAATAAAAATAAAGACAAATCCTCGCAGAAGAAGAACCATCCATTCAAGTCTCCTAGCGGGAAAATAGAGAAGGAGAAGTCCAAACTGATATGTTATGTCTGCGGGAAACCAGGGCACAAATCCTATCAGTGCAACCAGAGGAAAGGGAAACCAGATCGGAAGCCTGATGGTGCACAAGCCAACGTTGTTGAAGCAGACGATATTATTGCTGCAGTGGTGGTGGAGGCTAACTTGGTGAAGAATAAATCAGACTGGATTCTTGACACTGGTGCCTCAAGACACTTCTGCTTAAATCGAAGCTTGTTCCACGAGTTCCATGACACTGTTGATGGTGAATGCGTATACATGGGAAACTCGGCCACTGCTAGAGTACTTGGGAAAGGGAAGGTTCTCTTAAAACTTACTTCTGGAAAAACTTTATCTCTGAATGATGTATTGTATGTTCCTTCATTGCGTAGGAATCTGGTGTCTGGAAGTCTGTTGAACAGGGCAGGGCTTAGAATTGTGTTTGAAGCTGACAAGGTTGTCATCACTAAAAATGGTGACTTTGTTGGTAAGGGGTATCTAGCTGATGGTGTTTTTGTGTTAAACACTGTTTCTACCCCTGCTGAATTGAATGAAAGTACATCTCGTTTTGCTTACATTGTTGAATCTGTTGATGTGTGGCATGGTAGACTAGGTCATGTGAATTTTGCATCTATCAAAAGGCTTAAACAATTGCATCTGCTTAATGTATCTGAGACACCTGAAAATAGTAGATGTTATGTATGTGTAGAGGCAAAATTTGCTAAAAAACCTTTTAAGCCTGTTACAACGAGATGTACTGAGCTGCTTGAATTAATTCACTCTGATCTAGCTGATTTCAAAAACACTACTAGTAGAGGTGGAAAAAATTATTATATATCTTTTGTCGATGATTTCTCTAGATACACGAAAATATATTTTCTGAAATCAAAAGATGAAGCTAGTAGCATGTTTAGAAAATACAAAGCAGAAGTAGAAAACCAACCAGATAAAAGGATTAAAAGGTTAAGATCCGATAGGGGAGGTGAATACAATGACAAGTCTCTCAAGGAGTTTTGTGAATTAAATGGTATTATCCATGAGAGTACTGCACCATATTCTCCTCAACAAAATGGCATAGCTGAACGTAAAAATAGATCATTAAAAGAAATGATGAATGCTATGTTACTAAGTTCTGGATTGCCTAACAGTATGTGGGGGGAAGCTGTGCTTTCTGCCTGTTTTGTTCTTAATAGAGTTCCTCACAAACGGCTGGATAAGACACCATATGAGCTTTGGAAAGGATATTCACCGAACCTGAGCTATCTGAAGGTATGGGGGTGCTTGGCTAAAGTGGCATATCCGGTATTTAAGAAACCTACGGTAGGATCTAAAACCTTTGACTGTGTGTTTATTGGTTATGCTCATAATAGTGCAGCATATAGGTTCGTGTGTTTAGATGATAATTCAATTTGTGAATATAGAGATGCTGAATTTTTCGAACACATCTTTCCTATGATTAAAAATGAGCCAGATAATATCTCACGATCTAGTCAGGTGTCTGTTTGTCCTTCATCTACTGTTGATATTATGCATGAATCTGAACCTAGAAGGATCAAAAGAAAGAATTGAGAAAGATTTTGGATCGGATTTTTTAACTGTTTTTCTTGTTGAAAACTCAGATAAAATAGACGATCAATTTGCATGCATGTATCTAATAGATGAGGATCCTAAAACCTACCAAGAGGCCTTAAGATCTGTAGATTCTAGTTTCTGGAAAGAGGCCATTAAAAGTGAACTGGATTCTCTAATTATGAATCAAACGTGGAACTTGGTAGATTTACCTAAGGGGAATAAACCTATTAGGTGTAAGTGGATTTTTAAAAGGAAAATTAGACCAGATGGCTCAATTGAAAAATTCAAGGCTAGATTAGTGGTTGTGGGCTATTCTCAAAAACAAGGTATTGATTACTTTGATACTTACTCTCCTGTAACTAAAATAGCTACTAATAGATGTTTGGTCGCTCTTTTAGCTATTCGTGGGCTGTTAATACATCAGATGGATGTGAAAACAGCATTTCTCAATGGAGATTTAGAAGAGGAGATATATATGACACAACCTGAAGGCTTTGTAATTTCAGGTCAAGAAGACAAGGTATGTCAACTTAAAAAATCTCTTTATGGTCTTAAACAAGCTCCCAAACAATGGTATGAGAAATTTAATAATACCTTAGTAAACAATGAGTTTAGGGTAAATTCTTCTGACACATGTGTTTACTCGAAATTGTTTGGTGTTGATTATATGATTATCTGCTTGTATGTTGATGACATGCTTATTTTCGGTACGAATTTAAAAGTAATAAATGATACCAAGTTGTTTTTATCCTCACACTTTGAGATGAAAGATTTAGGAGAGGCTGATGTGATACTTGGTGTTAAATTGAGGAAAACCGAAAATGGGTATTCTTTGAGTCAATCACACTATGTTGAAAAGATGCTAAAGAGATTTGAATGTTTTGATGATATGCCTGTAAGAACACCTTATGATGCTAGTATGAAACTTAAGAAAAATAAAGGGGATAGTGTCTCTCAATCTGAATATGCAAAAATTATAGGTAGCGTGATGTACCTGATGAATTATACTAGACCTAATATTGCATATACTGTGAGTAGATTGAGTAGGTATACACATAATCCTGATAAAAATCATTGGGTTGCACTTCGTCGTTTGTTAAGGTACCTTAAAGGTACAGTAGATTACTGTTTGCAATTTAATAAATTTTCTGCAGTATTAGAAGGTTATTCTGATGCAAACTGGGTAACTGATAACGACGAAGTAAGCTCAACTAGCGGGTATGTGTTCGTTTTTGGTGGAGGAGCTATATCATGGAAATCTGCAAAGCAGACGTGCATTGTGCGTTCCACCATGGAGTCTGAGTTTATAGCTCTCGAGCTTGCAGGGCAAGAGGCGGAGTGGTTGAGAAGTTTACTTCAAGACGTTCCACTGTGGGGGGCGTCAGTGCCAGTCTCTTTGCACTGTGATTCACAAGCTGCCATAGGAATTGCCAAAAGTAGTGTATATAATGGCAAGAGAAGGCATATACGCCTAAGACATGGAGTTGTGAAACAATTGTTGAAAGGTGGAGTTATCTCCTTGGAGTATGTGAGGTCTGAGAGGAATTTGGCAGATCCTCTCACCAAAGGCCTAACAAGGAGAGTAATTCTAGAGTCCTCAGCAAGTATGGGACTCAAAATGTCGAAATGAGTCCATAGCCCTTTATTTGGGTGGTCCAAATACGGACTTGATGGACACATCTTTTTTGGAAAGTCTTCATAGCTCAAGTTTCGAGTGGTTTACTGCGGTAGACTTGATGAAGCATAACGTGATTGTGAAGGTGTGGCCGCATTCTATGAAAGAGTGTAATGAATCTCTTTCTAGAGCTTTCACGATGACCCAAGGTGTTTGTGTGCATGGCCTTAAATTGCACTTGTTTTACTACCGTATCGCGGAATCAAGGAAAACATGAGGATACAAACGTGTTGTGGGGGCCTAAACCATAACTATTGAAAGTTCAAAAGGTAACTTACTTTCACTATGCTGGTAATTGCCTTACTTCACTATGCGTTAATTCAAATCGAAAGATATTAATGCTTAAGTTTAAATTCCTCCTTTGCTCAGAAAATATTGCTTACAGTCATTCGTGGGGATTGTTGGGAATGACTTAATCTTGGCCTAGTGTGGTGTGCATGAAAACCTTTGTCCCACATGGATAAGTTTAGAGTTGGGAAGAGTGTTTTTATACAATCACTCTTCCTTACCTTTGTAAAAGTGGTTAAGAGTTGAAACAAGTCTTCACCCCACACGCGCGCGCCGCCGTTGCCGTCGGTCGGACGGGTAACCGCACTTGCGCGAAATAAAAGAGAGCGGTTTTATTTTTTGGGCCAAGATATTTTTCATTTTCTTTATATTTATTTTTATTTTAAATCCCATCGCCACGTGTCCCTCCGCGAGTTGCCATTCGTCCGCGTCCGTGTGTCCAGTCCGTGTGTTGACCGTCCAAATCGCAGCTGACACGTGGCGATCCATGGTGACTTGTCCATTGGTACATTCCTCCTATAAAAGGATGTAAACCAAGCCTCACTTCAACATTCATTTTTCCATCCTCTCTTCTTTACTTCTGAGCGAAAGCAAATCCTTGATTCCAATCCTTCTCTCTCGAGTGCACGAACGAGGAGGGTGTTGTGCTAACCTTGGGGAGCAACCGGCGAAAAACGATTTAGCACCGTGGTCGTGCCGAAATTGCTTTCAAGCAGTGGTTATCTCCACGACACAATAATTGTGTTTCTCTATTCCGTCCTTCAGCAATGCTCTTAATATTTCTTCATCTAGAAGGAGAAAGTTTGTTGGAGGCCTTAGAAGGGGCTACCAAGATTGGGAATGAGGGATATAATAGATTGCAAATTCCTAATCGACATTCTTTCGTGTATGTATGAGTGTCTAACTGAAACAAAATGAATAGGTAAATGATACACTTTCAGACTTTTAAAAGATTTTAGGGATGAAGTTGAAAAATGACACAATTGTATATTTAGCTACAAATTTTGTGAAAATAAATTCATATTTCTTTCATCTTTTGATGACTTGAATCTTTATTTGAACATCTCATTCAAAACTAATGAAATTAAATCCATATAAGAGAAAGAAAAAATATAGGGAGTGGGCGTAGGCAAATTAAGCCATTATGGGGTCAAAAACAACTGTGGAGTGGTTGGCGATATGCAAACTGAATTGGCCTCCTTTCTCAGTGACATCAATCTTCTCCATCCCACTAGGAGGCTTCATTTCAAACTTTGAAACCAATTTGGCAACGATGAGCCCTAAGATTGGCATTGCCAAAACTATTCCAGGGCAACTTCTCCTTCCAACTCCAAATGGTAAGAATCGGTAATCCACTTTCCCTGCTGCAACAGCTTCTGTGCCACTTTCTTCTTCAAAGAACCTTTCGGGCCTAAATTCCTCTGGATTTTTCCACCATGCAGGGTTGTTTGCTAGCCACCATGCATTGACCACCACCTTGGATTCCTTTGGAATGGTGTACCCTCCCAACTTTGCCTCCTCTAAGTTCATATGTGGCACCAACAATGGTATTGGAGTGTGCAATCTTAGTGTCTCTTTCACCGTCGCTTGCAAGTATGGCAATTCGTGAAGGTTGGATTCAGTCACTTCCTTTCCTTTTAGGATGTTTCCAATCTCCTCCCGAATCTTTTGTTGGATGTTTGGATGATTCACAAGCTCTGCTATTGCCCATTCCATCGACCATAATGTCGTCTCTATCGCTGCCACGTTGATGTTCTCTACGATGTAGATCACATTCTCTTCACTGATCTCACCTTTCAATTGAGCGTCTATGATATGATCCATGGCACAACTTATCTTGTGCTTGTCTCCATTGGCAGCCATTATCTTCCTGTTAATAATTGATAAAATCAATCATGTTAGTTAAATATGATTGGATTTGAAATTACAAAACGTGCAGATAATGTAATGACCTTTCTATTACCTTCTTTTCTCAACGTAGTTTTTGTTGAAAAAATCCAATCTCCTACTCTGCAAATCCCTACACTTGTTCAAGTACCCTCTCAAGAAGGGTCTGAGCAAAGGAATAAAATCTCCATAGTTGTATTCGAAGCTTTGTGCCAATTGACTCCTTTTTGAGTTGAATTGAGTTGCTTCAATGAACAAAGGATCCTCTTGGGACTCAAACTTTGCATCGAACATCATTCTGTACATGATATTGTACAACATCAATTGCAAACGTTTTCTAATAACTATCCCTTCCAATTGGAACTTCTTGTTACTCTTAAGATCACGAACCACAGAGTCCATCTCATCCTCCCACATGCCACTGTAGTTGTGCACCACCTTATTCGTGAAAAACGGCAACGTCATGATTCTACGCATCTTACGCCAATGGTCTCCATAAACCGTAAACACCATATCCTGACCATTTCCAGTAAAGATATCAAACACAACATTACGAGGGCGAGAGCCAAACTCAACGCCCTGCGCATGAAGAACCTGACTGGCAAGCTCGGCATCAGACACGACAACGAGATTCTTGGAGCCAAGCTTCAAGAGGAAGATAGAGCCGAATCTCTTGCACAAGGAAGCAAGAAGGCGATGGTTGAGGTCATTGCCAACTTGGAGCCAATTGCCAAAAATGGGGATGGAGAGAGGGCCAGGAGGAAGCTTGGAAGAGAAGGCCATGGAAGAGATGATGTAAGTAAGGAGAGGAAGAAGGAAGATGGTGACTCCAAAAGCAATTGGAGACATTGGGAATATGAACTTAGTAACAAGAGAAACAACAACCATTGTAGACAGAGAAAGAAAAGCACTGGAAGCCATATGATATGATCAGAGAGAGAGAGAGAGAGGCTTGAGAGATGGAAAGAGTGAGATATGGTTTATATAGAAAGGGTTTGGGGGTAGGAGCCAAAACTGTGTGCTATTATTGTTTATTACAAGTAAAAAATAGAGGTGTGTGGGTTTTGGTGAGAAAATATTTAAATTAAAAGGTCAAAACTTGGCGTTGGTGATGGTTGGTGAAAGCCGACCTTGCCAACTATTAGCAGTGCTTTGTCCAAATTTGACCATGTTTAAGTACTTTTGCCTAGACTCAACGTGCTCCTTTCATGTTTATAAATTATTATGTGAGAGAGAGAGCTTTTTCTTATACTTGATTGGTTAGTTGTGTGGCTGCTTTTATAATACCTTGACTTTTGGCATCTTTCTTTAGCTATTGAACAAAATCAGGTCAAAAAAAACACTTTTAGTCCATCTACTATCATGGTATAACAGCAATTTAGCTTCTAAGCTATAGTTTGCAACGGTTTAGTTTCTATAGTATTTCAAATTTGTAATAGTTTAGTACTTAATTTTGTGAAAAAAATTATTAATATTAAATGAGTCTTAAATTGATTAGGGATTAAATGTGTTAATAAACAAATATAATAAAAATTAGGAAAAAATACACTTTAGGTTTCATTTTGGTCCCTGAGTTTTCAAACTCAACAATTTAGACCCTGAGGTTTGAATTTTGTTTCATTTTGGTTCCTCCGTCAAATTTTATGTTAATAATTAATAGAATGCTGACATGACACTGATTTTTTATTAAAAAAATATTTTTTTAATTTTTTTAATAAAAATATTATTTTTTATATATATTTCCTCTTCTCCCTCTTCTTCTTCCTTCTTCTTCTTCTTCAACCTCCTTCTTTTTCAACTTCAACTTCTTCAACCACCCACCATCAAACCTGTCGTCGGCGGCCGACAATATTTTTTTTTCCTCTTTTCTCCCTTCTCTTCTTTTCCTTTCCCTACCTTTTCTTTAAAAAAAAATATAGAAAAGAGGGGAGAGAACCCCGTTTCCAGTGACATCAACTCCTTCTTTTCTTCTCTCTGGTCAACGACTTCTATTTCCGACGACATCCAACACGTTTCCGCCAGCCATTGACCCCTTCGTTCAGATCTGGAAGTCGTGACCCCTTTGTTCCGTCGTTCAGCTTCTGTCTTCGCTGCTGTCTGTGGTGCTCACGCAAAGGACCGTCGGAAACGAGCTGGATGTCGCATGAGGCGGTCGAATTTCAGATCAACTGTCCGTGTTTTCTTGTCCTCGTCGTTGTTCGTTTTATTAAACAGAGATCTGGAACGGGCTCGTTCCATTCGATTCCTTTTTTTTAATAAACAGCCCAGATTTGCGTTCGTCGGCAGTGGACAGCGCGACGAACGGTAGCAACTGTGAACAGATTCAGTGACCCATGCTTCAACTACCCCCAGTGCTCCAAAGCCTACTTTGTTTCAAAAAAAAAACAGAGAAAGGAGAAGAGAGGAAGAAAGGAAGGAGAAGAAGAGAAAAAAAAATAGTCGGCGAGCGGCGACGGTCGCCTATGGGAGTTGCAAGGTAGTGGTGATGGTAAGGAGGAAGAAGAAGAAGGGAGGGAAAAATGAAAGGGAAAAATAAATTGAAAAGAAAAATATTATTTAATTAATTTATTATTATTTTATTTTTAAAAATTTAATAAAAAAAAATAGTGTCACGTCAGCCATCTATTATATTTAACCGAAAAGTGAAACAAAATCCAAACCTTAGGGACTAAATTGTTGAGTTTGAAACCTCAGGGACCAATAAAATGAGACCTAACTCAAACCTCAGGGACCAAAAGTGTATTTTTCTCTAAAAATTAACACTTAATTTTGTGAGGATTTTTCGTGTTAAGGATTAAACTGTTACAAATTTTAAAGCACAAGGACCAAAGACTAAATTATTACAATTTTGAAATTACAAGGACTAAGGTACTCCATACCATAAATTATTACTCTTTTTTTTTTTATTAAAGTAGTTCTACTAAAGGTAGTCCATACCCATTGATAGCGAGCATAGCTTGCTATTTTTCCCTATTTAATTTAGTTAGTCTTTGAGTAATTTGTAGCCATTTTATTGCACTTTAATGTTTATTTTGTAGGAAATTGTTATTTTGAGCTAAAACGATAATTTGGAGTTGATCGGGTGTTCGGGACGCAAAAGGATGCCAAAGAACCAAAAAGAATCAAAGTTGGAGGCTTAAGTTTGAGTCAAACCCGAGAGCTAGCGTCGAGACGCTGCTTTCTGGGCGTCTCAACGCTTATTTTCCTTTTCTGTTTTTGGCGGTAGCAGGGACAGAGTCGCGACGCTATGCACAACGTCGCGACACTACAGACAATTTTCCTATATATTCTTCGTTTTGAGCTACGGATTGGGGGCGGCCAATTAGAGAGAATTTAACCCTAATTTCGACTAGAGACCTTCTGTGGGAGCTGAAGCAAGGCCAAGGAGCGGGAACCTAGCTTGGAGGCGTGGAGATCGTGACGGGGACGTGCCGGTTTCGATGACTTTTAGCGTTTTCCTTCCTTTCTCTTATCTTTAGTTAGATTTAATGGCTTGTCCATGCTTAGTTTATCTTGTAACGCCATGTATGAGTAGCTAAGCTTGTTACTTAGGGATTGATGTAGTCTTTTTAAGTTTATGGATTGATTTATGGGATGAATTGTGCAATTGTTTTATGTTTGCAATCTTGTTTAAATGCTTTCAATTAATTGGCTTACTAGTTGAATGATCTAAGTGTTAGTCTTGCTCGGAAGAGGGGATTTAGAGTAGACTTAATTAAGATTGCATGACTAAAGTAGAAATTCTAAACTCGTGACGGAATTTAGAGTAACTTTAGAATTTGTCAAAAAGGACTAAATGTCTTGCATGTTAACGAACTTAGATAGGGATATCAAGTTAGTTAATATGCATGAGAACCAATTATACTCGGGAGAGGTAGTTGTGATTAAAGGTTCTTAGACTCATAAAACCATTGTGCGTTGTAATTCATTCCCTAAAATCAATCCTAGACTAAATTGACGAAATCAATTCCCTAAGTGTTCTTTCAATTGAATCTCCATCGTTTGTTTGCATCGCTTTAATTTTATAAAATTCACTACTTTTCGGTCCCTAAATAAAATTGAACAAGATTATTCATGGTAATTGATTTAACTTAAAAATTCAATCTAGAGGACGACACTCGATTTCGCAATCACTTTATTATTACTTGACCCGTGCGCTTGCGGTAGAAAAATTTCACATCACCTATTTTTTAACTTGGGGTTTTATTATTATTATTATTTTAAAATATGTATTAATATTACACATGACTATTGACTATAGGCACCTTTTTCATAAAAAGTAACTAAAAAAACATTGAGAGAACTACTAGCATATATGATGGCAATGGGTCATTCTATTTTACAACAACCCACCACAAAATACATATATATATATATATATAAAACCATCATGTTACCAAAAAAAAAAATAGAATAAAATATAATAAAGAGTTTAATCCATTTATTGAGGTTATGTTATATAATAGATTCTTGGTAGTTTCAATACAATTATGTTTTAAATATAAGAATCAATTCATAATAATAAGTTTAGTTTAATAAGTTGCATTAAAATCTTGTTGTGTTTTGAAAAGGAGATCAGATGAAAACTCTGGTGAGTTCTGGTTGAAAAATTGAGGCAGAAAATGAGTCATTCCTTGTAGAGTATTTGAATCCTACCCTTGGCTTGAGGTGGAGAATTGAAAACTACACTTAACACTCTTAAATCTATATATAGATAGTAAAAAGACATATAGATGATTATTTTATGGGAAAAAATGTCAAGTATATCAAGGTCGTTCTTATATTTAGTGACAATGATCTTACAACTTATTCGACATCATTTCTTGTCATGAAAATAAGTTCGGATACTTATATGTTTTAGATCTAATGAAAGAATAAAATGTGTTAGGGAAAACAAAAATAGTGGAGAAAATGTAGTGCAAATTAAAGTGGAGAAGGAGGAAGCTTGTTGGAGGGATAATGAAGGGGCTAAAAAAGTGGGAATAAATTAAAATTTGATTGTAAAATGTTGATTGGGATTCTTTCATTGTATGCATGAGTGGCTGGTTAAAAAGAAATATGAATACATCAAAGGGTGAAGTTCAAAAACAAAATTATATATATATTTAGCTATGACCAATTTTGAGAAGAATAAATTTGTATTGAGTTTGATCTTTATTTCAACAAGACATTCAAAAGTAATGAAAATAAAATCAAAGGAAGAGAAAATATGGAGAGTGGGTGTAGGAAAATTAAGCAATTATGGGGTCAAAAACAACTGTGGAGTGGTTGGCGATATGCAGACTAAACTGTCCTCCTTTCTCGGTGACATCGATCTTCTCCATTCCACTAGGAGGCTTCATTTCAAACTTTGAAACCAATTTGGCAACGATGAGTCCTAAGATTGGCATTGCCAAAACTATTCCAGGGCAACTTCTCCTTCCAACTCCAAATGGTAAGAATCGGTAATCCACTTTCCCTGCTGCAACAGCTTCTGTGCCACTTTCTTCTTCAAAGAACCTCTCTGGTCTAAACTCCTCAGGATTCTTCCACCACTCAGGGTTGTTCGCCAGCCACCATGCATTGACCACCACCTTGGATTCCTTTGGAATGGTGTATCCTCCAAGCTTTGCTTCTTCCAAGTTCATATGTGGCACCAACAATGGTATTGGAGTGTGCAATCTTAGTGTCTCTTTCACTGTTGCTTGTAAGTATGGCAGTTCATGAAGGTTAGATTCTGTCACCTCCTTTCCTTTTAGGACATTGGTTAGCTCCTCCCGAATCTTGCGTTGAATTTCGGGATGATTCACCAACTCAGCTATTGCCCATTCCATCGACCATAATGTGGTTTCTATCGCTGCCACGTTGATGTTCTCTACGATGTAAATCACATTCTCTTCACTGATTTCACCTTTTATTTGAGCGTCTATGATATGATCCATGGCGCAACTTATCTTGTGCTTGTCTCCATTGGCAGCCATTATCTTTCTGTTAACAATCAATAACATCAATTGCATTGGTTTAATTAATAATGTTGAAAATTAATCGCATTGGTTAAACAAAATTGAATTTGAAATGAGAAAATATGCAAATAATATATAATTGACTTTTTTAATACCTTCTTTTCTCAACGTAGTTTTTGTTGAAAAAGTCTAGCCTCCTACTCTGCAAATCCCTACACTTATTCAAGTAACCTCTCAAGAAGGGCCTGAGCAAAGGAATGAAATCTCCGTAGTTGTATTCAAAGCTTTGTGCTAATCGACTCCTTTCTGAGTTGAATCGAGTTGCTTCAATGAACAAAGGATCCTCTTGGGACTCAAACTTTGCGTCGAACATCATTCTATACATGATATTGTACAACATCAGTTGCAAACGCTTCCTGATGACTATCCCTTCCGATTGAAACTTCTTGTTACTCTTGAGGTCACAAACTACAGAGTCCATTTCGTCCTCCCACATGTCACTATAGTTGTGCACCACCTTATTTGTGAAAAACGGCAACGTCATGATTCTACGCATCTTACGCCAATGATCTCCATAAACCGTGAACACCATATCCTGACCATTTCCAGTGAAGATATCAAACACGACATTACGAGGGCGAGAGCCAAACTCAACGCCCTGCGCATGAAGAACCTGACTGGCAAGCTCAGCATCAGACACGACAACGAGATTCTTGGAGCCGAGCTTCAAGAGGAAGATCGAGCCGAATCTCTTGCACAAGGAAGCAAGAAGGCGATGGTTGAGGTCATTGCCAACTTGGAGCCAATTGCCAAAGATGGGGATGGAGAGAGGGCCAGGAGGAAGCTTGGAAGAGAAGGCCATGGAAGAGATGATGTAAGTAAGGAGAGGAAGAAGGAAGATGGTGACTCCAAAAGCAATTGGAGACATTGGGAATATGAACTTAGTGAGAAGAGATACAAGAAGCATTGTAGACAGAGAAAGAAAAGCACTAGATTTTGTTGAAGAGCAAGCCATTTCTTGAGAAAGAGAGAGGCTTGATGATGAATGGAGTTGGAGAAATGAAGATTATATATAGAAGCCCTTTTGGGGTTGGTGGGGTTTGGTGAGAGATTTAGTTTAGATGGGAAAAAAAAAATTAAACTATTTGGGTTAGGTAAAAGCACTTACAAGAGAACCTAAAATATTTCTCTGTCAACTTTGATCATCTTCAACATGCTTTTATAATATTCAATAGAGAGAAAAAGCACTTTCCTTGACTGCTGTGAGAGAGAGAGAGAGAGAGAGAGACAGAGGTCAAAGTGTGCATGCACTGCCTTTTTCAAACCAAACAAAGAGCTGGTCAACAATCAACTCCTTATTTAATGTTTTTAGGGTTTGGTTCTAATTTTATAAAATTTAATGTTTTTAGGGTTTGGTTCTAATTTTAATGTCTTTTATTTTCCTTTTTAGATTTATTAATTGCCAAGGGTGTCAAACTTTTCTATGGAAATGCCAAATATTCTTTTCCCATTTATTTCCATATTCTTTTCCCATTTATATTTTGAAGACAAGTTAGGAAATGTGTATTTCCATCCCCAATACTCTTTTGCTATCCCTAATTTTTGAAAAAGTAATATTCTATTATATATCTTGTCCATGAATATATATATATATATATATATATACACACATATATAATTTCAAGATTGCAAAGAAGACTTTTTCAAAAGGTTTCCCAACCCTAACCTCAGAGGATTTTTGAAGGGTCAAGAACTGTTTTGGGAGCGAAGATGGGGAAGGCTTCCTTGACCCTATCTTGGTCGTTGACTCTCCAATTAACTGCCCATGATCATTGAATTTTTTTAGACAATTATAATTTTAATCCTTATGCTCTAACTCTAGTTTTAATTTGACCTCTATGTTTTAAAAGTTTTATTATCATACTTGGTGCTTTGATTTAAACTTACCTTGTTAGTGAGGAGCAACAAAAATGCAACAAAAATCCAATGTGATCAATTTATTTACAAATGTAGTAAATCAGTTCCATGATGTAATATTTTCTACTGATGATGTGGGACCTTATGAGTTACATACTATTTAAAAAATCAATTTGGCTCGCGTTTTTAGAAGTAAAACATTTTTTTTTAGTACATCAACATTTGGGGGTGGGGGATTCGAACCTCTAACCTCATGGTCGAGGGTACATGCCAATTACCGCTGAGCTAAGCTCGCTTTGGCTTTTAGAAGTAAAACATTGTTCGCAAGGCTAATCTTATTTTAATGATGCTTTATTTAACTAATTCTAAAATGTAACTTCAAATAATCTTTTCAAAAAAAAAATGTAACTTCAAATAACTTGTCATATTTGATTTTTTTCAATCTAAATATAGTTCAATTGGTTAGGTACCTATTCTCGACAAAGAGGTCGGAGGATCAAATCTCCCCCTACACATTTGTTCAACTCAAAAAAAAAAAATTTCATATTTGATTTATGTTATTTCTCCCTAATGTAGTAACATCTATTACGTTTTGATGAAAAGGATAAAAGATTATTATAAAAAAAAAAAAAAAAAATTGTTAAAATATAAGAATGCAATGTTTTTTTTTCCAATCAACCTCCCCCCAAATTTCAAAATAAATAAATATATATATATATATATAAACAACATGTGAGGAGTGGAGGAATTTGAACTACAGGTCTCTTGAAGGTTAGTACTATGTCAATTGAGCTATGCTACAAAAAAAAATAGCGTTGGAAAAAAAATCATTTGTATTTAATTACCCTTAATTAGTCAATTATATATTTAATTTAAATCATAAAGAGTCATAAATGGCTAGAATAGGAAAAAAAAAAGTCTAATCAGTTTAAAAATATGATTATCTTTAATTATAATATCGAAAGCATTAGAATCTAATTCTTTAAAAAAAATTAAAAAATAACATTAGAATCTAATCAATTTGAACCTAGATTAGTTAAGAAATTATACCCTTGAAAAAAAGATTGTTCAAATTCTATTTTTTAAACAAGTTCAATTTTTTTTTTTATACTTAGGGATCAATTAAAAATCAAATTTAAATCTCGAGGATAAAAATGTTCCTTTTGAAACCTTGTGGACAAAATATATACTAAGTTTAAATCTAAATAACCAAAAGTGTTAGGTTTGAAAATTCACGGACAAATAGAAACTAAGTTTAAATCTCAAGGACTAAAAATGTATTTTATAGTTTTGTAATCCCTTCATTTCCTACTATTATAATTATTGCCCTCTTTTCCATTAATAATTTTAAAAAAATAATAATAAGTTGGCCTCTAGCAGTTCCAATTTTTCAAAGCTATAAAGCAATGGTGTTTATCAATTTCAAAAGTTGGTGAGGTAGTATCCACATCTCAATTTTCTCCATCACTTATGTTATTTTCAATGTATTAAATTTTCATCGACATGTCAACATTTCCATCGACATTTCCACATATTCATGGGTTTGACATCGACATGCAGGATGATTCGATATTTTCATTGTATCGTAAAGAAATTGATAAAATATAAACAAAACAATAGCAAAATGTGACTAATGTAGAAATAATATTTAGAATAAGTATTTTAACTTGTTTTTAAAATGTAAAACATTTATTTGTCAATTTAAATATTTTTTCAAAAATATCCATCGACATCGACATTTTGTTGATATTTCTATCGACATTTTAATCCTTGGTTATTTTGGGATTATTTTATTATTAATATTAAAATCACTATTTTTTATATTTTGAATATTTATGCATGCTTAAATTTTGTATTTTGGTTTTTTTTTTTTTAATTTTTATTTTGAAGGCTTATAAATGCTTCAATTTTTTTCTATGATATATTTTTTTAAAATTAGGAATACATAAATTAACTTACAATTTTGATCAAATATAAATTATATCATATCGATTCCTTTTTAGTTGACCCATACTTGTGAACAAGATAAATCTGGCATTTGCGATATATACTGAAAACCTTATTATTCTATCAAATAACTTGTTTCTAAATAGATATAATTCATTTTAGCTTATTATAAAATGAAATAAATTAAAACACACCAACATGCAATTGCACGTGGAAAAAACTAGTATTTTAAGTATTAAATATATCGAATGGAATGAAAAAGAATAAGATTTAATGAAAAATTGTCATTTTTATAAGCTCAAAAGTTGATTTAAAAATTAATTCAAACATTTATATTTAATTTATTTAGCGACAGGGATGCTGACTTTAGACTTGGATGGGTAGTTGAGCCGACAAATCGTATTACTGTGGGCAGCTGAAAACCACTGATGGAGATTTCTAATGGGCTGGTCAACTCGCAGATCCGACCCAAAAAATGAGCTCGACCCAACACGAATACGGGTCGGCGTTCGGGTTAAATAGTTTGGATCCAACACAAATCCAGGTTGGCGTTCGGGTTAATTAGTTTGTTGGGTCAAGTTTGACATGAAATATCTTCAAGTCAAATCAATTTGTCACATGATCAACATGTCGCACAACCTAACAACATGCATATCTCACCACGATTTGCTAAACAATGTCTATTTTAATCTTTAAAATTTAAGAAAATAACCATCTTGATTCCAAAACTTCCAAACCATTTATTTTAGTCTTTGAAATTTTAAAAAGTAATCGATTCGACCAATACTCATTTCAAAAAACTTAGCTTCAATACATGTCAAACCAATGGGTTAATACATATATTCGAAGTCATGTCCTCCAACAAATTAAACAACTTGGTTCTATCTTAAAGAAGTCAAATTTTCACTCTAAAGAGTCTCCACAAAGCCAAGGATGAACCCTTTTTAAAACATAGAATATGATGTACATATTATATGTAAAACATAATTTTGGAGGGAAAAAAACTTTGCATTAAAGATTGGTATTGTTGTTAGGCATGGCCTGCCTAAACTATTAGAGTTTTTTATATCATTATCATATTACCCATAATTCATACATTTTATACCACTAATAAAACAATTATCATACACACCATCTTATTTGTAAACCCTTTTTTTTTTCCACAGATATTCCTTCCTACAAAGTCTTTGCTGCCACCAGTTTATTTGATACACTTTACTTATCAATCAGCTATTTATATTTTATTTTCATATGTGATTACCTACTAAGCTGCAACGACACCCGACGCCAAGGCGGGGGGACCAGCCACGGAGCAAGGCGATGCCGAGTAGTCTTTCATGGCCTCCGATCCACACTTGTCCCTGCAATCGTCGCCTCTGATGTGTTTGTCGCGACACTCAACGCTGCAAAATGCCTTTTCTCCTCTGCATAAATGAAAACAGCAAAGTCATTCTCAAGGAAAAAGAAGATTCCAAGTTCATGAGAATCTTGGATGAAAGCCAACCAATTTGCTAAAGTTTCATATCCAATCACATGTCATCTCATTTCAACCACATGAGGTACAGGACAAGAAATCATTCAATAACAAGCTGCTGAACAATATCTCGATTAGAACCTTAGTCACGGTGTATCGCTTCTACGGTGATCATTCGACTAACAAAAGATCAGCTATTCGAGATTCAAATCTTACTACTCCAATTACCGTTATCATCATACCAACAATTACGATTTATTTCAAAAAGTCCAACTAATCTCACAACCATAACATGAGGGAGATTTTCTCTACATAACAAGCCTGCAACTATATGATTATTGAAAAGCATAAAAGTCCAAACATCAAACAAACCCATGCAAGGGACGATCATCGAAGAGGTAGCTTTGAAGTATTAGCCAAGAAAGAGCCAATATTATTGTCCCACGATTAAGGCATATACTATTCAAAGATTAGTGTAATGTCCAGACAAGGGAATAATAGCTGTCTGATGTTGTACTTGTAGCTAACTTAAAATGAACACTTAAGTCCTCATTAAGGAAGGAAAGAAACAGCCAAACTCTTAGAGTTGAAGCTTAAAAGAGACTACAATAACATCTAAAAATGAAAACTAAACTCTTCTCTAAACCAAGAAATACATCTGAAAGGTGATGATATCACGTCTTCGGTTACAGCACAGTAAGCTTTTTGAGAGACAGAAAATTACTCTTATGCCGAAATCTCCGTGAAGAAGAACTGTAAACCAGAAGTTACTTGAAAATATTATAAGATCGACAGATTTCAGCTTAATAGCTATCATTTTGCTGACCTAAGGAAGGTTAATGCAATTTGATCTGCATTGATACCGTGTGATAAATTGAACACATTCCTCCACTTGTTCGACATATTTTGAGTTGCTTCTTAACAATATAATGGCCAAGTAAAGTCAACTAACACAATTACCTTTGAGAATTGTGAACCAACCTGAAGATTACTCTATCTCTTGCAACCATCAGAGTGCAAGTTCTTTATTTCATACAATAACAGAACACAGTTTTGAAATGAACATTTTAATGCTAACATGAACATAGCTTAATTAGTCAAGCCATAACTTATCTCCCAAAAGGTTAGAGGTTGGAATTATCCCACCTCCTTGTTGTACTAAAAAAATTTTGACACAGCTTAACTATACAAGAAGATGGGAAGTTCTTCTATATCATGATAAGCTACAATATCTTTATGAAACATCTAAAAACTTAAAATCAGACATAAGAGAAGAATAGTCCTATCTATGCAAATGATGGAAGTAACTGAGGTGATAATTATGCCGTGCCAAGCAGAAGAAACTTTTCACCAACATTTGATAGATGCATAGAATCACTCATGCGTCCATCAAGGTCATAAGTTCTAAGGGAGACAATAACCAAACTCAATCATATCAATCTAGGAACAAATACAATCATGCTGACAAATACCAGAAACAGGGGCCCGCTCCATGCCCTCATCGAATCTAAAAAAAAATTATGTAATTCAACAAATCTTTGCAAGCATATCATAAAGTCCCAAAATCTGCAATATGCTACTAGCTACTTTCTTACAGCTCCTGAAGAGCCATCTCATAAACCAATAGAATGAGCAATTCAATGAATAACTCAGAAATTAATCAACCAAGAGACCAACCATCACAACCAGACAACATCAAGGAACTCAAAGAACATCAACAATACAAGATTCCAAGTTACCGTGATTCAACAACTTATAGGAACCAAACGAACTGGGTTTGAATTTTCTTTCCCTCCATATAAAAAATACAAGTTTTTCCCAAAGATTTAACTGATAAAAGTTGATAAAATTGCTTTGTAAATCAGGCAACCAACTGAAACCAAGACAAAGGAGAAAAGGAGGCAGAACAGAATTCATTGTATTACCTGTACATGAAGATGTCAAGCCCATGAAGCTGCTTGCAACAGAGATAGCAAGAGCTCAAAAATTCAGCAGCACAAAACCCTCTCTCTGCTACGCCAAAACTCATGGGGGAAGTAGAAAAAACCCCAGATCTCACCACACTCGAAGAGCGGCCATTGATCAGCTCGAGGTCACCATTAAAGTAAACCCGCTTTTCAAACATACGATTACCAAAATGTGAAGTTATGCAAGTGTAACTTTCAGAAAGTTCATCAACGACCTCGGGTTCCTTTTCTAGGTTAAACCCACCTCTGAAATTCGCCGCAGGTTTAGCAGAAGAAACGATGGGAATCGAGCACGACCTGGGAGAAACCGCTTTCGAAGACACAAAAGCTTCATGAATTTTGTCCGAATCAGTCATGGCCGCCACTATACCCAACCCAACAACGCCCTTCTCGAAATCGCGAGGGGATTTCGTTTTATCAGAAGAGAATGAACCGGACAAGGCGGTGAAGAGCGACAAACCGATGGTGGGTTTCCGTTTTCCGATGAAATTCTCCATTTCTGACCCGAAACTTCGATTCAATCCCTCTGGTTTTTCAGCTCCAACCTGAAAAATCTTCACAAGAATCGGCTGGATTCCAGAGGAGATATCGTCAAACAAGAGAAGAAGCTATGGAGGAGGAGAATTGACTCTGCTGAAGTGTAGATGACATTCGGAATCGAGTAAATTGGAAGAATTAGCGCACAGATTGTCAGAAAGAGAGAGAGAAAACCGAAAACCCGTCTTTAAATTAGAGCTCTGATGAGTGCAAAACAAGCACCACAGCAACTTTCTTCAACCCCACTAAATTGAAACTTGAAACAAGTGTTCTGAAAACCAAAAAAAGCTTGAAAGAGAGGGAAGAAAGAGGAGAGAGAGAGAGAGAGAGGAACTTTGAGCCCTCTCTGGTCTCTTCTGCAGCCTATGGCTTAGGAGCAGGGGAATATAAACAGTTGAAGAAAATAATTATTCTCTTCAACAGTCTGCAATAATTTCTGGACTGTCACTTTCTGCCCTTTGCTTTTTTTCCCATTTGTGTTTTTCTTTTAACCTTATTTTGGTTCTTCACTATAAAAAAAAATAAAATAAAAGACTAGTTTTAAGAATACTCCTAAACTTTAGAAAATGTTCAAAAATACCAATACCGTTAAATTTTGGATGAAAAAAAGTTAAAAGTCTCAGTTTCATTAATACACTTTAACTTTCAAAAATGTTCCTATTGAAAAATGTTCTTTTTTTTTTCTTCTCCTACAAATTCTTTCACCATGAAAATTAGTTAGAAGCTTTATTTATTTGCCACCATAGACTAAGTTTTTCTTCTCTTTCAACACATCATCTCATTGACTAGTTTTTCGTGTTGAAATTTCAAGATGACTTTTGTTTCGTTCGTGAAATTCTACATGTGCTTACCTAATTTTGTTGATAGATTTTTCAATATTATTTCCTCACCAACCACTATCCATTAGTTTTCTCAATATTTATTTTACAAAAAATAAATGAAACTATTGTTATATAGTTGTTCTAACACTTCTTAAATATTAATAAGAAAAAAATCATATATAAAACTTTTGATTAATTAATCTATTCTCGTGTGTACCTGCAGTCTTATAGACACTTCTTCTACTCGTGTGTGTATTTTTGAACATTTTTTAAACTCGTGTGTGTATTTTTTAACATTTTTTAAAGTTTAGAGGTATTTTTGAGTGTGTGTGTGGGTGCGTGCGTGCGTGTGTGTCTGAATATTTTTTAAAGTTTAGAGGTATTTTTGAGAGAGAGTGTGTGTGTTTTAACATTTTTTAAAGTTCAGAGGTATTTTTGAAACTTTTTAAAGTTTAGGGGCATTTTTGAAACTTTTTAAAGTTCAGGGACATTTTTGAAACAAACCTCATATTTTGGGGATTTTTTTTTATAATTTAGCCAAAACAAAACAACCATTTTGGTTATTGTTCTCGATTCTTGTATCGCTTATTTAATTTGTTGACACGGGTATGTATTGAAGTCGTATAAACTAATGGAGATGGACTAGTGTGTGAGACTAATGAATAATAAATTTTATGGTGTCAATTAATTAACATTTGAACTTCAAATGTATTTAGTGACTTGTTGTCAATTTGAACAATTTGAACATGGTTCAACTGATTAAGACATTATGCCATCGATTTAAAGGTTAGAGATATCTCACATATTTGAACTTAAAAAAGATGTATTATTTAACTGGTTGACAAAGACGATGATTGAAGATATGAAGGTGGGTTGAAATGGGTTTTGAATTAGGAAGATGAGTGAGGAGGTTACTACCACCAATTATTTAACAAATGATTAATAATAGGGTTTCGAATATGTTAACATGCTAACTTAGAAATGTGTTGACCTCATAATAAAGGTGAGTGGTAAGAATCTCAAAGGAACCATGCTCCTACCTCATTCTCATCTCCACAAAATTTTTCATTAAATTCTGCAACGATTGAGATCGAGATTCCTAAAGAAAATCATGGAGTCAGATTTCTCACGAGAAATCTTCTTCAGCTTACCTTCTTTTTCAAGAGAAAAACAATCCTTATTAGAGATGAATTCCTTTCGAAGAATCCTCACTTAATAAAGGTTAAATTTTTCACCTAAAATCTCCATTTAAATGAATAAATGTTTGAATTCTTAGTGAAAACAAATGTATCTCAAAATATATAAATATATATATATATAGAAGTAGGAAACGACGATCGAGCTAGAGTTAGGGACAAGAATGAGAACGAGAACGAGATTGGAGCGAGGACAAGGATGGTGATGGAAACCGCAATCCCTATTATCATCTCCATAACTAAAATAGGAAAATTTTCCCTCATCCTTCCTCTCGTCCCAAACCAAGGAACGAGGTGGGTCTCACATGGAAATTTGATACCTTTAATTGGTTGAGATGGATAATGAATATTGAGGCAAATATTAGGTGGAGGCTAATACTAGGTTTCAAATTTGATATCATTTGTTTCAAAAAAAATATAGGAAAAATACACTTTTGGTCCCTGAGGTTTGGGTTAGGTTGCATTTTGGTTCCTGAGTTTTCAAACGCGACAATTTAGCCTATGAGGTTTCGATTTCGTTTCATTTTAGTCCCTCAATCGATTTTTCCGTTAGATTTTAACAGACCACTGACGTGGCACCTATTTCTTTTTATTAAAAAAAATATTTTTTTCATTTTTAAAATAAAAATAAATAAATAATAACAAAAATATTAATTTTAATATATTTTTATTTCTTTTTTAATTCATTTTTCTTTCTTCTCCTCCCTCAACACCCTCACCATCAACCTCCTTCTTCTTCTTCAATACTCCCACCAGCAACCTGCCACCAACGACCGGCCACCGCCACCGGCAACTAATTTTTTATCCTTGTTCTCCTATCTTTCTTTTTTTTAGCAAAAAAGAGGGAGAGGGAGGAGGGATCCCTCCTCCCTTTCCAGCACCGACGATGGGAGGAGGGAGCTCCCTCCTCCCTCTCCTTTTCTTTTGTTAAAAAAAAAAGAAAGGTAGAAATATGGAAAGAAAAGAAGAAAGAAAGGAGAAGAAAAAAAATTATTACTGCGCGGCGGCCGGTCGTCGGCGACTAGCGGTCGATTGCCAGTGCCAGGTTGGTGGTGGGAGTATTGAAGAAGAAGGAGGTTGGTGGTGAGGGTGTTGAAGAAGAAGATATAATAAAGAAATAAAAATTTATTAAAATTTATTATTTTTTTTAGTACATCAACATTTGGGGGTGGGGAGATTTGAACCTCTGACCTTTTGGTCGAGAGTACATGCCAATTACCGTTGAGCTAAGCTCGCTTTGGCATTATTTTTATTATTTTTATTTTAAAAAATAAAAAAATAGGTGTCACGTCAGCGATCTGTTAAAATCTAACGAAAAAATGGATGGAGGGACTAAAATGAAATGAAATCCAAACCTCAGGGGTTAAATTGTCGAGTTTGAAAACTCAGGGACCAAATTGAAACGAAATCCAAACCTCAGGGGTTAAATTGTCGAGTTTGAAAGCTTAGGGACCAAATTGAAACCTAACCCAAACCTCAGGGACTAAACGTGTATTTTATATACATGATGTTATAGGTGATTTTGGACCACTCTGATGTACAAGGAATTGACGAGGACAACTCGACACGAGCCCAGAAATAGGACCGAAAAATGGACTCTGAAGGCGAAACCCTTCTTCATCACTAAAGAAGGGATCCCGAACTCTAGTATCTGATTCTCCTCTTACTCTTGCTCTCTTGCTTCCCATCGTTCTGCTTGCTAACTTAAGCATCGGAGGCGGTGTGGCAAGCACCACACCGGTGTGCAGGTTTTACTGTCAGGCCATGTCTTCCCCTCTCTCAAACAAATTTACCGTTGGTGGCACGTGAAGGTCAGGTGAGTTCCTCCTGTCCAGATTTTGTCATCAACACATGATATGACTATTCCTCAAAAAATAATAGTAAACTAGTATTCGACTCAACTTGTCTAAATAGTTTCAATACATGCAAAAATCAACATAATTAATATGACAACTTGAATATAACTCTACTGATCAAGATATTACTTACCTTCTTAAGGGGTTTAAATTTCTATTTTTTAAAATTAAAAAGTATATATAAATATATTGTTTATACACATATTTGAAGATATGACTAGATATTGTTTTTTTAAAAAAGATATGTCTAACTATTGTTAAACAATTTAAATTGATATTTATTCTAAAAAAAATGATATTTTGAAATTGTGAGCAAAAAGGTTTGAGGTCATAATGAGCGTTTAACCTTTTTGTTTTTGAAACTTAACCCTACCTTTTCGCTATTTACTTTCAAGCCCAAAAGTTTGTAGTTATTTCAGGTTGTACCCCAACTCAAAGTATAATTCTTGTGATTGGTGGTTCATAAAGTTGTTGTTAATTATTATTCTTATCATCATAATTACAAGTGGGCCCTCCTCTTTTTGTTTTTTTATTTTATAGCATGATTGCCACTTAAAGAAACATTTTCACTCATTATTAATGGCATATTTGGCCAGATGGGTTTGGAGCAACTTCTTTTGTGAACTAATTTACTTGCCATACTTTTTGGTATTGAAAATAAAATATTTCTAATTTTGAGTTCCTTTGGCAATGTTGTTATTATTATTTATTATATTTCTCTCTAAATCTTCAAATTTATTCCATTTCCATCACTAAAAGTTTCAAATTTTCTATTTTCATGTTTAAAACTTTTGAATTGTTTTTTCTCTTAACTTTCAAAATATTTGTTATAATCCCAAAATTTTAGTTTGGATGTAAATTTGACATATTTAGAGCCTGGAAGGCAAGAATGCATTTTATAAAAAATAAACATTTTATACTTGTTTTTATATCCAAATTATTATATATTTAAAAACTCTTTTTAAAAGAATTGCTTTCGAGTGTTCAAAATAGTTTATTTCTCAATTCCATTTTTTTAATAAGTCATTTTTAGTAATTGTCAAATACTATAATTTTTTTCAAAATTAATCATTTGAAAAGTTAAACCAAACATACTTTTTTTTAAGAAAGTTAAACCAAACATACACTTAGACAGGTTTCTCACGAAAATAATTTGGTTTGATTCATAAAATCTCTTTATCCAACTCAACTAAATCAATGAACATCTAGTTAATAAGACCTATATTGTTTTGATTCCTATGGTAAAGTGCCCCAAGGCCATGAAAGATTTTCGCCCCATCAGCTTATGCTCTGTCCTTTATAAGATCATCGCCAAGGTATTAGCAAACCGATTGAAGACAGTGTTGAACCAAATCATTTCTCCGAACCAATCTGCATTTGTTCCCGGGCGCCTCATTACTGATAATGCAATTATTGGATTTGAATGCATTCACGCTGTCCGAAACAAAAGGAAAGGGAAGAAGAGAGTGGTGGCTCTTAAATTGGATAGGAGTAAAGCATATGACAGGGTAGAATGGTCATTCTTAAGGCAGATCATGGGAAAAATGGGATTTTGCGACAGATGGATTGAGCTCATAATGAACTGCATTGAGTCTGTTAGCTTCCGTGTTCTTCTGAATGGGTCTCCTCGATCTGAATTTATCCCGTCCAGAGGCCTACGACAAGGAGATCTTCTATCTCCTTATTTGTTCCTAATTTGTGCAGAAGGCTTATCTAGTCTCCTAAACAAATCAGAAACAAAAAAGGAGTTGACAGGTTTGAGTATCACTAAGCATTGCCCTAGTCTAACTCATTTGTTTTATGCTGACAATAGCCTTCTCTTTTTTCAAGCTTCCTCTAAAGATTGCAGGACTGTCCAACACATACTCCATACATATGAGAAAGCGTCAGGGCAAACGATCAACTTTGATAAATCAAATTTCATGGTGAGCCCGAATACCAGTGATGACATTATCAAAGAGATCAAAGATATCCTTCACGTCCAACATACACAACAGTTGGGTCAGTATCTTGGCCTACTATCACAGAATGCCAGAAGCAAAAAGGAGATCCTCAATCACATTAAAGATAGAGTGTGGAAGGTGCTTCAAAGATGGAAAGAGAGGTTTTTTCCGGTGGCAGGAAGGGAGACACTCATTAAAGCTGTAGCCCAAGCCATTCCTAATTATGCAATGAGTTGTTTCAGATTTCCTATTTCCTTGTGTAATGATCTTAACTCTCTTTGTGCCAGGTTTTGGTGGGGATCTTCGGAGACGGGAAGGAAAATCCATTGGCGAAGTTGGAAAAGAATGTGTTACCATAAAACCAAGGGCGGTATGGGATTTCGAGACTTGACGGTATTCAATCAAGCTATGCTTGCAAAACAAAGCTGGAGGATCATTCGCTTTCCTGATAGCTTAGTTGCAAGGGTTCTTCGGGGTCGATACTTTCAAACAGGACATTTCCTAAAAGCGGGACTAGGCCATAATCCTTCGTTTATATGGCACAACATTTTGTGGGGGTGTGAGTTGTTCATGAAAGGTTATCGCTGGAAGATTGGAAATGACCTTAGTGTCGAAGCTGGAAAGGATCCATGGATTCCAAGGGAAGGATCTTGTAAACCACTTTTCTCCAATCCCCAAGCCCAACAATTATTAGTGGCTCATCTTATCAACCCTCCCGGAGTATGGAATGAGGCTCTAGTTCGTTCTTTGTTCATAGAAAACGATGTTAAGGCCATCCTTAATATTCCTCTAGGATCAGTCGCAAGAATGGATGAAGTTGTATGGTAGTTTGATCCCAAAGGCTTCTTTTCGGTTAGAAGTGCATATCGCCTGGGCACTCAAATCCAAACTAGTGAGGATGCTTCAAGCTCTGACTATCAACACAGAGAAAGGATGTGGAAATGGTTTTGGAAATCTAAGCTACCATCCAAAATCAAAATTTGTGGTTGGAAGTCCTATAACGATATTCTTCCTACAAGAACAAACCTCATTAACAAAGGGATTGACATTGAGCCTCTGTGTCCTTTATGTAGGTCCAAATCGGAAACTGCCACACATCTTTTCTGGGATTGTAAAGTAATCCGAGGGGTGTGGCATCGCTATTTTCCTCATTCTAATTTGTTTTTTGTGGATGACAGGAGGGACTGGAAGATGCCAGACTATTGGGAGCAAATTTGGAAGGGGACAAACGACGACAAGATGGAGGAGGAAAATTTGAAGCTCAATTTGATCATTTGGTGGCAAATATGGACTTATCGAAACAACATTTTACACAATAGGAAGCAGCCAAATTCATCCCAACTCATTCAACATATTGACAGATATCGACAATAACTCATTACAGGGGAAGGGTCGTACCAAGTCGATGACAACGTTCCGATTGCAGCAAGATCTGAAGACAGTCCGGTGGCTCCTACATCCGCAGATCAATGGCTTCCCATCCCAGAAGGCTTTTGGAAGCTCAGTTGTGATGCATCTGACATCCGAAGAAAGACAGACGTGGCGTCGGATGGATTCTTCACCGGTGGAATGGTTTACCAATCGCAGCTGGGTATCGCTCGATTCACCATCAATGGCCGATTAGTTGGTTGGAGGCCATTGCTGTGATTGAAGGGTTGAAGTCGATCCCTACTCCTTCGGCTTCTGTTATTGTTGAGACAGATTCGTTAATGATTGTTCAGCTTCTCTCGGGCATTAGTGTGGACATGACAGAACTAAATGGGTTTTTTGATGAAGCCAAATCCTTACTCTCAATTAGGAATGTGTCTTCAATAACTCATGTGTCCAGAACCCATAATTCCATGGCCCATAAGTTAGCCCAAAAAGCAACTGAGACCAACTCTTCTTAATGTTAGGCTAATCATTTTCCAAATTGGTTTCTCTCTTGTAATGACACTGATATTGGTCAAGTTGATCACACTAGTGGGGGTTCCTGTCCCACAGGTGAATACCCAATAGGAGCGATTGATCGCTTTCGTTCTTAATAAAGTTTGATTTCTTTCTCAAAAAAAATAAAAAATAAAATAAAGATTCTAATTTAAATAAAAAAGATTGTTCTGAAAAAATGTAAGCTTAAATAAAGATATTAAAGTAAATGATTCGTTCATTTTCACTAACTAATACGTTGTTGATTATGACTCCAGTTATCAAGTACACATCAACTCACTAATTAATCAAGTAAAATTGATTGGAATCTTTCTACTTTCATCTTAAATTTTCAAAATGTCTATTTTGATCATTGAATTTTTAAATTTATTTCATTTTAGTTCTTGAATTTTCAACATGTTTATTTTAGTCCTACACTTTTAAAAATAACCATTTTAGTCTGTGCTATATTATTTTTCATCCAATATTCAATATTGTCCAATACTCGTCTCTAACTTATATGGCTTGAAATTATGTTCATTTTTTTTTTTTGACAATATGTGGGGTGGGGGGTTTCGAACCACAGATCTCGTGGTCAACAGTACAACTTAATGCCAGTTGAGCTATGCTCTTGTTGACTTGAAATTATGCTCATTAACATGTCAATACATATACTCAAAGATACATCATTAAATGTTTGCTTTTGAAACTTCATGATATAAAATAGAAATTTAAAAGTCCTATGACTAAACTAGAACAAATTTAAAAGTTCTAGAATCAAAATAGATATTTTGAAAGTTTATGGACCAAAATAGAACAAAATTTAATTAAAAAAAAATTGTACTTTAACCAACCTTTCGAAACATTTTTGAACTATAAATTACATTAAGGAAAAAAGGGAAATTTCATTTAAGCAAGCTTATGATTCTTTTTTTTTTTTTTAATAAAACACACAAACAACAAAAAGAAAATAATAAGAACTCAAAATAATAATAATAATATTCAAATGTTGCCATATTTTTGTGTAAAATACTTCTCCCAAGTTTATATAAAAAAAAAAAAAAAAAAAAAAATTTATTTCTCCCAAGGATATATTTTTTTTTATTCAAATATGATACCAAAAATATTTTTTTAAAAAAATTATTCTTACCTAGTAAATACAACTTTTTTTTTTAAGAGAAATACAACTCTCTTCAGTTATCTCAATAAATAAATAAACATATATATAGCTTTCAATTCTATTAAATTCCTTTGATCGGTAACTTTATTCTATTACATTGGTAAATATTTGAATAAAAAGCCAACAAGAGCTTAGCTCAACTGGCATAAAGTAAAAAAATATATTTGAATTAAAAAGTGGACAAATAACTCATATTATTTATTATTATTATTATTATTATTTTGAATTGAACACTGTGACTTGTGAGGTTGGGGATTTGAACCTCAACCTCTTTGTCAAGAATATATGTTTTGACTAAACAAACTAGGTTAAAAATCACTTTTGGTCCCTGAACTTTCATGAAAGTAACAATTTAGTCCCTGAACTTTGATTTGTAACGGTTTAGTCCCTGTACTTTCAATTTTGTAACGATTTAGTCCCTGTACTTTCAATTTTGTAACAATTTAGTCCCTGGACTTTAATAAGTAACAATTTAGTCCCTGTACTTTCAAATTTGTAACGATTTAGTCTCTATCGTGAAAAATTAAGGTAAAGATTTAATGAAATATCTTACCTAGATAGATTAATAAACTAATTTGGTACCCAATATGTTTATAAGCTACAAAGTTTAATCATTAAATAATAAAAATCGACACTTAATTTTGATGATATTTTTTGCGACAAGGATTAAATTGTTACAAATTTGAAAGTATAGAGACTAAATTGTTACAAATTTTAAAGTATATAGACTAAATTGTTACTTATTAAAGTTTAGGGACCAAATTGTTACTTTCATGAAAGTTTAGGGACCAAAAGTGATTTTTAACCAACAAACTAGGCTCAAATTGACAAACAACCAACTCATTCCTTACCCTCAACAATAATACAACATAAATATCACTAAATAATTAGGAATGAAGAGAGATAGGTCACAAAAACTTTTGCAAATTCTTAGGAGGATAGGAATATATTTACCGGCATTATATTCTTGGCAGCTATTCTAAGTCCCGTTTGATAACCATTATTTTTTTTTTTTTTTGAAAATTAAACTTGTTTTCTCTCAAGTTCCTTATAATGATTTTTATCCAAACACATTTGAATTCCTAACTAAATTCCAAAAACAAAAACAAGTTTTTGAAAACAATAGTCCTGTTTGATACCCATTTGGTTATTAGTTTTTTGTTTTTGAAAATTAGGCTTGTTTTTGTCTAATTTCCTTACAATGGTTTTTATCTTTGTTAAGAACTCATTTGATTCATAGCCAAATTATTTAAAAAAAAAAAAAAAAAATTAATGAAAACTACTTTTTTTTTAGTTTTCAAAATTTGACTTGGTTTTTTAAAACATGGTAATAAGATAGATAACAAAACAAAGAAACTTATAGGTAGAACTAATGTTTATAAGCTTAGTTTTAAAAAATCAAATGGTTACCAAACGAGGCCTAAATTTTTTTAGTTTTCAAAACTTAGTTTTTAAAAACATGAGAAGAAGGTATATGACAAAGCAAAGAAACTTATAGGTGAAAATATTGTTTATAAGCTTAATTTTCAAAAACCAAAAACCAAAAATCAAATGGCTATGGAACGAGGTATAAACTTTTAGGTTTGAGTCAATTTGGTCCCCAACTTTTAAAAGTGTCTAACAAGTTCCTGAAATTTCAATTTTGTGTCTAACCGGTACCTAAACTTTAAAAAATATATAACAAGTCATTGAACTTTTTAATTTTTGTCTGATAGATTCCTGAAATATTTGAAACTTTTGAAAATTAACTAATCTATTAGATATAATTTTGAATTGTATATCTTAATGGCTCAATATTATGTCTAGTAGGTTTTGTGAATTTTAAAAAATGTCGAAATATGTCAAAGGACCTATTAGAAAAAAAAATGAAAATTTAGGAACCTATTAGACACAAAATTGAAAGTTTAAGTATCTATTAAACACATTTAAAGTTCAGGGACATATGATAGAAAATTAAAAGCTTATAGACCAGCTAGACACTGTTCAAAGTTTAAAGACCGAATAGACGATACAAATCTAAAAGTTTATGGACTAAAGTTTGTAATTTAACCTAATTTTTATCATTATTGTTATTTATTGGATTAAATTATTGATAAAAATATTTAAAATATTCTTAAAAAAACTAATTGCTTCATCTAGTAAATGTATACATATTAATTTTTTAATTAAAATTTGTAACTTAACATATTTTTTTGGTTTAAAAAATAATAGAGTACAAATATAAATTTTCATTTTTTTTAGAATGGGGTAGGGATGAGGATTAAAATTTTTCATAAAATAAAAGATGAAAAATGCATGTTTGAACCCTTCCAAACTGTACTCCATAGAGATATGCCAATTGTCTTATAAATACAAAATCCAACAAGGGTTTGAAAATGATTTAAAGTCAATGGTTTGTTTTAAAATTCAAAATTTTTAATTTAGGGAATAAGCTAAGCTTTTGGCAAACAACTAGTTCCCAACATCTCAAAAGCCCAAAGGAGGGGGAAAATTAAAATAAATAAAGTTTGTGGTCAATAGTTCTCACATTTCCTTATCATCAATAAATTATTGAAAAAGAAAAAAAAAATCAGATCATATATATAAAGAGAGAAAAATCTAGGGAACTTTTCATTTTAAAATTTTAAAATCAATGGCAAAAGCTAAACCAATATTAAAGGGAGTGGATGAGAAAATAAAATTTTAAAAAATAATAATAATAAAGATAGAGTTTGTGGTGAATAATTCACATTGCTTTTTTGTCTATAAATTATTTAAACAGAAAAGCCAGATCATATAAAGAGAAAAATCTTTTGGATTTGGTATTTTCCTAAAAACAGTATTTGATCTCTCTCTCTCTCATTTGCACTTTTTTTTTTTTTTTTTTAATTTTTACTTTTTAACTATATATGGGCATATGTTGTTTAGAATGAGAAATATAAATTTTTGAACAGTTAAATGATTTTTTGGATGTAAAATTTGAAAGTTAAAAAAAAAACATTTGTTTAGATAGAAAGTTTGTTTGGTAATTAATATTAGATTTGAAAAGAGTTTTTGGAACAAAATACACTAGAAAACAAGAGTGTGTGTTATTTTCATGGCCTTATCGATTATAACTTAAATTAGAATGATTATGAATTTTAGATTCTCAATGTTTCATTTTTACTCTTCAATTTTAAAACTATTTTAAACCATGACAATCTCGTCAACTTTTTTAATAAATGGAAATAGAAAAATGATGAGGTAATGAGTTGTAAAAATAATGGTACACCTGTACATGTGATGGATTTCAATTACGTGCTTGAATTTTGAGATGGATTTAAATTATAACTCTTATCATTTCAAAAGTTTTAATTTAACACTCAACCTATAAAATTATTACAAAACAACCATTTTATTATTTTTATATTTCATAAAATAAAGACGAAAAATAATGATGTAGCGATGAGTTAAAAAAATGAAGACAGTAAAAATTTGAAGACTTTTAGCGTTACATTTGAAATGGAGTTTATTAGAATGACAAAATAGAGTTTCAGCTCAAATGGTAAGGAAGTACCATGAATTGTGAGAAAAGTCATACATTTGTAAAAATCCATAATCTCATTGAAAGGAAAATTTTTAGTGCTACCATAGTATCATACTCTCTCTGTTCACACTATGATTTTGTCTTCATAAATATATCTTTAATACCCGTGGACTCTACATCATTTTTCAAAAGATGCTGACATGACAAACAATAAATGAGAGGGAGTATCCATACTCTGCAATATTGGATATGTTAAGTTTTTGTCTTGTGTGGAGACAAAATTGAAGACCCCACTTGGTGTGCAAGGAAGAAGCCAAACTTGATGTGCAAGGATACCCTAACCACCTTGGTGCACAAGGAAGAATGAAAGTGGAGCCTTGGGCATTAAGACTCATTGCCTATATATGTGTGTTTGTCTCTCAAACCAAAATGTAAGGGAAAACATGTAGTCTTTCATTTGTTGTTTATCCCAAGTTACCGGATTATGGTACTTGGAAGTTAATAACTATTGTTGGGCTATTGAGGGTCAATTTGTGACTTGAGTGAAAGAAAACGTGTGGTTTTTCCTTCGTTGTTCATCCCAAGCTATCGGATTGTGGTACTTGGAAGTCAATAGTTATTGTTGGGCTATTGAGGGTCAGTTTATGACTTGAGAGCAAGAAAAAGGTTGTGGTCTTTTTTTTCCTTGTACTGTGGGAGAGAGAGAGAAAAGGGTGTTTCTCTTCTCGGGTTGAGGGTCTTTCATTTGTTGTTTATCCCAAGTTATCGGTTTATGATACTTGGAAGTCAACAATTTTGTGACGTTATTTTGAAGGCTTCTTGTAATCTCCCAATTTCTAGTAGAATCTATAGTTGCAGAAGACTGAACGTAGTCCCGAGCTTGGGGCGAACCAGTATAACTTTCGGTGTCGGTTCCTTTTTTCCTATCTTTTATTATTTCTCGTGACTATTGTTATCGACTTGTTTGGCTTAATCTGTGGAAGGGGAGATAACTATAATATTACTGATTGTTGTCATAATATTATATTATTGTTTGTTGTGTATTCCGCAACATCATCAATTTTTTCTCCCCCTCCCCCCTCCCCCCTCATTGACTGGAAAGCTAAAAGCTAAAAAGGTCAAAGGAAATTGGTCAAGAGAGAAAGTTTCACGCCAAAAGGAGAAAAAATTAGTGAAAGAGTGTTCCAATAGAAACTTAGAAGAACATCAAAGAAAACGATTGATTGACAAAGAAAGATAATTTTCATTCTCAAAGGTAAATAAATATACCAAGCAATAAGGACCCCTAAGTTCACTTATCTTGGGTTAATGCCTTAATCTTAATTTTCGTCAATTGATCAGGAGATAGAAACCTCAAATTTCCTCCGTCTTTCACGATCCACATACTTACTCCTTAAAAGATTTAGTATCCACTCAATTCTTTTAATCATTTGAGGAGAAAAACAACATTTTATGCTAACCCCGAATTTGTGTCCTCCTCCCCCAAATTAAATGACATCATTTTAAATGTGGCTATACTAACTTCGATCTTTTTTTTTCATAGCCCACCACTACATCACGTTTTCTTCTTCATTTTAACAAAGAAGCTAGTAGAATGGTTGTTTTGAAAAAAAATCAAAGGTTAAAAGTGAAAACATTTTTTTTCAAACGATAAAGGTATAATTGAAACCTACAACTAAATTAAGTGGATACAATTGAAACTTGCACCTATGTTCATGTGTACCTCTATTGTAGATATATCAGGGTAGAGAATTGAACCATCAAAGATATATGTCTTAACCAAGAGATCTATGTTTAGATTGACATAAAAATAGAAATGAATAAAGACAACATCTTTGCTAGCTAGAGAATTATGTCTAATTGGTACCAAACTATCTTAGACAACCTAACCTTATTCCATTTACAATTTAAACTAAAAAAAATTCCACACTTAGACTTTATTTTTCTAGTTGACCACATTCTCTCTCAAATATTAAATTATAGTTAATTAGTCCAATCAACATATCATATCAATATTTAAATGATAATGTTAGTAGTAGCAAATTGGAAGCTAAAGATGCAGAAGCACTAGTTATAATGAAGGAAGAAAGGACATAGTCCTTTCAGCAACTTGGTAGATCCTTTTGTTTTGGGTACAAAATGTCACAAGTTCCTTCATCGTCCAACTCCTCATAAATGATGTTAGGATCGGCTGACTCATCCTCAAAATTCGAAAAAAATGTATAAAGAAAGAAAAATGGAAGTCTAGAAATGAGACAAAGAAAGATCAAAAGAGTTTAGTTAATCAAATCTACTTAAGAAAGGAAAGATTAGCTTAGTAATTACCAAAGACTGAAACTTTAGGCCGGTTTGATAATGATTTCATTTTTAGTTATCAATATTTAGTTTTCAATTTTTAGAAACTATGACTACTTCCTCAATTGTTCTTTTTAGGAAAATCTAACTTCATTAAGTAATAGAAGGAGGCGCCACATGGACTACATGATGATGAGAATCATTTTTCAAGCTCATGAGCTATATGGTAGAAAAGAATGAGTCCTTAAAATAGCTTTGCAAATTAAAGGAATTGCTTAAGCTTTTGACACATCCCATTGGTTAAGATGGTGTTATAAAATTTGCAATTACACAACTACAACCTCATCCATGTATTTATGATTAGCTACAACTTTAAAAGTAATTGGCTTAGGTAACTACTATGGGTCTCAAAAGAGTTGAATGAATTTTCTATTCCCAAGTTTCTTTCGTAAATCTTTTCTTAAAAAGATCTAGTTTCCATAAAAGACTCTTCTAGACATAAGAACTGTTCATTGTAGTCGAAATGCTTATGTGATCAAAATTGGGAAAGTACCGACCTTTTAAAATTTGAGAGATTAGTAGGTTGGGCGCTTTTTTAAAATCCTCGAAGCTTGTTTTGCTAGGAGGACTTGGTTGAAACCTCCCAAGTCTCTAAAGTTAAATCCATCCAACTCCTTTGGCCAACACTATTTATTCCAACTTCTCCAGTGTATTTTTCTTTTATTAGAGGTCGACCCTACCAGAAACGTTCCATTAAGCTTATTACTTGTGTACGTAAAGTTTTCGATAGATGGAGGCATTCCATAGCATAAGTTTGAATGTCCTAAACAACAGGTCTTCTTTGCAGAAAATGTGAGTCATCTAACCTTGTAACACCTTCCAAACCCTATCTTTCATAAATTTAAAATCCTTAATTTGTACCTTGAGAGAACGATGATGGCAAACCCAGGTTGGATACTACCTTCACCAGACAAATATTCTGTAAATTTGTGCTTAAATTTCTGACTTTCCAAAATTTATACATTCACTTGAGGTTTTCTCATAAACTTGTAAAATATCTCTTAAAACCACAAATTCCTACCTATAAGCTTCTGAAAAGATCAAGCTATCATATTAAAAAAAAAAAGTGAGATACATATTTTTCTTCAAATATATTTGAGTTGTTAGTGAAATTTCAAAAACAAAAATATGTTTTTCTTTTTTTAATTTTTAAAATTTGGCTTAGATTTTAAAATCATATCAAAACAAGTAAACACAAAAAAAGAATAATGTTTATAAGCTTAAATTTCAAAATCAGTCAAAAGTGAAATAGTTATCAAATTGAGTTTTTAAAATTTAACAATTAGACTAACACAACCACGTTGTAGTATGGTGGCGTTGCTGAAAATATTATGGTAGTGTTATTCTTGTTTCAACAAAGTGTTTGAAAATTTTTGGGTTAGTCCGATGTATGTCGTTATGTTGCCGAAATTTTCGAAGAACTCGGTTAGTTTCGTCATGAGTTAGTAATGTCGCTAGGTTAGTAGTTTATAAAAATCTGGGGTGTTACACTGATGATCACTACGACGTCGGCGACAATTCTGGTGATCACCGACACGACCGAAACTTTTTTCTTTCTTTTCTTCTGCCTATTTTCTTCTATTTCTTTCTTTATTTTCGTTTTTTATTTTTGAAATGAAAATGAGAAGAAGTAAGAAAAAAAAAATCCAGTCACCAGTGGCGATGGTGGTTCCATGTTCCTCTTACCTAGACGTACTTAAGAAGAGCCTTGCTTTGTATAGGTTGTGCTTATTTTGACATTTTGATTAGAAATATATCATTTGTTTGCAAAATAATACGCACTTGATTGTGAAATAACACATGGATTATGCACTTTTTTTTTTGTTCAGTTACATGTGAGATTTGACATGTACTCTTTTTCTTAAGGTCGGGAGTTCAAATTTCCATACTTCATATTTGTTGTATTAAAAAATGTTAATGAATGTTGCATTTCTTGCTTTTTATTGGATTTTTTAAGAGGTTAAACGTTGGAGAAGTCTAAAAGATTTATTTAATGATCTAATTTTTTTAGTTGGGGTTAAAATAAGATGTCTCGTTTTATATGTTGGTATTTAATGATTTTTAAAAAAAAAAAAAAATAGTACATTTTAGGAGTTTTTTTTTTTTTAAAAAAAAAAAATAGAATAGATAGCAAAAATTGATTGTCATATATTTACCATTCTCATCACAAAAATAATAATAATAATAATAATAATAATAATAAAAGAAATAAAATAGTTATAACCTCAACTATTATAATTAACTCTACATCCCAAACATAGACTTTTTGAACCTAGACTAAAATATTCTACACCCCAAACCAGACTATTCAACTCCACAGACTATTATAATATCCAAACTATAATAACTAGCTCTATGCCCCAAACAGCCCCTAAGTGACTATAATCGCTGGTTAAATTTCAAATTCAGTTCCTGCACTTTCAAGATTGTATCAATTTGGCTCCTGAACTTTAAAAATGGACTCATAAGCTTTCAATTTTATGTCTAATAAGTTTTTTTTTTTTTTTTTAGAAGTGTTATGTCTAATAAGTTCATGACATATTCAAGATTTTTAAAAATTAATCAACCTATTAGGTAGAAATAGATATTAAATTGAATTTAATGGACCCTAAACTTTTAGGGTCTGTTTGGTTGGCAATTTGGATTCTGTTTTATGTTTTCAGATTCATGAATTAAGTGAATATGCGTTTGACATATACGGTTTTTAAAACTGTTTTCGGATTATGTGATCCAAATAGTATAAATTCTGAAAACAACTTTTTTATGTTTTCATTGTATCCAGATTTTGAATTTGAAAATTTTAAATGCAGAATTAAATTTAAAAAGATAACTTTAATAAATACAGTATTTCATGTTATAAATTCAATTTATTTTTGTGAAGTGAAAATTTGTATTAATATAATATATTATAAATTATATGATATCGAAAAATAATAATTATAAAAAATTTATAACACATAATATATTTATAAAGTAATTAATAATAGTTTGTATACAATTTAGTATTTAGTTCATACCTACAAATAATTTATGGTTTATAAATATATTATCAAACACAACCATTGTTTAAATTATGATCCAATTTCTGAATATGCTACCAAACACATATCTGTAAACATAAAATACTATACGCCAACAAGAGTTTAGCTCAACTGACATAACCTTGTACTAAAAAAAAACATGAAATACTATACAACTCTGTTATTATTGAATCGGTTCGTTCTCAAATTTTTGTTTTCAGATCACCAACTAACGCACTGATGATTTATTAGATTTGAAATTGAAAGGGAAGTAACGGATGAAAGCAAAAGGATTAATATGATTATACTATTTGAAAGAATTGGTTCTCCGTTTTCTCTCTAGGAACGGTAGAATTTGGCGGCGTTTCCTGCCGGATTTGGAGCAGTTAATCTGCTGGTTTGGGGTCTGATTTACAGAGCTTTTGTTTGGATTATTTGTTGTTCTTGTTTCTACCATGGCAGAAGGAAATGAGGAAGAAAGGATCATCCAGCAACTTGCAGCTATGAAGGTCACGGCTGAGGAGAAAGCTAGTGTGTTCCATCTGCAAGAAGAGGCAATTGATATTACGGAGAAAAAACTGGCTAATGCGGTTCTATGCAAAATATTTACAAAAAAGAGAATCAATCCAGAAATTTTCAAATCTATGATGCCTAAGATTTGGAATCAAGAACATACAACGATTGATTATAGGGGCTTCAACTGTTGGGTTTTATGCCCTAAAACTCATAGATAATGAATGTAAACAAATTTTATACTTGTATTTAATAAAGTGTTATTTAGTTTCTGCAATAAAATGTTATTGTTAAATATTGCACTATTTGACCCAAATCCAATAAACTAAGATCCAAGGTTGTTTATGTAACTTGAACTAGTATGTGGGGACATACGGGGATCGATGTTCAAGTAACAACCTAAAAGGTCTATAGTATAGGGATAAGGCTGGGTACCTTATCCTGGTGACACTATGGATACGGCCCGCTTTGTATTATGATACAAACGCTATGATCCAACGCGTTCATGTAGTTGACATGCGAGTGGGGGTATCCTATGCAATGAGTTTGCATAAGACCGGACCGCGAAATAGTTAACCATTAACTGTAACACCGTTAGTTGGCTTGGTTTCTATTTCACTAGGATGACCTAGACAACTCAGTCTCAATCCTGAGTGGATTATGGACTCCTGTTCACGAGGAGTTGTCCTTTGATTTGTATGGGTGAGAGTGGCCAGCACGCCGACTCAATAAGCCTACCATTTTGGGGACAATACCAAGTGGGAAGCTGGGAACATAATCACACAAGATGGAATTCACTCCTTCCCGACTCTAGGGTAAGTTGAGGTGTGTTCCCTTAAGTGGTGTCTCCGAGACTTGAACAATGGGTCCAACCCTCTCTATGGCACGAGAGGGACTTCTGTTTGTTGGTTGGACCTCAAACAGGTTGTTCATTAGAGGAGCACTGGGGACTTAAGGACAAAGATGTAAACCAGGGGTAAAACGGTAATTTGACCCAGCTGGGATACGAACACACGTGAAGGACTGACTTGTAGTATTGGTCGATATCCGTGGACACAGAAATATTCTGCAGTGAGAAGAGTGCAGTTGAGGGTCTTTAGTGGAATGACCCACAGTTAACGAATGGAGACTAACTTGGTTAATGAGTTTAAGCCGATTAGTCTCGTATCGTTGGAGCTTCTGATCTGTAGGTCCATTAGGTCCCACTGGTAGCTCGTAAAAAGACTTGAAGCAAACAAATATAAATTGTAAATTGAAAGTGTTCAATTTATTTGGGGAATCGTATAATATATATTGATGCATTATAATATAAAGTTTATGAAACTTTATAATATAATTTTTGAATTAATTTCAAAAATTAATTCTTGAGAGAAAATATTTGAAAGAGTTCAAATAAATTTAATATGAATTGGATTCATATTAATTTTAATAAAATCCCTAAGATTAAATATATGATATTTAATTGGGTAATTAATTAATCATGGAATTAATTAATTATTTATTAAAATTAGAGACCTTTTCCTATTAGGAAAGAAAATATTTGAAAGAGTTCAAATAAATTTAATATGAATTGGATTCATATTAATTTTAATTTTAATAAAATCCCTAAGATTAAATATGTGATATTTAATTGGGTAATTAATTAATTATGGAATTAATTAATTATTAAAATTAGATATTGTTCAGATAATAGATTTGAACTTATTCCTAGACCTTTTCCTATTAGGAAAAGGTCTTGGCCTTTACCTATATATAGGACCCTTGGGGTGGGGTGAAAGGCATCCCATTGTCTCTCCTTCTCTCAGAGATATCTCCCAAAAGACTCCCACAAGTCTCCTACTTCAAGAAATCTTAGAGATATACCGGTGTAGCCGATTGGTGGTGTTCGCACAAGAAGGTTGCTGCGTTTTCAATCTTATTGGCAAGAAAAGGCGAATCGATCAAGGCTTTCTACAAAAGTAAGTTTTCTATGAAATCCTTGATCACTAGGATCAATCTAGTTGATTTTTTAGCATGTTTATAGCCTATGTACAGCCCTTTAAATAGAGATTTATTGCTGTAATATTTTGCAAATTGTATTGGTATTTCAATTAGAATCTAAGACTCTGAGTAGGTTCGGTAATACTTTCCGCTGCGTGGGGCTTTTATCCCTTCATCAACTTGTTCCTTTGCAAATTCAAAAATGCAAGGATCAAAGGGCATATAGTGGATTCGGGGCCTTGGTTCTACGATAGAGCTATGCTTCTTCTGGAAGAACCAAAAGGCGATTGCAGTGGTGATGAATTGGCATTCAGGTATGTTTCTTTTTGGGTGCATTTTCATAAACTGCCTTTGGCTTGTTTTTCCAGGTCTGCAGCGAAGGAAATTGGCAGTTTGTTGGGTAAAGTGGAGCAAGTGGATCTGGAAGATAATGCTGAAGTTTCATGTGACAGTTCTCTTCGTATAAAGATACAAATTGATGTTACTTGTCCGTTGAAACGTGGTGTTTTTATCAAATCTGGAAGAAATGGAACAGAGAAATGGATTGTTGTAACGTATGAGAAACTTCCCCATTTCTGTTATGGTTGTGGGCGTCTTGGTCATATAATCAAAGAATGTGATGAAGATAGCGGCACAAATGAGGAGGATATTCCATATGGACATTGGCTTCGAGAACCAATTAAGCTAAAAGTTATTGAACCAGTGACTTCCACAGGGGGCGTGTTCAATCAGATGGGAGGAAGAGGTAGAGGGCGAGGCGGTCGATTTGACGCATGGGGTGATAAGGGATCGTGGAGAAACATGGAGAAGGAGGAAAGTAGTGATTTGAATCAACACAATGGCGATGGAAGGGATAAAGTAAGGTCTGGAAATTCAAGGGAAGGAATCACAAAGGAGGTATCGGATGGTGCAGACGGTGCTACAATGGAGGAGGGGGACAAGAAGATTCTGGCGACAGCGACGGCTCCGGCGAACTCAGATCTGGAAGTCCGGGAACGTTTCTAAATCCAACGGTAATAAATCCATTAAAGGGGAAAGAGAAAATTCTCTGTGAATCTAGCATTGATGAAGGTTCAATTGGGCCTAATATCAAGAATCCTCGGATGGAAATTTTGGGCTATAATAAAGGGAAAATTCTTTCAACGGAAAAGCAAGATAATGCAATAATGGAGGTGGATTTACCAACGTCTGAATCAGGGGGGTCTGAAGTTGATGCAAAGGAAGTCAAGCAAACAGATTTGGAATTAAATATGGAGGAAAAATCTTTCGGGGAAGTTCGAAAGGAGAAGTCAAAAAAATGGAGACGAATTTCACGTATACAGGCTGAAGATGCTATAGAAACCAAACTGATTTCAACAGGGAAACATAAAATGGTCCTTGAGGATGATGATGGTTTCAGTAAAAAAAGAATTGTGATGGTGGAGGAAAACATAATTGCAAGATCGGTGGAGGCTGCTAATCAGCCCCGCCGGGCACAATGAAAACCATAAGTTGGAATGTCCAAGGGTTGGGGAACCCTCGGACATTAAGAGCGTTACGCCATCTAGTGCGTAACCATAGCCCCCAGGTGGTTTTCTTAATGGAAACCAAAATGCAGAGAAATGGATGTGATCGAATTCGAAGAGAGTTAAAGTTTGATAATGGTTTCGAAGTCCCAAGCCGGGGTCTCAGTGGAGGGCTTATGTTATTATGGCAAAATGAGATTGATTTATCAATTCGATCGTTCTCAAAAGGCCATATAGACACTGTAATCCTTGAAAATGGCAAGAGGTGGAGGTTCACTGGGATTTATGGTAATCCAAAGAGAGAGCTTCATCACGAAACTTGGACGCTTCTTAGAAGATTAGGGGAAAGAGTATCTTACCCTTGGATAGTAGGTGGTGACTTTAATGAAATAGTGTCTAATACTGAGAAATCTGGTGGTTTACCTCGTTCTGATAGAGATATGCAAGCGTTTCGGGAGTGCATCGATTCTTGTAATTTGATAGATCCTGGTTTTATGGGGCCAAAATTTACATGGTGTAACAAACATTTCCAATCAGATCTTATTTGGGAAAGATTGGATAGGTTTTTACTCAATATCAGTATGCAGGACTTGTGTAGCGTGTTCAAAGTTAGACATTTAGCTCTCATTGCTTCTAACCATCGGCCTCTTGTAGCTGAGTGGAGTCTGGATAAGATTAGCCAGCATATTGGTAATCTAAAGCGGCCTAGGCGGTTCGAAGAGGCTTGGACGAAATATGAAGAGTGTCGACAGATCGTGGATCAAGTGTGGAATAGTATGCAAAGACAAGAGGAAAGTTTGGTTTTGGAAAAAACGGACAGGTGTCTATCTCGGCTTAAAGTTTGGAGTAAGGCAAAGTATGGGGGTTCCATCCGAGGTGCTATCGCAAGGAAAGAAAAGGAGATCCAGGATATTTTGAATAAGGATGATTCTCAAAATGACCCAGATTTGGCTAGGAAAGAAAGTGAGCTTGAGAACCTTCTTGAGGATGATGAGATCTATTGGCATCAGCGTGCCCGAGACGATTGGCTAAAATGGGGTGATAGGAACACGAAGTGGTTCCATAGGAGGGCAAACCATCGAAAGAAGGTTAATACGATACGAGGTTTGGTGGATGATAGAGGAAACTGGTTTACACAGGATTCAGATATGGAGGTGGTAGCGACTCAGTACTTTCAGGATATGTTTCAAACATCTAATCCAAATTTGGATGATATTGAATGTATTCTGGAAACTATACCAACTACTATCACGCAAGATCAAAATTCAGTGCTAACTAAGTGCTTTTCTCAAGAGGAAATCTTTGGTGTAATTAAAAATATGCATCCAACTAAAGCCCCTGGCGCAGATGGTATTCAAGCGATATTTTATCAAAAGTACTGGGATATCGTGGGGACTGATGTGGGGAAGTTTTGTTTAGAGGTGCTGAATGGTGATAGGAATCTGGATTCAGTGAATAGAACACACATTGCTTTGATTCCAAAGGTAAAAGAGCCAAAGGCTATGAAGGATTTCAGGCCTATTAGCCTCTGCTCGGTGATCTACAAGGTGATTGCAAAGACACTTGCTAACAGGTTGAAAGTAGTGCTAAATGATATTATATCTCCTTCTCAATCGGCTTTTGTGCCAGGTCGATTAATATCAGATAGTACTATCATTGGCTTTGAATGTATTCATTCGGTTAAGAATCGTAGGAAGGGCAAGAAGGGTATTGCTGCTCTCAAACTGGATATGAGCAAGGCTTATGATCGTGTGGAGTGGATTTACATCAGGAAAGTTATGCAAAAGATGGGCTTCTGCGACAGATGGGTTAATTTGATTATGAAATGTGTTGAATCTGTAAGATTTCAAGTTCTTCTGAATGGCATCCCGCGTAGGGAGTTCATCCCATATAGAGGGCTCAGACAAGGAAATCCCCTTTCTCCCTACTTATTCTTAATTTGTGCGGAAGGTTTATCAAGCCTCCTTAACAAAGCTAAGGAAAAGAGGGAACTTACAGGTTTGCGTATCACTAGACATTGTCCTATTTTAACTCATTTGTTTTATGCTGACGATAGTTTGTTGTTCTTTGAAGCTACCGATTCAAATTGCAGGTTTATCCAAAAGATCCTTCTCACATATGAAAAAGCCTCGGGTCAGACTATTAATTTTGAGAAATCTAACTTTATGGTTAGCCCAAATACTAGCATGGTGAGGATTAACAATATTCGGAGTATCCTAAAAGTTAAGCATACAGAGAGCCTGGGGCAATACCTGGGTTTACCATCTCAAAATGCTCGTAACAAAAAGGATATCTTTGATAAGATCAAGGATCGTGTGTGGAAAGCTCTCCAAGGCTGGAAAGGGAAGTTCTTCTCATCTGCTGGCAAAGAGATTCTTATTAAATCTATAGCTCAATCAATCCCAAATTATGCTATTAGCTGTTTCAAATTTCCAAAGTCTTTATGTGATGATTTGAATTCTTTGTGTGCCAGGTTTTGGTGGGGCTCTTCGGAGACTCAAAGGAAAATTCATTGGCGTAGTTGGAGGAAATTATGTATCCATAAAAATCTTGGTGGAATGGGCTTTAGAGATCTCAATACTTTTAATCAGGCTTTGTTGGCTAAACAGAGTTGGAGATTAATTAGACATCCTGAAAGTCTTATGGCTAAAGTTTTGCAAGGGCGATATTTCAAAACGGGTCATTTTCTCCAGGCTCAGTTGGGATCAAATCCTTCTTATGTTTGGAGTATTCTTTGGGGTCGTGATCTATTTAGTAAGGGTTATCGATGGAGAATTGGTAATGGCATCAACGTTGAGGCTGCTAAGGAGCCTTGGATTCCCAAGGAAGGCTCTTGTAAACCTATTCTCATAAATCCTCAGGTTAATACCTTTACAGTGGCCCAGTTTATCACGAATCCAGATGTTTGGAATGAAAATCTCGTTCGGAGCTCGTTTTTGAACTCTGATGCTGAGGCCATTTTAAACATACCGTTACATTCGGACCAAAGGGAAGATATGGTGATTTGGGATCTCGATTCCAAAGGTTTATTTACTGTTCGTAGTGCTTATAGATTGGGAACTAATCTTTATACTTTGCAGGAAGCTTCGTCATCTAATCAACAGAGTCAGGAGAATTTTTGGAAGAATTTTTGGAAGATTAATCTCCCTGCTAAAATAAAAATTTGCGGATGGAGACTCTTTAATGATATTCTTCCTACATTGACAAATCTGATATCTAGAGGATTGGATGTGAACCATATTTGTGTTTTTTGCAGGAAACAACCTGAATCAGCAACCCATCTATTCTGGATGTGCAAAACAGTAAGTAATCTATGGAATTCTTTCTGCCCTTGGACTTATGATTTCGGTTTAAATGACAGGGATGGATTAACTCCGGCAGATTTTTTTCTGCAAATATGGATGATGGATGGTAACGATTCAATGGACAAACAAAGAGTAGCAACAAGCCTAGTAATATGCTGGCAGATTTGGACTCACAGAAATGAGGTGACTCAAAGCAATCACAAGATAGATTTGCAGAAGCTGGAAGCTAGAATTAAAAGATACATTTCAGAATTTTTCAATCCGGATGAGAACGAGAGCTCTGCGGGTACCTGGCTATCGGAGAGGCAGTGTCATCTGGAGGCTGCTCTGCACGCTCAGTCCTCGAGTACAACGGCAGACGTATCCCAAAACGCTTCGCGCCAGACGTTGTGGATCCCTCCCTCGAAAGGCAACTTCAAACTCAACTGCGATGCTACTTGGAGTTTGAGATACTAGCGCGGCGGAATTGGTTGGATTCTCAGAGATCGGCATGGTCGTCCTTTGCAAGGAGGATATAAATGTGTGGATCATCGATGGAAAATCAGTTGGCTTGAGGCATTTTCTGTATGTGAAGCGCTTCGTGCCGTCCCTTCGGATTCTTCATAGATTCAGCTTGAGTTGGATGCCCTTCAGGTGGTTAAGCTGCTGAACAACGAGGAGATGGATGCTACGGAACTAGGAGGCTTCATTATGGAAGCACAAGGCCTTTTGACTTCCTTCACAGATGTGTCAATTACTCATATTCCAAGAATTCATAATGGGCTTGCCCATCATTTGGCCCATAAAGCTTGTGAGCAAAATGTGTCTGATTGTTGGAATTTTGTTTTCCCTAAGTGGTTATTAGATTTTAATAGGCTGAACAGTGGTTATGTTTATCATACTTGTGGGGGTCCCTGTCCCGTTAGTACCCTCTTGGGAACTGGTTGTAGCCTTTAGTTTTATGAATGAATTTTTTCCTCAAAAAAAAAAAAAAAACGGATGAAAGCAAAAGTTGAAAATTTGGACCGATTGCATAAACAATTGAAATTTTGATGACCTATTTAACATTTTGAAGGAACTCAAAATTGATTCTGTTGTTTGGAATTTCACTCAGAACTGTAGGAATGAAAATTCAGAAGAAGGATGTTCCGGCGGAGATGTGAGCGGTGGTTTGTCTGACTTCCGTCGTCTTTTCCGGCCGTTTGAACTGAGAATCATTTAACCATGGAGATGAACTCTCTTGTCGCAACGGTGGCAAATCCACACTGCTTTCCGAGAAATTTCAAACAGAAACGCCCAATTTTGCTCCATCAGAGACGCTCCGCAGGTCGAGTTTCGGCTCGTAAGGTACGCCTCAATCACTGAAAAGTATTTGGACGGTTTGAATTCAGATTCTGCTGACGAACTCTCAATTTTTGGTTTCTTCCTCTTTCCTCATCATAGTGTTGGTTTATGGTTGGATCGAATTTGGGCGGAAATGGAAAATTGTGAGAAGTACGCGAATGTTATGTTATCCTTTTTACGCGAGAATCCGAATGAGAATTTGGCGTGTATGTAATGCTATGATGATTGATTGCTAGTGTAGATTAGGCCTACGTTTTGAAGAATCGGTTCTGAATGTGATGTCTTGAAACTTGAAGATGATTAATCATGTGGAGAACTGTTGATTAGTTTTATCATATACTTTGATGTTACTAGGGACTGTTCTTGTAAGTAAATGTGAACGCAAAAGGTCCTCTTTGAACTGGTTTGCTCATTTTCATTCTTCTAATTGTCTTTTCCTCTTCATATGCTAGTTTGATGTGGCAGGAATCCTTCGAGGTCAGTTAAAGTGCAACAGTCACTACTTTGTGCTTGAATGCAGTAAGAACTTTAGATAACTTACCAATTGTTGGAACATGTATAATGGATGATCTTGTTCCAAATTGATTTTGCGAAATGAAGATATGATGAAAAGAAGGTTTCGAGGCAGTGGGTGGATGCCGTGTTAAATCATCTTTAGGAATTAGGACCATGTTAGGCTAGTGGCTTAGATGTTCGTTCCAATTGACCAGCCCCAAGATGTGGACTATTAAGATGAAGTGTTGAGGAAATGACATTTTAAGAATTTGAACTTTTACCTACTTTAGTACGATACTAAATCATCACTAAACTCAAAAGTTTAATATTTTGGGGATATATTCTTGATGTGTCTAAATGGAATGATATTTCTCTCTGCAAGAACTTAGGAGCCCTTCAGAAAATCACAATCAAGTCCTTCTTTCTTAACGGTAAAAGAGATTCCAAAAGGATCAGTTTGACTTCTATCCTTTTAAGCTAGTAAGGTCTGGATTAGTTTGGGTGTAATTCTTGATCATTTCTAGAGGGAGGAACCACCGCTCTTGTAAAAACCTCACTAATTGGCTTCCGTTGTTAACCTGACAATTATTTTTGAAGTTGGAGATGGGTCAACTCACTGATCTTTTTCTGGAAAAACAATGTGTGGGGACTGTTTCCCTTCTGGAGTTTCTCTAGGTTGTACTTGTTGACATTACTCATCATTGACCTATAGCTATGGCTTTTACTAGGAAAACTGTTGCTTGAATTGCATTATTCAAGAGAGACAGGAGATTTATGAGTGGACAGATAACACATACTCAATTCAAGGGAAATGTCCTTACTCCTTAAAGAAAGGCATATTAACATAAAGGTCTTATCACAATTATTTCTTTACGAAATCCATACAGATAATGAATCTTTGTACAATTTGGATCCTTAAAATAAAGACAATGGAAATAGAGTGATTTCTTTACTGATGGTCATGTTATAGATATTCTCACTACCTTAATTTTTTTTTATTTTGTATTCAATGTACTTAGGATAGGTACTCCGACAGCACAAAGAAGAAGGAAGTTTTATTGGTGATGATTTTTATATCAACCCTTCCCGAGTGATTAAAAAATTGAGCCAAAGAAGAATGCCTGATTTAGCTCAAGAGATTTTCTTGGAGCTGAAATCTGAAGGTTTTCCACTAAACAACTCTACGTTGTCTTCTCTTATGGTTCACTGCATAGATGGTGGTCTTCTCCTCCAAGCACAAACAATTTGGGAAGAAATGTTAAACAGTTGCTTTGTACCCTCTGTTCATGTCATTTCAAAGTTATTTAACACTTACGGAAAGATGGGACGCTTTGATGATATAATTAAAGTTCTGGATCAGTTAAAGTCAAGGTACTCACATTTACTGCCTGAGGCATACTCACTAGCCATATCATGTTTTGGGAAGCATGGACAATTGGAATTGATGGAAAGTGCTTTGAGGGAAATGGTTTCCAGTGGGTTTCCAGTTGATTCCGCCACTGGCAATTCCTTTATTATATACTACAGCATTTTTGGTTCTTTGATGGAGATGGAAACTGCCTACGGCCGACTTAAAAGGTCTAGATTTCTAATTGAAAAGGAAGGAATCATGGCAATGGCATTTGCTTATCTAAGGAAAAGAAAATTTTACAGATTAGGTGAATTCCTTAGGGATGTTGGCCTTGGAAGGAAAAACGTGGGGAATCTTTTATGGAATCTTCTACTTTTATCTTATGCTGCCAATTTTAAAATGAAAAGTTTGCAGCGAGTATTTCTGGAAATGGTTGAAGCTGGGTTCAATCCGGATCTTACCACATTTAATATTAGAGCTCTAGCATTTTCAAGAATGGATTTGTTATGGGATATTCATCTTAGCCTTGAACATATGAAGCACATGAAGATTGAACCCGATCTCGTGACCTATGGTTGTGTTGTTGATGCATATGTAGGTAGAAGACTTGGAAGAAATTTGGAATTCGTTTTGAGCAAAATGAATCCAGATCAACCTCCAGTATCATTAACAGATCCGTTTGTTTTTGAGGCATTGGGTAAAGGAGACTTCCACATGAGCGCTGAGGCGTTCATGCAGTTCCAGAGGCATGAGAAATGGACTTACAGAGAGTTAATATCATTGTATCTGAAAAAGCAACACAGGAGAGATCAAATCTTCTGGAATTACTAACCCTAAACCCGGTAATCGTTCACAATTGCCTTTGCCGAGCAACGACGAGAGGATTGCCTTTTGTACCCGAGTTTGGGGAATGCAAATGTTGTACTGCAATGATTAAGTTGATTCTTAGAAGTATATGGTTCTATTTCTACCTGTGCTATTCATCCCTATTTCTGCTGGTTGAAAAGATGTTTTTGAATTTTGATATTTGTTATATTATTTAAGCATTATTCTTTCCTGGCTCAAGTTTTTGTACAGAGCAATTTGGTGTCAAATATTAGCTTAATGATGGGAGTCATGAAGTCCAACCTGCAATCTTTATTGGCACCAGCAAGAGAGGGAGGAGGTAAAATACATATCCGATGTACATGTAATGTATATTTAGATAACTCCTGGAAAGTACTTTTTTTAGTGAAATACTTTTTCTATGAGTGCACTTGTTAAGTGCTTCTTTCACGAGTGGTTTAAAGTACTTTTTGGTTATAAATAGTAAAATTTTAGTTAACTTGTATGTTTGATTTTTTAATTTTCAATGGCGTATCTATTTAGTCTGATATTTTTTAAAAAGTTGATATGTTTATCAACTTTTAAAGTTGTGTTTTGTTTAGTCTCTGTACATAGCATGCTGCAAAGTTCTTTTGAACATATTTTTAAAATCTAAGTTTTGTGTTTAATGTGTTTGAATTTAACCAGCCACACTAATTATATAATTATTTGAGGATTATATGTTAGATTGGTTTTGAGTAAGTTAGCATTTAGTGATGTAAGTGTTGAAATGATGAAAATAACAATTAAGTCTTCAAAGGCCTATTTGAATCTTTTTAAGATATATAGACTAAACATATACAACTTTGGACTTATTAGAAGCTTTTTAAATTAAATAAATACGACCTTCAAAAGTTTTAAATACCGAACTTATGATTTAACGTTTGAACATATGTTTACTAGTAGAAAGTATTTTCATAAAAGTTATGTCAAATCTGTCTTTTGGTACTTGTGAGAATGGCATCCAATTTGAGGTGATTCCCCACTTATCTTTTTAATGGGATTGATCACATGTCGACATATATGTTCATGGGAATCTTATAAAAGTACCAACTTCAATCTATAGGACCAAAAATATAACTGGCCTTGCAGCATAGAGGCAACATGAGAAGAAATTAATCAAAAGTCGAAGTTAATGATGATTATACTTATTATGCACGTACTCGAAATGTTTTATTAGTTTTTTTTTTTTTTTTTTTGAGTATATCAACATTTGGGGATGGGGGATTCGAACCTCTGACCTCTTGGTCAAGGATACATGTCAATTACCGCTGAGTTAAGTTCGTTTTGACGAAATGTTTTATTAGTTATCCATTGTGATAGTATCACTAGGGAAAGGATCGTATTTAGATCATCAAATACGGTTTTATATTTTGGGATATTTAGCCTAATAGTAGTTCGTGGAAATAACAATCTTAATATTTGAGAGAAGTAATTGATAGAACATTGAAAGTCAATTTAGAGCTTCAAGCTTCAACCATGTAAAGTACTTTTTCTATGGAACACTTAAAACTTGGTGGAATGATATATTTGTAAATTTTAGTCTTGGTGAGGTTAATCAATAGGTTGATTATAAGGAATTGAATGTTTCCATCGTTAAATAATTTGAACCACAGAACTTTTGGTAGATTTTCGTCCAAGTATTCAATCGAACAATATGAGGATAATATTGCAATCAAAGTTTTCAACACGGCATCTAAAGAACAAAAAAAAGAGTTAGATTTTGCTCATGATTTTTCAATTTGGATGTACACAATCGATTAGACTAAACCATTTTTCAATTTGAATGTATACAATGACAATCAATTATAATGGTTCAGTCTAATCTAATTACATAATTTGTTTCATGAATTTTTTTATTTTTTTTGATATGGGTGATCTCATTTGTATTATGTTTATACATATATGAAGAAGTATGTTATATTTTATTAGATGTGATTAAAATTGTTGAGATAAAAGTTGTAGGAAAATTTAATAATATTTTTACATCCTTTTGTGTGTAGGTTGAGAAAAGGATATAGTTGGTTAGTTATGTGTGTAACCAACATTATTATTATTATTTTAACTAGATTATTAGAAAAATGACGATGAGTATTGTCGGTCATTACAAACAACTATTTTATATTAAATTGGTGGTTTTTAATGACCGACAAAACTTACAATAGACATTAAATAACAATCATTTACAATGGCACTTAAATAGATATTAGACAAAGACAAACGTTGTAACTGGTCTTGAGTTCAACAACATTTGGAGTGGAGAGATTCGAACCTCATACCTCTTAGTCAAGGTTACATATTAATTATCACTGAGCTATGTTCATTTTGGCAACATTGTAATTGATCGTCATTGTAACATATATACAATGATATCAATTACTAAGACACATTGACCATCAATAGCATCAATAATGCATACAATAACAATCAAATAGATGTCAAATCGCTATCGGATTTCATATCCTTTAATGACAATTTTATCGCTATGTTATCTTTGATAAAAAAATGCTTTTCCTTCTGCTTCTTCTCCTACTGCTTCTTCATCTTCTTCCAACCCCTTACCTTTATCCCTATTTTAATATCAATCCTCATGTTCCTATTCTAACAATGAGTCTTTTACAGTATCATTGGCCTATTGATTTTTACTCTAATGATCCTTTACTGGTTGACATGTCTACAACCATATCTAATGAAACATATATTACTTTGTTTGCTACTTGTGATCTGTCCCTATAGGGTGCAAATGAGATTTTGATTTTGATTAGTGTTGTCATTAGGAAACTCATTGTTGGCATCGTTATTTAATCTGTAGCTGCACAATATGGTTGGGGACTTTGTGTCTAAAACTGCATTTTTGCACGGTTTTCTTAGCAATGAAGTTTATATGCAACAACCTCAAGGATTTCTTGATTCAGATCATCCTAATTATATTTGTAAACTTCGTAAATTCTTTGTATGGATTGAAGCAAGCCTCGAAAGCCTAATTTGAATGTTTTACTATTCATCTTCTAAAGTTTGGTTTTGTGACTTATCATGTAGATTCCTTTTTTTTTTTTTTTTTTTTTTTTTTTGGTAACATCGATGACTTTGCTCACTTACTTCTCTATGTGGATTACATTGTTATAATCCACAATGATGTGGTCTGTGTTGAATCTTTGATTTGTGACTTGAAGCTTCGATATTCGACATGAACTCAATTTATATACACAAGCCAAAGATCTCTCAAACCAGTTCAATTGGTCCTTTTCAGTTTATAGAATGCAGATGTGTCTTGCGATTAGTGAACTGTGGTGTGTTCTTGATTCTTTTCTTCAATACCCAGTTTGATTTTCAGTGTCTGACTTTATGAAGTTAACCAAGTACTCATTGTACCAAATATTGTGGAAGTTTGTAGCTTAGATGCACATGGCAGAGAGAACAAAGAATAATGGCAAAATATTGTTGGAAAAAGAAGGGTGCGTTTGGTTGATGATCTGAAAACAGAAATTTAAAAACAAGAGATTCAATGAAAACAATATTATATTTCATGTTTTCATATGTGTTTGGTAGTAGATTTGTAGTTATCAACTAAATATACTAGATTGGATATAAACTATTATTAATTAATTTATAAACATGTTATATGTTATAAATTTTGTATAATTATTATTTTACAATATCTTATAATTTATAATACATCATATTATAGAAATTTTAATTTCATAAAAATGAATTGAGTTTAAACATGAAATATTATATTTATAAAGGTTTTTATCTTTTTTAATTTAATTCTACATTTAAACATTTCAAATTCAAAATCTGGATACGATGAAAAAAAATTGTTTTTAGAATTTTCACTATTTGGATCACAGAATCCGAAAACAATTTTCGAAAACGCATCTGTCAAACACATATTAACTGGATTTAGTGAACCCGAAAACATAAAATAGAATCCAGATTGTCTGCCAAACAGACTCGAAGCTTCTCAAAAAAAATAATAATAATAAGAGGCCAAGGAAAAAGAATTACAAATACCCTGTAATGTTGGACAAAATTGGATAATGTTATACAATTTACAACTAACACTCATCCTCTAACTAATTCATCTAAGTTGATATTATGCCAAAACAAAGATACCTCTCTCTCTCTTTCTCCCTCTCTCTCTGGTTTAATCCACAAATCACAGTGTTTCAGCACCAGCAGCCACTATGGACTTCCCAAAAAAGGAAAAGAAAAGAAAAACTAATCTACAACAGCAATAAATAATGATCTTTCATGATTATATGATGAGCCAACTCAGTCACAACACCTAAAACTGTGAATTGCTAAGAAAAGTAACCATGCATCTAGAGGATTGAAATAATTTGTCCAAACCTTGCCATACTGAGGTCTGAATATCTAGGAGTTTCCTTGCCTTCTCCTGCAATGTCAACTGGCAACGAATAGTTTCGCCATGTATCTAGCAAAAAAGAAATATGCAGCCATTATTAGAAGCATTTTCCATTAACAAAAAGCTTCCATAAGTTCCTTAACTAGAGAAGTTCAAAGTCATAATGATCCTTAATAAAGTTTGTACCTTCAGGAACAATCTGATCAAAGCTTGTATGAACTCGAAATTGTTGCGGCAAGTAATTTCATGTATGAAATAATCAAGAAGCAGTTCAATTGAAATAAGTTCAGGTCTCTTTTCAGGTTCTTGATGATCGTCGTCATCTATAATTTGAAGCATGCGAAGTTCCAAATCCAATGTTGATGGAGATAAACCTTTTATGTAATCAGTAAAGGCCGAGACTGAAAGAAATAAGAATAATATTATTTCAGAAATACTTCAAGTTTACAGCTAATGCATAAACAATCAAATGCATTATAGGAAAAGAAAATGCAAACATTGTGTCGACTTACAGTTCTTTGTTTCAGAAGAAGATTCAAGAAGTTGCAAGAACTGGGAAGATGTTATATCAGATTTTTTCTGCTGTTCATTATCAACTCCCTTTTCCATGCTCTCTGTCTTTGCTGACTCAGAAGGCTTAAATAGTATTTCTCCAGAGAGAGAGGGAAGAGAGGGCAGGAAGAAAGGAGCCTTTTCAGGTTTCTTTGGAGGTTCAATTGGTTTATTACGGACCTGAAAGTTGAAGATTCGTGAACAAGAAAAAGGCATTAGTACATAAATGATGTTTTTTACTTTCTTCACTCTTTCTTTTTTTTCTTTTTTTTTTCCTTTGGTCTGTGAGTGGTGATGGGAATCAACAATAAGAAATATTACCTTTATTATGTCCAAATTGATCAAGCTCTGCCACTGACTTCTGGGCAACAGTGACAGAGTAATCAAATCTGGGATTTGCTCGCTGGAGATGTGAAAGCCTGACAAAACTTTAGATTCAGGTAGATTTGATGGGTCCTTGTCATGATCTTCAAACTCCATTCCTTCTGTCGAGGAGACTGGTGGCAATTTAACATTAACAACATCCTTTCCACTTGCAAGGGTATCCACGTTGGATGAACCAGAAAACATTAATTGATTCACCCTAAAATGTTAACAAAAAAAAGTCATCAATTTTGTGTAGCATAACAGAAGGTAAAAGAAACCCTATGTAGCTACATTCTAGCCTCCAACCATCACTTCTTTTTTTATCGGTGAACTCTAAATTCTAACCATGAAGTGCGCCTCAATGAAAAATTGATAGGTTTTCAATCTTGAAGCATGTGTCTTCATTATATCTATGTAACTAAAGATTCCATAGAATCTATGACAAAATACTGATTTATCATGGATCATCAAATGAAAATGACATTTCAGAGATTATCTATCCTCACTAAACTTTGTTGCAACCAGTTACTAGTAAATTTCGTTAAAGGTATGAGGTTGGAGCTTTCTTTCATATCAGGGGTAGATTCACTTTAATTCTATTTGAAAAAAATTTCCTATTTATCATCTTTCAATGTTTAAGCTTCATCTGAAAATTATATCTACAATTTTCTTTACAAAGATCATGAATAAGGAAAGAAGTCGCATTTGGTTAATTTTTTTTTTTAAAAAAAAAAAACAGTTCCAAAAAGATAACATATGAACTTCATAATTAAAAAAAATAATAAACTGAGATTAAAGATCAATCTTAAAATGAAAATAAAGACTGTTTCATACCAACGATCCTCCAAAACTCATTTTCTCTATTTATACTGTACTGTTCCTTATTTACCTGCCTGCTAAACAAATATATGTATCACCATCAAAATAACTTACCAAAGGTAGACTCCATTTTGATCTACATGTGTGGTTGCCAAAATGTCCATATTTGGAGAAATAGAAAATGCAGTAATTGAAGCGTCAACTTGTAGTGCATCTATTTGCCTTGCTAAAATGACGTCCCAAATTCTAAGACTTCCATCCATACTTGATGATAAAAGCCATTTCCCATCCTCACTGAAAGACAAATCTGTTATACGATCTGTATGACCTTCAAATTTACGAACCATTCTTAAAGCCACAACATCAAACAGACGGATAACCAAATCATCAGTTACAACTGCCAAAAGTCCTGAAATTCAATAAATAAATTAATTAAATTAAATTAATAAAAATTGCTTTAAAACATAATTTAACCACAAGGGAATTGTGTCATCAAGGTCAGACTGAAATCTTAAGGAGATAGAAGTTACCATTTACTCGATGATAGACAATCTTCACAACAGAACTACCAATTTCCCATCTGGATTTTAGATCACGCTCCTTGAAATTCCAAACCTGTAACATAAGACATTCAACAAATGGAACTTTCATAAATTTTGATAAATCCAAACTCTCCTCTGAGATTGCCCAAGTCAATGGTTGGTTTCTAAGGGAAAGAGCATGCAAAAAAAAAAAAAAAAAAAAAAAAAAAAAAAAAAAAAAAAAAAAAAAAAAACCTTTATATCTCCACGAACTCCAGCACTTATAACGTGGGTATTTGTAGAATCACAAGCAAGACCAGCAACTTCTCCAACATGTGCAGAGCTTCTTCCTTCCAACGTGTCCAGGTAACTACCTCTACTAGCACCCGATTGAAGATTGAATCGCTCAATCCAACCACCTTCTGTCCCTAAGAAGGCAAAATTTCCACATGCACTGATTGCACACGCCTGTCATCCAGATGAAGTGTCATATAGGCTTTTTGTAAACAGAAATAAATATTACATTAACAACAAAGTGACTAGAAAGAAGGAAAAAAATGTTTGAGAAATAAATATCCTTTTAATTTCGAAATAATCACACAAGAGTATATCAAGTTTTAGATGTTGCAACAGACATAATTTAGAAACAAAAAGAATATGCTAGTGATTATATAAATTTAACATGCGCACATCTCTTTACAGGTTACACAACTCCACCCAAACATCAGATAAGGACAATAAACAATTTACCACCATAATGTGGGAAATACACCCTTAACTCATCGTCCCTAGTTTTCATCATAAAGTAGCATTCATCATTGTTCATATCACAAAATAGTTAGGTTGACAAAAATTATTAGATACCACCTTCAACCATTATAGAAAAGAGAAATTACAAAGAAATCATACAATCAAAACCATTTGTCATGTTATAGGTGCTCAAAAACAAGGTGAAACTGATATCATCTTGAAACAAACCTTAACCGGAGTAGGGTTTTCTGGGCATGGTTTCAAGATATGCTCGCCAAGAACAAAGTTTTGAAGTCTCCATACATATGCTTGTGGAGTATCAACATGACATGTAACCACATTGCACCAGTCCCGTTCTCTAATTTCAGCTAAAAATAAATTCATGAAAAGCACGTTACTAAATTTAATATCATTAAACAGGAACCAAATAATAAATGAGTACACAACTATGAATGAATATAAAGTTGAGGATATTGATTCAACTTGGAATAGGATTAAATATTTTACAAAATTGTTGATCAAGGGATATTCGACATTTCAGTTTTGAATTTCATTGGCGTCTCCATTCTAGTTGGCATAACTTTTTGTAGTTTATGATGATCTTTATTTGACTCTTTGTCTTTTTCTTTTTCATTTTTTTTATTTCAACATGGGTGGGTGAGAAATTCAAACCTCTTACTCCTTGATCGACGGTATATGCCTTAACAAATTGAGTTATGCTCAGGTTGACTATCTATGTCTAAGCTTTTGATTGAACACAAGTGGTAAAATGTTAGTATACATGTCAAGAATTTCAATTTTTGAGTGTTCTTCAGCACCGCACTTTGGAGCACTTTGAAATACTTTGTAACTTGGTCAATGCTGATTAGAGTGGTTTTATATGCTTCACCTCCATCGGTCTAGAATCTGGGTGGATTTATAATCTCTCTTTTTTTTCCTTTTTTGGGACTCTTTGTTTATGAATTATGCCTCATCCATACAATAGGGTGGCCCGGCCTCTTCATCGTTTGGCATCTCTTTGGTATTTGACAAACACTCCAATGACAATCTGGGAGTATCACTGTAATCCTATGACACCTTAAGGTACACTTGGAAGAAGTAACTTACCACAATCAAAAGCTATGACGGGCTTCAACTTTATTTCTTCTTCCTGAAATAGTATAGATAAAGAAGCATGATTTAGTCGTGTTAACTTTTTGGATTAGTATAGAAAATAAATAAGTGAAAATATTTATTAAAGGTATTTTTCCCCAAAAAAATTAGAATTAAAAACAATTGTAAAAAATAGTTTTAAAAGGTCAATCTAATCAAGAATTTTTAAAGATAAAGTTTTCAAAAATATACCCTACAACCCCTTAATCAACGGGCACTTCTCTAAACTGTAGCCTATCTTATTCTTCCATCTTTCTCACGTTGACTTCCCTAATAAAATTCACATTTCTTGCTATCTAAATTAATTATTAAACATCTTCAAAGATTGTTAATAACCTGATGTCAAGTATTCTCCTTACATCTCAATAAAATAATTTTAATGGTTATTCCACCAAATAGAATATAAATTATAATAATGTTTCAAATTAGGCCACTTTTAACCAAGAGAGTAATCATAAAGGTAATTGAAAATCGAACAAACAACTAAAGAGCAATGCTTGTAAAACATAAATTACTAGTGGTTCAATCCGATAATTTATGAAATTATTTAATGACGTACCAAGACCACCAAGTAAACAATAAAGGAAGAAATACTGAAAAATGCAGATGGGTTCAATTGATGTTATTTTCCAAGCCTACCAACATTTTTTTTATGATTTCGGTATGCTTGGAATATAACATAATAGCCTGCAAATTTAAACAATTCCGTATTTGAGTCATACCTTCAGTTTTAGTTTCTTTGCACGTTTTGACACATGTCGTTGAGAAAGCTCCCTACTTTGCTGATCCTAATCAAAATAGCGAGAGCAAACAATTATATGACAATTATTTCTTGTACAACAATTACATTAACAACATGTAAGGGTATTAGTATGGTATATATGGGGAATAGTATTAGTGGGGTAGTAAGGGTATAATAGTAAATAGGGAGCCTTGGTTATAAATAGGGTAGTTTATGGAGCCTTAGGGGTGTGGAGAATTTTGGTAGTGTCTCATTGTGGGACTTGGGTGAGAGTTAGCCCTCTCGAAAGGCTATCGGGTTTATATTGTAACTTCGTTTCGATATTGCAATATAATATATTAGTGTTTGGTGTCTTTTCTTAGTTTGGATACCTAACACAACAATCCATTTAAAACCCGAAAGGAAATACTAGGATGAGAATTGAAGTCTATACAGTGCAAATTTAGCAAGCAGGCATGAGTAAAAAGAGGGCAGAGGCTGTAATTACAAAAATCCCAACATCCCAAGTAGTATAAGTAAAATTTCTCCAAGCCTAAGGCCCTGTCAGGATCTATTCAAAAAATAGACTTTTTTTTTTTCTTTTCAAAGGCATTTAAAAGATTGAGACTATTTTTTTACGAGGGGATTAGATCATTTTCCTCTTAGAATTTTTTCCCTTATTAAGGAAATAAGACTTTCATTAAGACAGATGAAGGAATTATGAAAGGTTGCACCGAGAGACTGAAAAGAGGCAATATTTTCCACCCATTAACAAATAGTCCACACAATCGTTTACAATCAAGAATAAAGAGACATCCCTCCTAGATATGGACCGGTGGATGCCAAAATCGAGATGTTATACAATGTAAAACTCCACAACCCCTTCAGGGAAAACATTGAAAAAGGCTAGATTTCAAGGAAAGCCATAAAGGATGCAAAAATAATACTTACATCCACGTTAAAATATATTTTCTTACTAGCATAGTGACTAAATCCATCACAACAACAATATTCTTCCTCTTTGAATTGTTAAAACTAACCTGGATTACAGAGAAAAGCCTAAAGGCACGATCCTGACCAGCAGATAAAATGTGCCTCCCATTTGCATAAAACCTATGATAGATCAGAAGGATTGAGAGTCAAGGAGATATCACGGAAAAGTAATCAAAACGCCACAGAAATTGTAGGACTCATAAGGAAGCCCAAGTAAGACCTAAAAAGTGCAGTAACGAAATGAAAACAAGATACAACATGAAGAAGCTAACATGCCAATCTTTCAAAACTAGCCACATTGACGAGGCAAGAAAATGGTAATTCAGACATGCATAACTAAACTGGTAGGAAAGGTATTTACTAGGTTCCAAGGATGCAGCTAGGCAATGCCTCGCAAAGGGTGCCTTGGCTCAGCCTTTACCCTTGACCATAACTTGTGCCTAGGCAAAATTTTCAAAAATTACCCATATCTCTCTAATAACCTTCTTCCTATTATCAAAATATTATGCCAGCTCTCCCAAAACATACATGAGATGAGATAGAATTAGTTTAAGGGTTTCTATTCTATCCAAAAGAAACAAAAAGCTAGCTGAGAAAAGGGATCCCCGATGTTCTTGGGAGCACAATTGAAATAGAAGGTATTCAATAAAAAATAAATAAAGAAAGAAAGAAAGAAAGAACGAACGAACCAACCTTTCATTGAGGAAAAATGAAAGAATACAAGGACATCCAAAACAAACCAAGCTCCACAAAAAGAGACCCAACTACAAGAAGGAATTTTAATCAAGCAAAATGATACTTGACGGGTAATTACAAAAAAAAAAAAGCTTTGGACACCAAAGCCCAAAGCGAAACATAGAACCTAATATTGGACAAGACATCATAAAGCAATCTCTTGCTTCCTCTAAAGACTATCATTCCTCTTCCCCCACAAACTCCAAAGAATTGCACAAATCCCAACAAGCCACAACTACAAGAACTTTTTTTTTTTTTTGAACAAGAAACAATACTTTTCATTGAAATAATGAAAAGAGGCTAATGCTCAAGAATACAAACTCCATAAAGGAGTGAAAAAACAATAAAAATAACAAAATGAGTACAAGATCAAAGACTAAAAAGCATTAAGAAAAAGTTATGAAGGATATATAAACGCATTCCAATTCAGACATATGTCCTGAAGAGAGAATCCCATAAACAGAATAGGCAAAATTGCAAAAAGGCAGATGGAGAAGGAACTCCTCGATCATATCCTTGCACCCTCGATGTCTAGTGAATTGTAAGCTAAAAACCTCGAAGAAGAGGTTCCAAATAGAATAGGCATAATTGCACCCATCTAAGACCAACCCCCCAAAACAAGGTTAAGAGGGCTAAGATGTTTGTTGTTTCTCTATCAATTAGTGAGCAATGAAAGCCAAAGGAGAAAGAAGGGGAGCTCCCCAAAGAACCAAAGACATCAACCACAGTGCAATTTTTCATGGAAGATAAATGATATAAGCTAGAAAACAGAAAGTCGAGGGAGCAATCCCCTGCCCACAAGCCATCCCAAAAATAAGTGTCCCTCCCATCACTCACAGAGTCCTGAATCAAGGAAGAGGAGGGGAGCTCCAAAGAAATGTCTTTTCAAGGATTCCAGAAGGTGTCTTTAATCCCATCCACCAACCAATCGAAAGGGTGAGGACCGAATTTGCTCACAATAATCCCAACCCAAAGAGAATCGGTTTTGAACCGGAACTGCTAGTGCCATTTAGCAAGCAAGGTTTTGTTATGGATTCTCAAGTTCCTCAATCCTAATCCCCCAAGGTTCACCGACTTTCCCATTTTCTTCCAACTCACTAGGTGCATCCTTCCCCTTCCTCAACTCCTTCCCATGAGAAATCCTTCACAAGCTTCTCTAAGGATTTACAAACCGAGGCAGCGGATCTAAAAAGGGAAAAGAAGTAAATAGGGATGCCACTGAGGACCGATCAAATAAGGGTCAATCTGCCGCCTTTAGGGAAAAAAAAAAATCTCTTCCAAGAAGCGAGTCTCTTACGAACCTTCCCTAAGATCGTATCGCAAAACATAATAGATCTCGGATTGTGGCCCAGGGGAAGCCCTAAGTAAGACAAAGGGAAGGGACCCACTCGACACTCAACCAAAGAAGTCCACCTATTCAACTTACCATTGTCGCAATTCAATCCCAAAATCTAACACTTCCCCCTATTGATTTTCAGCCCCGACCAAGCCTCGAAGAAATGGAAAATATGGATCAAAACAAGAAAAGAATCTCCCTCCCTAGAGCAGAAGAAGATGGTATCATCAGCGAAATAAAGATGAGAAAGATAAATTGTTCAACAATATGGAGCCAAAAAGCAAAAAAGATGAACAAATGTCAACCATCTCCAAATGCACTTTGATTCGACTTAGCAATTAAAAAAAAAAAAATTAACTACAAATTAAAATTAAGATTAGAACTTTTAATCTAAATTTGTTATTTAAATTAGAAAAGATTAATAAATTTTCTATTTTTATGAATAACTAAACTTTCGAGAAAAAATGAAAGAATACAAGGGCATACCAAAAAATAAAAGCCCACAAAGGGGAGCCGAACTACAAAAAGGGGCTCCAATCCAGTAAAATAAGATCCAAGGGATAATTACAAAAAGGACCTGTCACTGACTCACTGATGCCTAGAAATAAACATAAAATCTAACAAGAGATCAAACATCACCAGATGAACTCTCTCGATCCCTAAAGATTCTATTGTTCCTTTCTCCCCAAAGTCCCCATAAAATAGTACACACCTCAACTTGACACACAAACCACCCTTTCCCATGAAAAGGCAAATGGAGAAAAAGCTCCTCTATCATCTCTCTACGACCATGAGAACTAGCAAAGCAAAAGCCATACGTCTCAAAGAAACAACTTCAAAGGACACCATCGAGACCCTCCACAACACTCCAAAAAAGATACAACCTAAGAAGCACGGATACGTACACGAGACACAGATATGACATGATACAGACACGGGGACACGTCATTTTTTTAAAATCTAGGACACGGACACATTTAGAAAAATATACATTTTTTAAAATATATATCCTTTTTATAAAAAAAGAAATTCAAAATCAATAAGTTTATACATTTTTTTTTTGAGAAGAGAAACGAATTTCATTGATGAATGAAATGTGGAGAAAAACTCCGATCACCAATAGGTGAATTACATGAAAGCTTTCCAATTGGAAATCAAGAAAGATAAACTATAATCAGAAAAAGGGTGATGACATTTACACCAGTATAAAGCATGAAAGAGAATTAGATCCATGAATTTATCAAAGGAAGAGAAAGAATCCCTGAAAATTCGAGAATTTCTCTCGCCCCATAAAAACCACAAGAAGACTCTGTTCAAAGCAAGCCATAAGATCTTCTTTTCTCCATGGAAGGGATGACCCACAAAAACGAGAGTGAGAACATCCTTAATGCAATTTGGAAAAACGGTGGACCATCCAAAAGCATGAAGAATCTCTGACCAATATCTGGAAGCGAAGGAACAGTGAACAAATAGGTGCCCAGAATGTTCTGAACTAGCGGCACACATAATGCACCAAGAAGGGGACAGATGAAAATGAGGCATCCTACATTGAAGTCGATCAGATGTATTAATAGCACCATGACTAAGCTCCCATAGAAAAATCTTGATCTTCTTTGGATAGGAATCGGTCCAAATTATCTTATAGAGATTATCCTCAACAACTGGATAGTCTACAAGATCCTTCATAAGGGATTTAACAGAAAAAATATTGGACGATTCCAACGGCCATGACCAGGAATCATTACAGTTCTGAAGCCTGATGGAGGAAAGAATAATAGATAGTTCCACCCATTCTTCTGTCTCTAAATCATTCAAATTACGCCTAAGACTCAGGTCCCACGCTGTTTGAGAAGCAATCCATGTCTCACCAACCAAACTCCTCGGACGATCAGTTAAACCATAAAGCCGAGGAAAATTTGTAGCCAGAATACCACAACTTAACCACGAATCATTTAAGCATTGCGTCTATTTAGTATACTTAACAAGGGCTCGAAATGAACCTACAACTAGTGTTTGTCACATATCAATTGTGCTAACAAGTGTCTGATACGTGTCCAACAAGTATCAAAGTGTCCAAGTGTCCGACATGTGTCCGACATGGGCACGCTAGCCAAACTAAAGTGTTGTGCAAAACCTGCCACACGAAGAACTTAACCCTCTTGGAATCTTCACCTTCCACGTAGAAGAAAAAATACAACCATTCAATGGAAAGGAACCAACCAAATACCAAAAAAGGAACCTTAGGAAAAACCTTTGGATGGACAAGAACTCCAAAAGCCAACATCCAAGAAAAACTGACCAAGTAATGATAATAAAGCCAAAACATCCTTCGTTTCCCTATCGGTCCGTGGACGAGAAAACCACAAAGAAGGGAGAAAGAAAGCACTCAAAATGAGAGAGGATCAAGACCACTGAATGATTCCTCAAAGAGGACAACTAACATAACTAGGAAAACATAGAGAAGAGGGGTCTATCCTCCCAAAAGTAAGTATCCTTCTCATCTCCCACAACACACTAAACAAATTAGGAGAGGAAAGGAAGTTCAGCCAAAATAGCTATCCACGGGTCTGGCCGTGCCGATAACCCACCAATGGTCCATTCGAAAGGGTAAAAGACCGTATTTACTAACAACGACCTTGTACTATAAGGTATTAGATTCATAATGGAATTGCCAAAGTCATTTAGCCAACCGGCCTTGTTTCTTGCCCTTACATTACCAATGCCTAACCCCCAAGGTCCAATGGTTCAACACCACTCCCATCTCACAAGATGAGAACCCTTTGCCCTCATCAACCCCCTCCCCATAAGAACTTTTCCATTAAGTAAATATTCATTATATGCATTAGTTGAATACATTCCCTGCAATTTTTTCAAAAGGAATTTACTGTTTGTCTTAGTTAAAGTATAAATATATATTCCAACACAACAAAAAAAAAAAGCTTAGGTGAGAATATAATGCAAGCCATCTATACCAAGGGGGAAACCACTTTACATAAGGAAATGAGTATGGTCCAAAAGACATATCTAACCTTATGCAAAGAGGAGGAGCACTATGCCCACTTCGAAAGCGTAACAAACGAGGATCTCCATCTGTTGTATCAAAAATCCACATCTACAAAAGAAGTAACAAGGAATGATATTCCAAATATGAAAAATACATTCACAAATCTCTATAAATAGAAGAGTAGAAGAGACTATATGGCATAAAAATGAGAATGATGAAAAGTTAGTTTATAAATCAGAAACATGACACTTCATTTGACAAGAAAGAAGTACAAGAGTGTTTTCAAAAGAATAAGGTATCCTCTTTCATTCCAGAGAAGAATTATATACCAAAAATTAGTGACAGACATTATGGAACCATGATTAGATTCTAGGGAAGAATCCTAAGGTCCAAAGTGAACCTTTGTTTTTCCTTACCTAGTCACTAGTCTCCATGCATATGAAAAATTGTTGGTCCAATGAGATCCAAAGTTATTGGGATGAAGACACTTTGTTTTAGAAAGTTTGGTTTTTCGTTAATAAAAACCTAAATTTCGTAGATGATATAAAATTACACAAAAAGGGAGGAAAGCCCAGCCCCAGTTCAAGGAAGATTACAAAAAAAATCTTCGTATAGAGAGAGTATACATGGTAAGACAGAAAATAAACACCAAGGCCAGAAAAAGACACATTGTCAAGAAAGTGTCTATGGCTTTTTCTATGTCACTGAAGAATCAACTGTTTCATTCTAACCAAAGATTCCAAAGAAATTATCAAATAAACTGAAGCCAAAAAGGGGCAGCATATGAGGAAAACATGATCCATCACTTCTTAGTATTCTTTACTGATTGTAGAACGGGAGGGGGAAAGGACCATACGATGGTTTCCTGCTAACAGATCTAGTTGGAAAGGAACATATGGCTTTCAACTCAAAAGAAAGCTAAATGAAACTTGAGTTAGACAATGCTGAAATGTTTTAAATAAGATGAAAGCAATTTGATTGTCGTGGGGGAAAATAATAAAGAACGGTTTCTTGGTTGGCTTCAAAAGCAGCTCAAGTTCCTTCCTGTAACGTTATATTTTCTCATAGATAAAAGCATGTCATATCTTTTACCTACTTCGAATTTAGTATCCTACAAGTTTTCTTAACAACCAAATCCCGTAGGATTAGACAGCTATCTCACGAGAATAATTGAGTTGTGCACAAGTTGCCTCAGCAATCACAAAGATTACAAGAAAAGGTCTTATCTTTTGATTCTATATTTATTTTTAAAAAAATAATCTTTAAAAAAAATCAATGATGAGATGAAATTACAAAAAAGAGGGGAAAGAAACATCATGCCTTGGATCCCTATTTGCAATAAAATTTCCCTATTTTATATTTTATTCTATATGAAATAAGTTCCCTATTTGCAAATAAAATTATTCTGTTTTAAATAAAAATTATATATATATATAACTAGATAAATATGTCATAATGATTTCTGCAATATAGGATCCTGCATTCTCTTTTATATATATATATATATATATATTTTTTATAAGATATAAGATCATGCAATTGCAAATCGCTGTCTGCAATTATGTAAATATTGTAAAAGAAACCCAAACAGAATATGCTCTTACTTTGATGGAATTGTCTGCTGAAGAACTCATTAGTACTGGTTCATTAGCAAAAAAGTGAAGGGAAACAATTGAGTTATCATGAGCTTCTCTAATGACCGATTGAAGTCTTCTCTTCTCAAGATTCCATATGCTAATAACACCTGATGAACCTCCAGACGCTAGAAGAGGCTGTCCATCTTATAAAACATATTAATTAAAGTCAAGCAAACCTTCATTCACTAAGAATCAATTAGTAAAAAGAAAAGGACACGTTACTGAGTCATATAAAAAAGAAAAGCAAAACATATGAAAACTTTTAAATATTCAAATTCGATCATGTAGGATAGAAATGTAATTAGTTGCAATGACATAACTCCTGTCACATATGAAGAAGCAATGTGTATGACTGACTAGTAGCAAGCTCGAATAAATTAACTAAACGCCAACTAATTTAATGGAAAGGTATAGCCTCTGAATCAGACGCCGATGCTTGAAAATTATGCCAGAAATTTAGGATTGAAACAGCAGCTCAAGAAACTCATTGGCAGTACAAGAATAGGATCTTTGACGAATAACAATGATAAAAAATATCCCTTTCATTTGGTTCTGCAATTACCTGAGCTGAAAGATAAGGCAGTAACAGATCCTCGTGTCGAGTGGGTGAATGAAAACAATTCTTGATCATAACGAATGTTATGAACATGAACCTTTCCATCAGCACAGCCAATGGCAACAACATCTAGAGCGGGAGATGAAACACAGCAGCATACAGATGAATTCCATCCCTTGAACTCGTATAGTTTTTTCTTTGAGTTGATGTTCCAAAGCTCCAAAGAACCTTCCAGGCTTCCAAGAATAACCTGTTCAAATAGATATCCTTGAGGTTCCTTAATTTCAATGTACTAAAGAGTATTGCACTATTTATACCACGTTTATTTAGCCGTCTGACTATGACTACAAGGGCCCTGACTGAAAACAATGGATATGATCTGCTATCAAACTTCCATTTTTACACAACAAATTGTTCTAGATTCTTCTCCTACTTGATGAGTATAGTGAATCACATTAAACTTTATTACATGAAAAATATTCACAATTTTATCAAACAAATTCCTAAAATTTTGAATCTGTTTGGTGCTTAGCAATGAATTGTTTAAGAACTATTGCCATGATATATCATGTAGAACGTAAGGAAGTAATTACTTTGTTTAGATATGTATCTGGATGCATTATACAGCTAGGACTAAATTGTCCGTCTAAGATGACTTGTCCAACTGGAGAAAGACTATCTTCAATCCCTTTGAAAGCCCAAATGAACATATTTCCATTAATGTCGACACTTAGGATGTGATCTCCAAATAATAGCAACAAGTTGACCTTGGCATTATGGCTACTCCAATTTGCTACCTGCAAAGCAAGTTTTCACAGACTTCATCAAATACGTCTTTAAGAAATGGCACTGAGAAAATCAATGACAAGCATGAGTCCATGTCTAAAAGCATCTCCTTGGCACAAATGGAATAGACATCAGCACAAAAAAGAAAACTTTTCGCCATCGCTAAAGTGATAGCTTTTATAACTACATGAGCAATTAATGACACTGAATAAATCAAGCAAGGATATAAAATAAAACTTTGAAAATCGATATGATAAGTGGATATATATAACAACTAAAATAAGTAAAATTCCATCCTAACAAAAACAATCTGAAAGTTATCGCATGTAAAACAGGAGCATCCTTTTATTTCGCATGGAACTAGGAAGAAATGTTTTAAAATATATAAATATTTCTTTAAAATAATTGGTCTTTTTATAAAATAATAATAATAAAGAAACACACTTTTGAGTTTTGATTGATATATTTGAAACATTACGGACTAAAAATGCTTTTAGGAGGCCGTCTAAAAAATAAGTCTCTGAGAGGATCTTAACATTTTTTGATAGCAAGCTCCCCAACAAGAATAAACCTCATGACACGAGTAATTGCAGAAGTCTTTGGCAAGAGCACTCAAGAAGCTGCATACAACTTTATCACATGAAACCTTTCCTTCAATGAACTTTCTTATTCTTGAAAAGCCACAGATTTCTGTAAGACCAAATGCCCCAAACCACAGACTAACAATACGGATCCACAAAACTCTTGCTTTCACTCCTACTTAAACCATGATGACAAAGTGGATAAAAGATATTGTTTTTTAACACTGAAATCTAAAGCCATGACCATCCAAAGTTCAGAAACAGAGCATCCCAAATTCCTGCTATAAGAACGATGGAGGAACTAGTGATTAACATTCTCCTGAGCTTTGAGAATTAATAAATAGCAAATTCTTTTTTCGGAGGGGATAACAAACATTTGTTTGATGAGGTGAAATTACAAAATAAGGGGAAAATCCTAATCCAGAGGAATATTACAAAAGACTTCTCCAATAGACTAGAAGAGATGATAAGCTAATTACAAAATGGTGGAGACAATTTACACCAAGTGAGAGCCAAAAAAGTAACAGATCTTATAAAACTGTCAGAATTGTTTTTTGTTACCAAGCAGACCAAGGGAAAAAAGCCCGAATATGAGGTAAAGTAAATAGCAACTTGGATTTGAGGACCACCCCGAACATTTGCTTTGAACCTTATCCAACATACTTAAGCTCTCCACAAATACCAGGAAAACTAAAACACTCACCATTTTACGCTTTTTTTTTATAAAGAACTAGCTTTCATTGAGAAAAAATGAAAGAATACAAGGGCATACAAAAAACAAGCCCACAAAAGGGAGTCCAATTATAGGGAGGGACTCCAATTAAGCATAATGAGACCTAATGGATAATTACAAAATAATTTTGTGATCGAAGTCCAAAGGAAAACATGGAATCTAGTAAGGGACCACACTTCCCTTGGGCTTCTAACTATCCCCCTAAAGATCCTATTATTTCTCCCCCCACAAGTTCCACAAGAGTGCACACATGCCAACTTGCCACAAAAATCTCCCTTTGTTGCTGAAAGTTGGTTGGAGAAGGAATTCTTCAATCATCCCCTCACATCTAGATAGTCTATCATCTGTGTAGTAAAAAAATCAAAGAAAATACCCCAAGGTGAGCAAGCAAAATCACATCTCCATAGAATATGATTCAAGTCTTCCTCCGCCTCCCAACAAAGAATACAGCAAAAAGGGCCAACCAAGGGAGAGTCCTTTCTCTGAAGCCTATCAAAGGTAAACTCTACTATGGAGAACTTGCCAGATAAAAAATCTTACCTTACTCGAGACTTTCACCTTCCACAAGAGAGAGAAAATGGAATTGCTATGGGGGAAGATTCAGGAGCGAATTGAAGTAAGATTTACACGAAAATCCCTCAGATGGGTTAGGGCTCCAACAACAAATATCTCTCCTCTCCAATCTAAACTCAAACTCCTCAATCAAAGAAAGAAGAGTCGTGACATTTGTCGATTCCCTATCGGACAAAGCACGACGGAACCCAAAAGAAAACGAGGGGGAGCTCCCCGAATGAAACAGAACATTTGCCACCGAACGTTTTTTCATGAAAGACAAATGAAAAGGACGAGAGAAAGTTAGATAGAGGGGTCTATCCCCCACTCATCTATCCTCCCAGAAATACGTATCATTCTCATCCCCCACCACATGATGCACAAGGTTCGAAAAGGAAAGGAGCTTGTTGATGTCTTTCCAAGGATTTCTAAATGTGCCTTTTACCCCACCCAACAACCACTCAAAAGGATGAGGCCCATATTTACTCACAATAATCTTATACCACAAGAAGGAGGATTCGAGGGGGAAACACCATAGCCATTTTGCTAAAAGAGCTTTGTTACGGATTCTAAGGTTCCCAACCTCCAAGCCTCCACTGTAAATTGGTTTACCCACTAACTCCCAGCTCACTAGATGAGCTCCTTTACCATCCTTCCCTCTATCACACAAGAAATTCTTCATGAGCTTCTCAATAATCTTACACACCTTCCCCGGGCCCAAAATAATGAAAAGTAATATAATGGGATTCCACTCAACACTGATCGAATCAGAGTCATTCGACCTCCTTTAGAGAAGAAATTTCTCTTCCAAAAAGCCAACCTTTTTTTAATCTTATCTATCACCAAACTCCAGAAAGAAAAGCTTCTAGGCCTGTGGCCTAGGGGAAAACCTAAGAACTCACCTGTTTACGCTATTTGTTTTCCACAAAGCTATCACAAAAGAGTTTAGTAGGAAAAAGGCTAAGACAAGCTCATAAAAAATTATTTAACTGGCAATAATTCTGAATTAGCCAAATTCCAGTATCTCTAATCTTTCATTCTAGAGATTTTTTTAAGAATTTCAAAATACCACAATAATCACTCACTTCCTTACTTCCTTATCCCTCAGATTTCTTGTAACAGCAACTCTCCAGGACCTTTAAATCACATCCCAAACATCATAAACCAAACATTTGTTTGATGAGGTGAAATTTTAAAATAAGGGAAAAATCCTAATCCAGAGGAATATTACAAAAAACTTTTCCAATAGACTAGACTAGAAGAGATGATAAGCTAATTACAAAATGGTGGAGACAAGTGACACCAAGTGAGAGCCGAAAAAGTAATAGATTTTATAAAACTGTCAGAAGGATTCAAGAGTTCCTTTCCAACCAATTAGACCAGAGGAAAAAAACCCGACTACCAGGAAAACTAAATAGCAACTTGGATTCAAGGACCACCCCTAAACCTTATCCATTTCAAGGTACTTAAGCTCTCTACAAATAACAAGAAAACTAAAACATTCACCTTTTTAAGCTATTTTTCTTCTACAAAACTATCATAAAAGAGTTTAGTAGGGAAAAGGCTAAGACAAGCTCATAAAAAATTATCTAACTGGAAAAATTCTGAATTAGCAAAATTGCAGTATCTCTAATATTTCATTCTAGAGATTGGTATTCCTTTTAAGAATTTCAAAATACCACAATAATCACTCAGTTCCTTACTTCCTTATCCCTCAGATTCCTTGTAACAGTAACTCTCCAGGACATTTAAATCACATCCCAAACATCATAAACCAGAAAGTGCCTCAGCACTGATAACTGAAAAATACTTGAAAAATAAAGATTTAGAAATACTCTCCAATTCCTACCTTGATCCAAGAAAATCCATTTTAGGTTCTATCAATTTTATAACGACTATTTCCAACATGCGTGGACCTGGAATGACTATGCATAGATCACCCCTCTTTGTGTGGTCCGTTCTAGTGACAGCATTCCCACTTTTATTATCACTCCCGGTACTGGCAGGGGCTATTAACATGTTATTAACTGCCTCATCATAAGCTTTTTTTTCCTCCTCTTCCTATTGATCAGAAGCATCCAGCAGCGTCACGCTACTCGAAAGAGTTGAGCTACTAAGCTAAGCTGCTGTTGGGGAACTTGGAAGAAGCGATTTGCCGCTTCCGCCTCTCTAGGCTTCACAATAGCTCCCCCTGTCTCGAATGAAAAATAAGTCTTCTCCCCTCCACGAGAAGAAATAAATAAGGAATATCGAAAATTCCGAAGGATTTTTTGTTTGAGCAGGGGGCGTAGAGTCTTGTGTTGACAAGACTACTTCAATGACGGAAACCGCCGGAAACTCGAGAGGGTCGCCTTTGGAAGCGTTCGCCGGCAACCAAAGCGTCACAACATAATAAAAAGGAATGAGTTTAGCTGACTGAATCCAATCCATAAACCCAGAAACGAAACAAAGTTCGTTCCCTTTCGTCAAGTAGGTAAAAAAATAGGTATACGACCCAAGTTCCATAGCTTTGGGTCCACTATCCCGATCATGATTTTCCTACCCCCAGAGGGAAAAGTCCTTCCCTTTTTGGCTCGGTTTATGAGCCCCTTTCCGATTCCCTCACCCAATCTCATGAGAAGCAAGCCCAGAGGGCCCCGCCTTAACCTGTCCCCAGACAGCCAGCCCTCACCAGGCTGCTGGCATGGCTAAATGCTCCGCCACGAAGCAAGCTCTGGTCTGAATTCAGGCCCGGCCTGCCCGTCTGCTGCTAGGTCCGGGAATGGCGCCAAGTGAGGGCATCACATACACAAGTGCTCTCTGAACCGTGCAATAAGGTCACCCCCCAAGCCATTCTCGAAGTGGACCCGACCGCCGTCCAACATCCCAACAAAGCTGCAATGCGGAAAGAAACCCAACTCGATAGCCCTAATATGCTTCGTTGCCCGGAGGTTTCTTTTGAAAAAAAAGGTATCTTGAAGCTTCGTAATATTCCACTAAGGACTTGTACAACTTCCTGTTTTCTTCAATTTTGAACCAACCGTCTTATTCTCTCCCATACACACTAACCACCACTTTACACGACAATTCATTTGGTTCATTTGAGAGTCTTCAAAGGCATTTATTCTAAAGACCTTCATTTTTGTTCCTTAGATTTCCAATACCCAAACCCCGCAGTCCAAAGGATTGGACAAAAGTTCCATCCAGCTAAATGAGAAATCTTCGTGTTATTGTCACTACTGCCTTCCCAAAAGAAATTTCTCATTTTTTCTCCATTCACATACCTACTTTCCTTAGTAAAAAGAAAAAAGACAAAAAAAAAATAATGGAAGATTCGCAAACATAAGATTACATAAAGTCATCCTTCCACCTCTAGACAAATATAGCTTTTTCCATCTACTAATCTTACTCAACATCTTCTCTACAGTTGGATCCCAAAACTTTTTTTCCTCAGATTTCCACCCAATGGCATCCCTAAATAACTGGAGTTAAGAATGTATGCAAAAAAAGGTATTAACTATATTGTAAATTTTTAAATTGTACAAAAGGATTTACTCAGGAGATGAGTGCAGGGAATATACATGGGAGATAAGTATAATGATTCAAATATTGATGTCAGAAGATCTCCATGTTCAATCAAACACTTTTGTCATTTTAGTTCCCCAAATCTCAAAATGGCAGTTCTGAAGCAATTTAAAATTTTGCTAGAAAGCTTGTAGCCACTTTTTTTTTTTAATCAAAGCAGAACACTTATAGGCCAGCAAGCAAACTTCAATAAACAGCCTAGAATTAATTACATATACGTACACCAAAATCATTGAAGATAGACAAGAAAATAAGACAAAACTAATAACTCAACAGAAATTCTAAATAGAACAAGAAAATCATGAATTGAGTCTGGGCAGTTAATCATCTTTTGCCAAGAAAATTTACTTAAAATATTATACATATATTCCAAACGAGCAAACCTGATGGGCACGCTTGAAAACTGCAATGTCAGACCCATAAGCAGCAAACGTGTACTCACGGTAGGAAGCAAGAGCTCGAATCTTCTTTGGCAATTGAGGGCCTTAACATCAAGCATCAACATGAATAGGTAAAGCAAAAAGAAAATTATAGAAACACCCCACATATAAGAAAATTTCTAAAGACAAACAATATGGGCATATATCCAGATAGAAACTGAAACTAAAAAAAAAAACTACATACCAACAAGCACCAAGTTCAACTTCGCGCACTGGAATAAGAAAAAGAAAAAGAACATAACAACGATTAAGCACTGAAGTGAAAATTACAAAACAATACTAACAGTAAGATTGGAAACTTATACGGTTCGAGCAATTAACGGGGAGAAAGGGTCGCCATAATGGAAATTTCACAAGGGAAAGAAGTACAATCAAACAATGATCTTACATTGTAAACTTGAAAAGCTTTGCCAACGCTAACAGTGACGAAGGTTTCGGTTCCGAGTCTCTGCACCGAGAAGGGGACGCTGGTTGTTATGTAACCAATTGCTCTATAAGGTTCAAATATTCCCATTTTCTCAGTCACTCCCCGAGGATTCCTGAAGCTTGAGAAGCGCACAGAGTGTAACAGGAAGAGGAACTGAGAAACGTTTAGGCTTTTCTTCAGCTGTGTTCCCTTTTGGCAACGAAGAAGAAGAAGAAGAAGAAGAAGAAGAGGCGCGGCTTAGCGTTTTCAGGGTTTTGTGGCCGCCGACCACAACGGAGGTTTAAGCAATAATGTCATATTTTGTACCAAAATGCCCTTTTATCAAATGTTGTTTAGGTATTGAAATTTAGGGTGGTTTGTTTTTTTTTTTTTTTTTAATCTAGATCATCGGAATAACTATGTTTGTTTAGTATGATTTTTGTATGGAAAAGTTTTTAGATTATGTATAATACCAACAATGTTTTTACTAATTTTTAGCTAGTTTACCTATTAGTTTAATATAATTTAAATTTATATAACGTTTTGGTCTTTGCTAATCTAATGTTTTGTTTTTATATCAATTTAGTTTATACTAATTTAAGTTGTTATTTCTTAAAAAAAATCAATTTATATTAGTTTAAGGTTTTTATAAAATATTTAATTTTAAAAATTAATTTCAACTTTCACATTTTTTAAACATGGCGGTGTATTTTAGTGGATTACATTGATCACATTATCAAATTATATTTTTTTAATAGATTTTATATGTGTTTTTTGAAATGTACAATTAGTATCACTATTAAGAGAATAAAAAAAATAAATTGAAATATTATTCAATATAACTATCATTTATTTTATATTTGAATGTAAAATAAATAAAAAAAAATGGTTAGCTACATATGGTTATTTCTTAGTGTACTAATAAGTTAATTTATTTTTAAATAAAATTACAAGTATATATATATATATATTAAAACAATGGAGGGGTAAAAATGTCATCTGAATATGTCCTCAACATGGGAATCTTAAGGAATTTGAAAACAAGGGATTTAATGAAAACAGAGTTTTATTTCATGTTTTCAGATATGTGTTTGGTAGCAGATTCAGAAATTGGATCTGAATTTAAATAATGGTTCAAAATGTGTTTGATAATATATTTGTAATTGATATATTATTTGTAGTTATCAACTAAATACTAAGTTGAATATAAAATATTATTAATTTAATTTATAAACATGTTATGTATTATAATTTATTATTATTATTATTTTAAAATATCATATAATTTATAATACATTATATCATACAGATTTTAATTTCGCAAAAATAAATTGAGTTTATAACATGAAATACTATGTTTATTAAAGTTTCTATCTTTTTTAATTTAATTCTGCATTTGAAATTTTGAAATTCAAAATCTGGATACAACGAAAACATAAAAAAATTGTTTTCAGAATTTCCACTATTTGGATCACAGAATCCGAAAACAGTTTTCAGAAACACGTCTGCCAAATGCATATTCACTGAATTCAGTGAATCTGAAAACAAAAAACAGAATCTGGATTGCCTACCAAACAGGCCCTTAAAAACTCATCTCTCATGAGGGCATCAAAGGCTTCTTGAATGCCTCCATCCCAAAATTCCTAGGTATCCAATATTACTACAAAACAAACGAGGTAATCCAGATGCTCATTCCATGGGAATATTAGATTATCGTCGGGGTCGTTTGTTTCGTAGGAATCCGAGATTCCTATGAGTCGGACATCTGGATTCCCACGTTTGTTTTGCAGTAATGTAAGGCCCCGTTTGGTTCATGATCCGTTTTCGTTTTTATGTTTTCGAAAATAAAAAATACAAGGGAAACCATGAAAACGTGTTTGGTATACCTATTTTCAAAAACAATTTTCGAAAACAACTCAAAAAATGGCCTGTTTTCAAAAACGATAAAATATTGTTTTCCAATTTTGTTTTTAAAATAATGGAAACTTGAGATACAACTTTAAAAACACCGGATACATATTTCTTTCCATCAAACAATGTTGCATTATCTACAAGCAACATTTTTTATTTTTGATATCCAAATTCTCTTTGACTCTAAAGGGAAAAAAATACAAAATTACTGTTGTGTAAATAGTGCGTTTGATTGATATTGATGTTTTGGTTGTTATTTTTACTTTTTACATAATTCTACCTATTTTGATATACTCCACTTTACAAATCAAAAGTTTCATATAATACAACTATATGGTATATCGTTTTTTTTCCTTATAATTTCAATTCCAACAATTTTTTTTTTTTTTGAAGAATCAATTCCAGCATCATTGATTTATAATCTCTCTAAAAATGAATAAAAGTCAAGTAGAAAAATAATCATATTAAATTAACTTTTTCTAAAAAAAAAAAAAGTTTACCAAGCACATATTAATATTTTAATGTATTTTCAAATTCATAACCAAACACAGTTTTCAAATTTTGAATTCAAATTTGAAGTTTTTAAATTGGAACCAAACATGTTTTTAGATATAATGGAAATAAGAAATTTGTTTTCATTTTCTGCTGCATTCTTTATTTTCGAAAACTATTTTCAAATCACGAACCAAACGAGGCCTAAGATACCCGGGTATCTCGAGATGCCCAGGTATCCTAGGATGCCCATACGGGAGGTAATCTGAGTATTTTTGGATGCCCTTTTGAAACATGGGTTTCGAAGATTCCCATGTCGAGGGCATCTCCTCTTTACTTTTTTGCCCTTCGTTCGTTTTTTATATATTTTCTTTCATCAATTTTCTTTATCTTTATTTTTAATTTTATAATTTAAATAGGTTAATATCTAATAAACAACTTTATATAATTAAGTATATTTATATATTACATTTACATATAAAATAGACTTCAATTAAATTATATAATATCTACATTTATTTTTAATATTTGGAATGAATTATTATCAATAATATTTATTATCTTATATAAATAATTTTAAAGAAACGTTTTTAACAACCAACATACATTTGATATTTTTCTTCTTAAAAATATGTATCATTTATAATATAATAAATAAATTTCAACTCATATAACATTAATTATACAATTGTCTTTTAGAAAAATATTAAAATTAAAAATAAAATTTATATTTAATATTAATTAATATTTTAAAAACAAATTCATATATTAATATGAATTATACGAAATAACATACAACAATTAATGTACACGGAATTAATATAAAAAAAAATTAAATTAATAAAAACAAATATATTATATAAATATAAATTATATTAAATTAATATATAAATTATATAAATATATTAATAATGGCATTTTTGTAACATTACATAAATTTACAACATTCCCAAGAATAAATCCTTCAAAACAAACGAGACTATCCAAATATTCCCGAATATCCTTATAAATTTTCCTACAAAACAAACGTGGCTATCTGAAGATGCCAGGCATCTGAAGATGTCGGGCATCTACATTCCCAAAAAACAAACGGCCCCTAAGAGTTTTTTTTTTTTTTTATTTTCGGACTTTTTCGTTGATGATATATGTTATAACCAGTTGAACGATGTTTAGCTTGGTTTTGAAATTTAGAGTCTATGTTCAATAAATGTCTAAAATTTTAACAAGTATCGGATGGTCTCTAAAATTTCAATATTGTATCTAATAGGTCTTTGGAAAAAATACACTTTTAGTCCCTGAGGTTTGGATTAGGTTTCATTTTGGTCCCTGAGTTTTCAAACTCAACAATTTAGTCCCTGAAGTTTGATTTTAGTTTCATTTTAGTCCCTCCATCCAATTTTCCGTTAAAAGTTAACAGATCGCTGACATGACACCTATTTTTTTATTAAAAAAATTCTTTTTCAAATTTTTTAAAATAATAATAAAAATATTATATATTTTTTTTATTTCTTCTTTTCTCTCTCCCTTCTTCTTCTTCATCATTAAACCACCACCACCTTGCCGGCTGACCACCGCCGTTGTCGGCCGACCGCCGCCCCGGAGCCGATATTCTTCTTTTTTTTTTTTTTTTTCCATTTTCTTTCTTTCTCTTCATCTTTCTCTTCTTCTTCTTCATCCTTTCTATCTTCTTCTTCCCTCTTTTCTTCCCCTGTTTTTAGATCTGAAAAATTGCCCCGACGACCAAATCGATGGAAGCAGCAGATATACAGACAGGTTCGAGCTCGACGGCGGCGTTTTTGTGTTCGACGGTTTCAGATCTGACATTTGCAAGCTCAACGGCGGCGTTTTCGAGCTCGACAACTTCAGATCTGACGAGTGCAAGGTCGTGGCAGCGTTTTCGTGCACGACTTCAGATCTCGCCGACGTTGGTCTCGCGTGGGTCTTCATTTTCGTCTTCTCGCCAGCGCTGGTTTAGGTGTTTTCAGTGGGTTTTTCAGCAGTTTTTTAGTGGGTTTTTCGCTGGCGTTGGTCTATGTGTTTTCAGTGGGTTTTGTCGTGGTTTTTTAGTGGGTTTTTCGCTGGCGTTGGTCTCGCGTGGGTCTTCGTTTCAGCCGGCGATCGTTGCACGACGTCCTACTCACGAACGAATGGCCACTGCTTCTCTCCCATCGTCGGAGCTCGCCGGAGAAGGAAGAGTGGATAACTGGCTCAACGATGAAGGGACGCGAGATAGATCATGGAGTTAAATGAGAAGAAAAGAGAAGAAAGAAAAAAAAAAAGTTCGACGGCGACAGCTGGGCGTCGACGATCGCCGGCAGCCGCCACCGCCTGGCGGTGACCAAATGAAAAGGAAGAAGAAGAAGGAATTGGGGGTAAAGAAATTGGGTGAAGAAGGAGAGAGAGGGGAAAGAAATTAAAAAAAGGGAAAAATACAATTTTGGTCCCTGAGGTTTGGTTTAGGTTTCGTTTTGGTCCCTGAGTTTTCAAACTCAACATTTTAGTCCCTGAGGTTTGCATTTAGTAGCATTTTGGTCCCTCCATCCATTTTTCCGTTAAAAGTTAACGGATTGATGACGTGTCACTTCTTTTATCAATTTTTTTAATTTTTTAAAATAAATAAATAAATATATATATATATATATATATATATATTTTTTTTTAATTTTTTGACAATATTTATTTATTATTATTTTTTTAATTTTACTTCTTCTCCCTCCCCTTCTTTTCTCCCCCTCCATCTTCTTCTTCACACCGGTCGGCGGCGGCCGACGCCGGCGACCACCGCTCGCCGGCGGCAGACGGCCGCTGCCGGTGACTTTTTTCCCTTCTTTTTCTCTTTCTTTTCATCTTCTCCAACTTCTTTTTTTTTTTTTTTTTCAGATCTGGAAACGAACCTCCTCGTTTCAGATCTAGGCTAAAAACGAAACCCACCAGTACCCACGAAATATCTCGCCATTCTTTCTGCCCCAGTACCCACGAAATCAACCCGCGAATGCCCGAAAACGGACCTCCTCGTTCTTTCGCCAAGGCCGCCGTCGGATCTGTTGAGTTCGTGGCCGCCGTCGAAGAGCTCGCGAGCGTTGGAGAGCTGTCGAGAGAGAGCTCTGGACGCCGCCGAATCAACGACCACGCCATCCGACTAGATCTGGACGCCGCCGGATTTCTTCAACTTAAACCCACGATGTCGCCGGATTTCTTCACCGTTGTCTTCGATTTTGTGGGTTTGTGGTGTCGTCTGCGTCTTCTTTGTGAGTTCGTTTTCGTGTTCGTGGGTTCGCGTGAGTTTGGTTTCGTCTGTCGATTTTGTGGGTTCGTGGTGTCGTCTGCGTCCTCTTCGTCTGCGTGTTCGTGGGTTTGTATCGATTCGTGTTCGTGTTCGTGGGTTCGCGTGAGTTTGGTTCCGTCTGCTTGAGTTTGATGTTCAGCCCTTCATTGCTTTTTTTTACAGTAAAGAAGAAAGGGAAGAGAGGTAGAGGGAAGAAGAAGAAGGGGAGGGAAAAAAAAAAAAAAAAACCTGCCGGCGGCCAATCGCCGGCGGTAGGTTGGTGGTGAGGATGGTGTTGAAGAAGAAAGAGAGGGGTGGTGGTGAAAGGTTGAAGAAGAAGAAGGAAAAAGAATTAAAAATATATTAAAATATATATTTTTATTAATTTTTATTTAAAAAAATGAAAAAATAATTTTTTTAATAAAAAAATAAGTGCCACGTCAGCGATCTGTTAAATTTTAACGGAAAAATGGATGGAGGGACCAAAATGCTACTAAATGCAAACCTCAGGGACTAAAATGTTGAGTTTGAAAACTTAGGGACCAAAACGAAACCTAAACCAAACCTCAGGGATCAAAAGTGTATTTTTCCCTTAAAAAAATTATAAAATAATAATATATTTATTATTTTATTATATTTATATTTTAAAAAAATTAAAAATTATTTTTTAAAATAAAAAATTTTACCACGTTAGCAATCCGTTAACTTTTAATGGAAAATTGGATGGAGGGACCAAAATGAAGCTAAAATCAAACCTCAGGGACTAAATTGTTGAGTTTGAAAACTCAGGAACCAAAATGAAACCTAATCCAAACCTCAGGGTCTAAAAGTGTATTTTTCCCTATGTCTTTTCAACATTTTTTTAATTAATTGATCTATTATATATAAAATTAAAATTTGTGTCTAACCCTAAACTTTCAATAAGTCTATTTTGATTGAGTCGATGACTTACGACCTATTAGATACGAAAATAAAAGTTCGAGAATCTATTAGATATAAAATTAAAACTTTAGGAATCTATTACATAGTTTTAAAGTTTAGAAATCTACATTTTCAAAAAAAAAAAAAAAAGGAAAAAAAAAGTTAAGAAACCTATTAGATACACAATTGAAATTTAAAGGTCTATTATACTCGAAATTAAAAGTTCAAAGACTAAACGTGTAATTTAACTGTTAAATTATAATTTTAATCTCTAATATTTAGTGATGTATCTATCTTATTTTGGTACTTAAAAAAATAAGTCTTTATACTATTATAGTCGTGTTTGTTTAGTTTTGTACCTTGAAAATTAATAAAGTCCTTCACGTTTCAAATTGTATCTAATTAGTTATTGTCATAGACTACGACTTAGTTTGGGGTTGTTGATGTGGAATTTTCCTACCGCAAGCGCACGGGTCAAGTAATAATATAGTGAATGTGATATTCGAATATCGTCATCTGGATTGGATTTCTAATCAATTTTAATTACCGAAAATACTCTTGCCCAATTTTATTTAGGGAACTAATCAAAGTGAGAATGAATGTAATCAAACACAAACAATGAAAAAGTATGACAATCTAATGGAGTCAACGGTCTTAGGGATTTGATTTCACCAATTGGGATTATGGATTAATTCATGGTTTAATGACATGCTATGATTCATAAGTCTTGGGAAACTAAAATCACACATATCTCTCCCGAGCATACATGATTCTCCCACATGCAATGAACCCGATATCCCTATCTAAATTCATTAAACATGCAAGGCATTAAGGTTAACCTTTTTAACGATTTCTAGAATTAACTATTATCTCCCGATTTCTAGCTAAATCCTAGTTATGCATAATGATTTCTAAGCTAAATCTTCTCTCCCGAGTTAGATTCAAGCACAAACAACAATCAATGTATGGCCGGTAAATTGAAAGCACTAAGAACACAATTATGCATAAATGACATCAATAGCAATAAAACCATTAAATCAATCCATAAAGTGCCCAACGGCTACATCAATCCCTAAGAATTAAACTTAGCTACACATAATCCAAATTACAATATAAACTAAGTCTAAACAAGCCATAAAAACTACAAAAGCAAAGGGCAAAGAGAATTAAACGCTAGGTAGGCCGAGACCGCACGTCCCCGTTACGATCCCCACGAACAATGGTTTGATTCCCGCTTTTCCTCCACTTGTTTCAGCTTCAAAAGCCCTTTTTTTTTCTCTTTTTTATGGCTCCAAATCGTGCAAGAGAAGTCACCCAATCAGGCCTAATCGTAAAATATAAATAGGGAAAATTTTGGTCGTAGCGTCGCGATACCGTGATTCTGGAAAATTCGCCAAGAGCGTCGCGACGCTATTTTTTTTTTTTTTTTTTTAAGAATCGCGAACTCCAAATATAGAATGTCAGCGTCGAGACACCCAGAGAGCAGTGTCTCGACGCTGGTCTGCGAATGGGCCTATCTTCAATCTTCCAACTTTGATTCTTTTTCATTCTTCGGCTTCTTTTTGCATCCCGAACATCCAATTGGCTCAAAACTATATTTCCTACAAATACAACACATAAATGCATAATTTTGGCTAGTAAATTATAAAAGACTAGCTAAATTAATTAGGGAAAACTAGCTAGCTATGCTCGCTATCCGTTGTTGTAGCTTTTAAAATAATTGTTGTCAGCTGTGCTTTCAAGAAAATCAACTACCATAAGAAGTAAATTAGTGTTTGGTAAATTTCAGATTTAAACATGAAAAACCAAGTTACAGTGTTTGGTAAATTAATATTAAATTGTTGTGAAATAGGTATAATGACCAAATAGACATATTTCAATTTAGCATGAGATTGCATTCATATTTACATTCAAAACTTTCCTAAGATAATTAGGTAAATTACTTTAAAAAAAAAGGTAATTTATATCATTTATATTATAAATTCTATTTTGTTTACTTTAAGTAAATTGAAAAAAAAATATCAATTATAGAAAAAAATTGTGTCAAACAAAATCTAATTTTAGTTTAAATACAATAAAGTAAGAAAAATAAATTAGAAGCAACAATTAAATTTAAAAATTAAAAAAAAATGAGATGAGATGAGATAAGATAAATTGTGAATAATAATATTTGAAAACCTTTTATTGTAGATAAAATATGGGAGGATTAAAAAAATAATTTTAAATATTTGTTAGTTACATCAGATTTTCCTAAAATCTAAATCCTAAAGCTACTCTGAACAGTTTTTGCAAACCAACGTGATTCAAAAATTGGTTTTCTCTAGATTACGTTAGTTTAATGTTTATGTGGTATTTTTTTTATTTTTTGAAAAAAATGTTTATGTGGTATATTATTTAGTTTCGTACATTTAAAATTTATAAAAATACTAAAGGGTATGTTTGGTTTAACCTTTTCAAGTGTTTTTTTTTTTGAAATAACCTTTCAAGTGTTTTTTTTTTTTGAAATAACCTTTCAAGTGTTTTTTTTTTTTGAAATAACCTTTCAAGTGTTTAATTTTGAACAAAATAAATCATTTTTTAAAAGAATTGTAGTATTTGACAACCACTAAAAATGACTTAAAATAAACCATTTTAAGAGAAAAACCTTAAAGCAAATTTTTTAAAGAGCTTTTAAGTATATAATAACTTGTGTATAAAAACACTTATGAGGGGATGCATGCAAACATATGAGTGTTTAAATTCTAAACATTTTTTATACAAAATGTTTTTTAAAAAATGCATTCTTGAAAAACATTTAAATCAAAATGTAATACAAACGGGCTTTATGAAGCACGTGATGTGTTTTTAGGAGAATCAGTTAGTGTCTCTTGCCAAACGTGTATGTGGAAAAATATACTTTTTACTTGAAAGCTTTAAAAAAAAATCACAAACTCACCCCTATTAAAATTGAATTACATAGGTTCCATTGGGTTCCATTTGGTTTTTGGTTTTTAGTTTTCGAAAATTAAGCTTGTTTTCTCCAATTTCCTTACCATGGTTTTTATCTTTCTCGAGTATACATTGGAATTTCTAGCCAAATTCTGAAAATAAAAACAAATTTTTGAAAACTAGCTTCGTTTGACAACTATTTGGTTTTTAGTTTTTTGTTTTTGCAAATTAAACCTCTATTCTTGCACCTATAAGTTTCTATGTTTTGTTATTTACTTTCTTCCCATGTTTTCAAAAATCAAGTCAAGTTTTGAAAACTAAAAAAAGTAGTTTTCAAAAAGTAGTTTTTGTTTTTAGAATTTGGCTAGGAATGCAAATGTGTACTTAACAAAGATGAGATCCATTATAAGAAAATTGAGAGAAGACAAGTATAATTTTCAAAAACCAAATGGTTATCAAACGGGGCCTTACATTTTTTAGTTTTCAAAACTTGACTTGGTTTTTAAAAACATGGAAAGAAGGTATTTAACAAACCAAAAAAAAAAGTTCAAAAGTGAAAATAGTGTTTATAAGCACAGTTTCCAAAAACCAAATGGTTATCAAACGGAGCCATAATTATTATGATGTATTTTTTTAAAGAATGTTTTTTCATATGGTCTAATGTTTTTCTTATTATTGAATATCTATTTCACTCTACTTCAATGCAAATATTATTAGAAGCATGGAAAGAAGAGAAAAAAAGTTGCACGTTTATTTGGATGGCTACTAAGAGGTTGTTTGGCCCATGGTTTCGGAATCAGAACCCTGGAAATTAGAACCCTGGGGGGTTTATTCTGGCGGGTTTGAAAGTCCGGGAATCAGAAAACCGTCTTTGGAGTGCTGTGTTCTGAACCTTGGGAATCAGAAAACAGTGTTTGGAGTGCTCTGCTGTGTTTTGAACCCTGGATTTGTGCAGGTTTTTACCCACATTTTCCTCTTCTCAATTTCACAATTGTACAATCCATCAATATTATTCACCTTCCTTATTTAAGTTTGTTTTAAATATTCTCCACTTTCTAGAAAAGAGTAAATAAGTAATTATTCTCCAATGTAATTTTCTCTAATTTTAAAAACAAAATGAAGAAGAATATAATCCAAAACATGATTATTAACAAATCTGGAATCATATTTGTTCTGTAAATCTCTATTCAAATTTGATTCATTAAAAAAAAAATAAAATCAAACCACCACTTCAACCCAAAAGAATGACAAATATGAAAAGAGAATATATGCATTATCCTTATTTGATTTTTTTTTTTTTTTTTGAAAAGGTCTTTATATGAAATAATTGTATATGAATTTTTTTAAAAAAAACAACTCATCAATGACAAATTTTCTATCATCCATGTGATGGAAGAATAAGAAGAATAAAAAAGAAAGAAAAAAGAAAAGCAAAGAAAATGTAGCATCTTTAAAAATAAAAGGCGTGGACAACCAAATTTGTAAATACTTTCCGAAACAGTTCAATCCATTTGGATTCCTAATTTTATTTAACTACACTAAATTTTGATCAATTAAATTGTATTTAACTACATCAATTTTGATTAATTAAGTTTTATTTAAAAACACTCAAGTTTGATCAATTAAGTTTATCCCCCGCCTCATATTTGTTTGAACTATAAAAAACACAAATTAAAAAAAAAAAAAAAAACAACAACTTTTGATCAACAATTCCTTGTTAAGACAAACCATTACCCTTGATCTTGATTAAATTATTATTTAAGAATAATTAATCCAGCAATTAGTAATTTATATGAATTAATTTATCTAAAACAAATTTAATAAGATAAATTACTAGTTTTTATCCATGTTCTTCTTACAATGATTCTGAAGAATAATCCATTTGATTTTCTACAAAAATTAACAAAACAAAGAAAAGGACATAAGAATTCAAACAAAAATAAATACAGAAACGAGGGAGGGAAAAGGAAAATACTTCATAAATTAGCAGGCAAAATTGAACAACAGATATACATTTTGTTTTTTTTCATTAGTTTCCGGAGAAAATCTGTGCTTAGAACTTGCTAACGATGAAATTATAGTAGTCAGTTTCGAATCTAATTCTTTACATCAGACAATTGAACCGATTTGAGGAAGAATTCTCCAACTCTTTCTTCCAAGCATCTGTTGATTCTCGAAGGAACATTCACAGAGGACATAATCAACAGCAGTAACTAATCAAAACAGAAAACCAAACGCCGATTAGTCCTAAATCCCCCAATCGGGAGGAAAAAAAAAAGAAAGAGTAACTGAAATCGATTAATACCATGATAGGAAGAGGTTTTAAGCCACAATATTCTCAATTTCACATAGGAGGATACAAAACAAAACCAACAATATACGATTTTTTTTTCCAAAACAACATCAGAATCAAATAAGCCAACATCGAAAAATTCAGAACCAACAATACAATCTAATTGAAAAAAAATTGTGACAAAATAAGGAGGCCTCAAACGTTAAAAACATCATTGGCACAAGAAAAACCTCAGGAAACAAATTCTATCATTATTGGCCAAGGTTAAAGAATGGACAATAAGCCCCCCCCCCCCCACCAAGCTCCATTCGTCCGACCACATCCCTCATACCAAGTTGAATGAGAAGAAACCACGATACATAAAAATGGAGGCGGCAAGAGAGGGGTTTGGGTTTATGGAGCGGCAAGAGAGGGTCGGAATTGCGTCCACTGCATGCTTCACAATCTCCCTCCCCACTCCAATCCCCGTCGGAATCTGCCCTTCCTTCGCCGTCAACAAATACCATCGAAATCTGCCCTTCCTCTTTCATCAATCTCATGTTATGAGAAGGGTCTGAAGAAGTACTGAGAGAGAGAAGGGTCTAGAAACCGCTTATTGGAAATGGAAGGATTTCAAAAGAAGAGTGAAGGGAGAGGAAGACGAAGAGCGATTAGGGTTAGGGTTTCTTCGACGAGGAAAGGAAGGGTGAAGGGAGAAAGGAAGAAGATGCAATAATGGAAGGTAGAAAACGCGTGAAGACTGAAGAGAGTGAGAATATGCAATTAATGGGGGAGTAGAAAACGTGTGAAGGAGGAGAAAACGAGGGGGCCGTGTTTCAAAACCACCCTTTTTGAAACCATGTGGTTGTGTTTCAAAACCCTCCAATTTGAACACATTGGGTCGAACATGGTTTTGGGGTTCTGTTGACCGCAAAGTGCACGGGCCGCAAGTAATATAAAACGGAAAGTATTCCGAGTATCGAATCCTCAGGGAATTTGAATTATTTCCATTAAGCACCAAGAACCATCATGTTTTAATTTTATTTAGAATTTCAACTTGAATTGGTAAAGCGAACATAACAAAAAGAAACATGCAAGTAAAAAGGAATTTTCCTATCAAAGGGGGCTCGACCTAGGGTGTTAACTAGCTTTCTTGGATTTGTAGCTCCATCACATGGATGTATGTAACTAATAATCTTCAATTTCATAAATCTAGAAGTGATTATAAGCGGATTTCTCTTTCAAGTTCCTCCGCATCTCATACTAACATAACTAATTTATGTGTCCATCTCCTTAGTTAATCATAGTATGGCATTAAGCAACTTCATTATCAATTTCTAACAATTCTCTTTCACTCTCGTGTTCCAAGCAATTATTAGCCATGCAATTTGGATCTAATCTAATTTCTCTCTGTCGAGTATCAATTTAGACCAACAAATCAATTAATCCGTGATCAAGAGATTAAAAGCATTAAGAATGAATTGCATAGATGAAATATGAAGAAATTCATTACATAATCCAAGTAATTGCGCTACAATATCCAATTAGCTAGAGTAACAACCCTAGGTCTCAAGATCTACTCACAATTGGGAATAATTTTGCCAAAATGATCTTGATCCATGGGCCTAACTCAAATTAAAATAAGAAATTACAAAGAAGTAAGGAAGAAATAACCGATAAGTTGATCCCAAGCTCCCGCTGCAATCATCTCGAATCCGAGCCTTGGAATCTCGCTCAATTCCTCCTTTTTCCTCACAACTCTTCTCTCTTTTTCTCTCTATTGAGCTAGGGGAGAGCTCCCCAAAAATGGGATGATTTTCACCTTGGGAGAGGGGGCTTTTTATAGGGAAAGGGGTTGGACATTTCTTGCTGAACAAGTCGGTAGCGTCGAGACGCTACGTCACAGCGTCGCGACGCTCTGACGTCATACTTTCTTGGAGCAGAAGTTGTCGCAGCGTCGCGACGCTACGCAGACAGCGTCGCGACGCTACCGCGATTCTGGATTTTTCCTCGCTGATCACCTAGCGTCGAGACGCTAGGCCTTCTAGAAGCCTTAAACACGGATTTTGGCCTCCTTTCTTCTTTCTTTTGGGCTTTTTAGGCCTCTACTTCAAATGTCTTCTTTTCTTTTCTTCTTTTATGGCCCAAAGACTTCTTTTTATGCCCAAAATTTGGTAAAATTCTTGGTTTTTCTTCTCAAGCTCGGTTTTCTACAAAATCAACATAAAAATACATTAAAGCTCACAATTCATGCATAAAACTAGCTAAAATTAATGGGAAAATGATGACATTTTTGCATGTCATCAGGTTCAAACCCAAAACCATCCCAACCCTACACCATGGACCAAACGCCCCCTAATTGTTCTAACTCACAAAGCTAAAAGGACTTGTGAAATGGAGGAATTAGTCACATGAAGGAAGAAAAATAAAAGCATTTCACAAACAAGGGACGACAAGAGGGTTAAAAAAAAAAAGGTAAAAGTTGAATACATTTGTAAAAGTTTCAAAGTTTCTGATTTTTATTTTTCTTTTTTATCGATTCAGATATGAAGTATTTTTGTGATAATATATTATTGAGTATGTTTTTTTTTTTTGAAAAAGATATATGCTCATTAAGAAGAAAGGAAGTTAGGTACAGCTAAATTTTCCTCCAAAATTGAGGAGAACCAAATCGGGATACAAACATCCCTGCCCATAACTTCCATTCTCAAGCTCTGAGATGGAAAATTCACAAAAAATACAAAATCTCTTTTGGCAGCAGATGCACGCGAGGTTGTGCGCCAAAATGTTACTCGATCCTAGGCCAATGGAGAAGAAGACGCCATTTGTATGCAACACGCTAGCTCCTCCACTTCCTCAATCAGCAAAAAGATCTTCAACAAATCTTCAAATTCCCAGTTAAGGAGATTGACGACTTCGGTGGAGTCTGATTCCACTACCTGCAGTTGATTGAACCTTTCCCTTCTGAAATTCGCTTTGTTGGTAAGTTTTTCCTACCCTTCAATGATCACTTTGGTCTCTAGCATCTTAATCGCTCCCTTTCTTTGATTTTTCTTATAGCCCGCTCCTATCAAAGAACCTTCCGAGTCACGGATGACCTAGCCCACACCTCCGAATTTTGAAGCTTCAAACCACGTCGCGTCAGCATTGATATTCTAGTGGTTGAGATCTCTCGCAACTTCCATCTACTATGACTAGGATGGTTCTCAGACGAGCTTGACAACTAGTAAGAATTCTCTATTGGATTGAAAACCACAAGCTAGGTTCTAATATCTCTAATAATCTGGTTTGTGTCTGCTCTAATTTTCTTATGCATCACCTGGTTCCTTGTATTCCATAATGTCCAGATTATTTGGCTCATTTTGCTTGCTTCTGATTTCTAAAATCTTTAAGGCTTCTCCTCAATAGTCCACCGATTTCCACCATCCCCTGCACATTGAAAATATCTGAGTTAAATTAGGTAGCGATTTTGCCCAAATTCTCTTTGCAATCTTACAATTCCAAAAGATGTGATCCACATCTTTGGCTTTTGACCTGCAAAGAAAACAGAGAGAATCCACACATTTCTTTCTTATATTCTCAAGGGTAGGGAGGACATCATTCATAGATTTCCACACTGTAATTTTAATTCCTAGCCAGCAGTCAAGGCTGCAAATTGATTTCCACAACCTTTTCGAAGTGGAAAGGTTTGAACCAAAGGTCATGTGTTGATACTCCTTTTGGATAGCTAGATGGTAGGCCCATTTCACTAAAAACCAACCTTTTGAATCTTTGCACTAGATGATCCTGTCATCCTTAGGATCATCTCCTTAACTCTTTTGCCTTTAAGCTCTTCCTTCACTCCAAGAGGGGTCCAACAACCTTCATTTATCAACCAAGGGTCTTGACCTATGCAGACTTGTCTTCCATTACCAATTTTCCACCTAAACCCTTCTTCAAAGAGAGATCGACCCCAAATGATACTTTTCCAAACTATGGAGGCGTTGCTCCAAGTCTTGGCTTTCAAGAAATTCCCTCAACGGTAATATTTGCTAGGGGTGATCATCGATCAGTCGGTGTCTGTTTTGGGCTCAAACCGACGTCGACCACCGACATGTCGGTTTAAGTCGATTGATTGTAATCGGTTTTGAAGAAGATGGTCTCGCCGACCAACCGACCACACTAAACGGTCAGTCGGTTTAGTCGGTTTCTTGACTCTCACGAGATAAACAAAAAAAAGGAAGAAAAGATGAGAGAAAAAATACATCTGTATGGAAGAGGGAAAGGGGAGAGAAAGAGGGGTCAGTGAGGAAGGAGAAAAATAGAGAAGAGAAAGGTGAAAAATTGCTTAGTGTCGTCGTCGGTTGATGAGGAAGAGAAAATGCATGAGAAAGAATGGAAAAGAGAAAAGAGAGAAAGAAAGGGTGAAGAAGAAAGAAAGAGAAGAGGAAAGAGGAAAGAAGAAAAGAGAGAGAAGTGGTGAGATTTCGGGTGAAGAAGAAATAAAGAAAGAGAAAAGAGGCAAAGAGAAAAGAGAGAATAAGGGAAGAGAGTGAAGGCAATAAAAAATAATTAAATTTGAAAAAGTAATGATTACCTTTTTGTCAGGTAGGGCAGCGTGCATGGAAGTTAGAGATAAGACAACATATTTTTTTAATTAATATATTAAATATTGGTCAGTTGGTTGGTTTTTTCCATTTTTGAGTGGACCGACCGACCGACAGTCGATTTTGTCAACTCCGACCGAAAATGATAAAAAATTCGACCGACCGACGTCGGTTTGGCCGGTTTCGATCGATCGAGTCAGTTTTCGGTCTAGTTTTGAACACCCCTAATATTTGCCTTTAAGAACTTTTACCATAAGACTTCCAAGAGATTTAAGGATCCTCCAGCTAATCTTAGCTAGCATCATCACCTTGTTGAACATGACTAGGTCTCGAAAGTTCATTCCACCGGTCTTTATTGAAGCACATCTTATCCCAACAGAGCCAGTCAGCTTTTCTTTTCTCTTTTAATGCTCCCCACCAAAACCTGGCACAAGTCTTATTGACTTCTATATTCTTCGGGATCCTGAAGCAACTCATAGTGTTGATCGGAATAGCTTAAACAATGACTTTTATTAGAACTTCTTTTCCCCCCAAGGAAAAAAGCTTTCCTTTCCAATTTTACAAAACTTTCCAAACTCTCTCCTTGAGCCTTCTGAATATAATGCCTTTGTTTTTTCCTGTTTGCTCTGGCAAGCCCAAGTAGTGGCCCAACGATTATGATTGTTTGAACCCTAACTCATTGCTAATCTCCTCTGTTTTAGTAGCATTGATGTTTTTGCTGATCATACACACCAATTTCTCTAGATTTATCTTTTGTCCTGACACACTTGCTCATAAGTCTGGAGAATCTTCTTGATACACTCTCCTTTTTCCCTTGATGCTTTAAAGAAGATCAAGTTGTCGTATGCAAAAATAAATGCGTTATAGTAGGGCAATGTTTGTTAATTCTAATACCAAAGATGTTAGAGATAGATTCTTCCCTTTTAAGCAAAGCCGAGAAACCTTCAGCGCAAATGATGAATAGGTACGGGGATAAAGGGTCTCCTTGAAGAAGACCTTTTTTTGGTTTGAACTCTTTCTGAGGGACCCTGTTGATAAGTACTTGATAGCTAACTGACTCCACACAATTCATAATTAGATCCACCCATCTTGGAGAGAATTCCATTTTATCCAGCACCTGTCTAATGTATTCCCCCTCCACCCTATAATAAGCCTTGCTCATATCAAGCTTGAGGGTTGCAATCCCTGTTTTCCTTGTTCTCCCTATTGTTAAGGGCATGAATACATTCAAACCCAACTACCACATTGTCTGTTATCAATCTACCTGGCACAAATGCTAATTGGGACTGAAAGATGATAGAGTCGAAAGCCTTTTTAAGCTGTTGGCTATTGCTTTAGCCACAATTTTGTACACCACATTGCAGATGCTGATGGACCTATATTCATCCATCTTCTTAGGCCTTTGGGACTTGGGAATAAGGGCTGTGAAGGTTTTGTTAATCGGGCTCAAGTACAGATTCTTGAAATATCTCCAGTATTTTTGGTAAAACAACACATGAGCCCCATTAGGACTAGGGGCCTTACTAGGATGCATGCTTTTTAGTGCTATTTCAAGCTTTGTCTTGGTGAAAGGTCTGTCCATATCTCTTCTTTGGGCCTCCGAGACTTTATTTATCAGACTTTCCAAGGTTTTGTCCATAGCTTCCTTCCTAGGATAAGAAGAAAGAAAAAATTTGCTAAAGTAATTGGTGGCGACTAAACCTATTTCCTTACTGTCTTTAACCTAAGCCCCTCCCTCATTGAAAACACCATCAATTCTATTTCTTTTTCTTCTATAACTAGCCCTTGAGTGGAACCATTTTGTGTTCTTATCCCCCTATTTGAGCCAATCTTCCCACGATTCGCTCCTCCAATATTTTTTTTCTTCTTCTAATAACATCTCTAGCTCCTTTTCGACTTCTCTAGTCTTAACCTCCACCATGGCTTCTCTTGAGTTGGTCAGGAGCTTTATTTCTTGTTCTTTCTTTTTTATAGCAGCTTTTAAAGACCTTTTAGCCTGGAAATATTCCACCTTTTAAGCTTACCAAGGCAACCTACAACTTTCTTTTGGAAAGTTTGGATGTTGTCTACTTCCTCTCAAGTGGATGCTAACAATCTCTTTGCATTCTTCAAAATCTGCCCAACTCTCTTCAAATCTGATTGGCTTGTTTCTATTTCTTTCCATATCTTTTGCTTTCTGCTTACACAAAGTAGCTAAGATGGTTTTGTAGTCCGAGCAAGGCCTATTAAGGTGCTTAATCTATATGTCATTAAACATGCTAATAAAGTTGATACTAGCTAAAAATCGATCGAGCCTACCTTAGCTTTTATCTCTTTAGGACCGCCTTCTGATCTAATCCACGTAAAACTTTTTTCCAATGAAACCCAAATCCACTAGACTACAATCATCTAATTTCTCTAAAGTTGTTTATTTGATTTTGAGATCTAATAGCCCACCCTTCTTTCTCGTCAATTGAAAGAATCTCATTGGAATCTCCTCCAATTAACCAAGGGTGATTCGAACATTGATGTAATCTCTTGATAAGTTTCCAAGATTCCTTTCTTTTGTGCACTACTAAATTGTCATAGAAACCTATAAATCTCGACCACCCAACATCTTTTTTAAGAGTAACATCAATGTGACCATCCAAAAAAGAAATCTCGTGCATAGACAATCAACAGAGAAACAATTTCTACTATATATATTTAAGATCAACATGCTTTAATTGGAGTTTAGAGTAAAAGAAATCGTGACTTACTCTCGTTGACGACTCAGGAAATTACAACAAAAACTCCTTTGATAAAATCACGAACTCTCTGGAACTTCACAGGGACCAAACAACAGGACACCACCACTGACGAGACCTTCCTATATCTTTGAGATTATGAGGTCTAGGTTGTGGGACCAATTCTTGCTTCAAGAGTAATTTTACTAAGAATGGTAGTAAAATTATTGAGAGAATTCTTGAGAGAGGATTTTTCTTTGGAAGAGTTCTATGTGTCAATCAAATTGTAGAAGAAAATCTCTGAGATTAACTCCCCAACGTGTACAGGTAAGGTGAGAGAGAGATGTAATTGTGAGACATCATCAACGATTTGCCTAACTCCTAGCAACTGCCGGGAGTTAATTGATTTTATTTTAATTTTATTAAAATCAAATTAAATATAAATATAATTAATTTAATTAAATAATTAAATTCAATTTAATTAAATAATTAAATTCAATTTAATTAATCTTTTCATCTAAATATTATTTAAATTAACACCTCTCACATAACCTATAGTTTTAATTTAATTAATTTAATTAAATCAAATTTAACTAAATTAGATTAAATTAAATAATTAATTAATTACCAAATTAAATATCACATATTTAATTTAAACCTACATTTGAATCATATTCAATTGTACATTTCTCTCATGAATTAATTTTGAATCATATCCAAAATTAATTTTATATTATAAAGCTTAATTAAATATAAACTTTATATTACAACGTATCACCATACAATATATTAAGGCTAAATTATAAAAAATGCCCCTGAACTATGGGGTTTGTTTCAAAAATGCCCCTGAACTTTAAAAAGTTTCAAAAATACCCCAAAACTTTAAAAAATGTTTCAAAAATACCCTTGTCATTAATTTTTGGATGAAAACCATTAAAAATTCCAGTTTCATTAATACTCTTTAACTTTCAAAAGATTTTAAAGAATAACCTTATTAGAAAATGCTTCTTTTTTTTTCCTTATCCCACCGTAAATTCTTCTTCCATGAAAATTAATGAGCAACTTTACCTATTTTTCATGTATTCATACACTAGGAAGTTTTTCTTCTCTTTCAACACATCATCCCAAGAGCTTGACTAGATTTTTGGCAATGGTATTTTCGACGGTTTTAACAATTCCCATCCAAAAATTAACTGCAAGGGTATTTTTGAAACGTTTTGTAAAGTTCAGGGGTATTTTTGAAACTTTTTAAAGTTCAGGGGCATTTTTGAAACAAACCTCATAGTTGAGGGGTATTTTTTTTATAATTTAGCCATATATTAATTCCCTTAGTAAATTTGAACGTTTCAAATTCCATTTAAGACCAAATTACCACAATTCCCTTTATGAGCTAGGAAGGGGACCTAATGGACCTACAAATCAGAAGCTCAAACGATACGAGATTAATTGGCTAAACTCATTAACCACATTAATCAACATTCATTAACCGTGGGTACACTCCACTAAAGACCCACAGTTGCACTCTTCTCACTGCAGATATATTTCTGTGTCCACGGATATAGACCAATAACAACAAGTTAGTCCTTCACGAGTGTTCGTAACATTAGCTGGGTCAAATTACCGTTTTACCCCTAGGTTACCTCTATGTCATTAAATACCAGTGCTCCTCTAATGAACAACTTGTTTAAGGTCCAACCATTAAATAGAAATCTCTATCGGGCCAATGGGAGGGTAGGACCGTTTGTTCAAGTCTCGGAGACACCACTTAAGAGAACACTCATCTACTTACCCTAGAGTTGGGAAGGAGTGAATTCCATCTTGTGTTATTATGTTCCTAGCTCCCCACTCGGTCTTGTCCCCAAAATGGTAGGTTTATTGAGTCGGCGAACTGACCACTCTCACCCATACAAATCAAAGGACAATCCCCTTGTGAACAGGAGTCCATAATACACTCAGGATTAAGACTAAGTTGCCTAGGTCATCCTATTGAAATAGAAATCTAAATAGTCAATGGAGTTACATCTATTGGTACTATTTCATGGTCCGCTCTTATGCAAACTCATTGCATAGAATACCCCACTCACATGTCACTTACACAAACGCATTGGATCATTACGTTTGTATCAAATACAAAGTGGGTCGTATCCATAGTGTCTCCAAGATAAGGTACCCAGTCTTATCCCTATATTATAGACTCTTTAGGTCGTTTCTTGAACATTGATTGCCGTATGTCCCCACATACAGTTCAAGACACATAATACAACCTAGGATGTTAGTTTATTGGATTTAGGATTATTAAAGCAAAACCAATACAACAAAATTCAACAACTCAATAACAATTTATTGATAATAATCAAATTGTTTACATTTACTATCGATGAGTTTTAGGGCATAAAACCCAACATTGACAACTTGGGCTGCCTGACTCCCTTGTTATTCCTCTTAATTCTGTAATGTTTTCATTCTTACAGTTTAAGGTTTCCAGTTGACCCACTTCGAAGTTGGACCCATTTGGACTTAGCCCACATCCATCACTTGATTTGACTAGCCTTTTTCTTAAGGACATTTCTTCTCCCATGGGTGTAATGTTACTTTTGTTTTGTTTTGTTTTTTTTTTTAATCTTTCTTCCTTTGCAACGGTGTCACTTTGAGTGTTATGACATTCCTTGTTTGAAACAATCATCACTTCCTCGTTTTTTCTCTCCTCTGAGTTCCAATTGAGCTCCACCCTTTTGCCCTGTCTCCAGTCCGTCGGTTTTGTCTTTCTCATTGGAGTTTTTGCAGCTACTTCGATTTGGTCTTCTGTCCTTGTTTCCGTAGAGTCATCTTCCCTTGTCTTCCGGTAGGATTCTCTTCTTCCTCTCTCACATCTCTCTTTCCCTTCCTCTTCCTCGAAAGGGAGTTTCTCTATCTCCCCATATTTCATGCTTCTTCCCTATGTAAAAGCCTTTGCTACCTAGGGTTTCTCTAAGTTCAATCCCATAGTTTTTCTCTTTGGTATTATCGGCTTCATCCTCTTCACACTCTTGAATAACATGTCATATCCTTCCACAACGGTAACAAAAATTCAGGAGTTTCTCATACGTCACCAAAATCCAAGTTTTACCAAACTCCCGATCCAACTTTCACATTCATTCCACTTTTTAACGGTTCTTTGGTATCAATTCTGATTCGGACTCTTAATAGTTCCCCACTTATTTTGTCGTTGTCATATGCTTCCATACCTTTGAAGACTCCTATGGTGTTCTCTAAAGCCTCTGCATATTTCCTACAAAAACAAACTCGGGGTATGTTATGGAAATGAACCCAAAATAAGGCATACTTGAATTCCAGGGCATTGATGCTACAATTTCCTTTTGGCTCCTCAAAAAGAATCATAACATCATCGAAGATCCAAGACCCTCCTTTAATGACTTTGTTTTTATCCCTTTTGTGTTTAAATTTACAAAGAAACACATTCCTCCCTGATTTTTTTGTGGTTACTCTCCCTTCTACTCCCTATATTCCTGGCATAATGTCTGAGAATACCTCCCAAAGAATCAGTAGAGATGTGAGGGTTTTGCAAGCTACAAAGTCACAGTGAGGTCCTTGTCAGTTTCTTCTATATCATTATCTTCAATAGTCAATACTCTTCTATCTTCCTGTTATGTTAAACTTAGTTTTTCAATCTATTTGTTTATATCTTTTATGATTTCTTCTTCCTCCATCTCCTGAATATCCTTTGTTGTGTTGTTTCCTTGCATATCATCCTCGGATCCCATATGGCTGAAGGAATGAAATTCCTAGCGGAAGCGCGATGAATCGCTTGTAGATGAATCGCTTGTAGTTCAATTTGGTTTCTTCAAAACTCATACACTGTGCAACAATAGAACTAACAAGAACTATTTCTAATTAATTCTATGTTAATCTAGATTAAACATGCATTCTTGTAAACTACTGTAAGAGAGTTCAAAGAAACTTATTTGTTGAAGAACCTTACATCAAATTGAACTTTCTCATGAATTTCACGTTCACAGCAAACACCTTGGGATCAAAATAACAGAGACACCACCACTTGGATCTTTACTGCTATTCTCTGAGATCTAGCACTGGATTGTGGGATCTTAAGGGAAGATCACAAGAAGAAAGAATTAGTCCTCTTTTTGTATTTTCTAGAGATTGAGTGAGAGTGAGAGTTCTTAGGAGAGTTATGTGAATACCAAAAAATGCTAGAGAGTTTTTTCTGGTCTTCCTCACAATCGTATATGTCAGATGTGAGAGAGTGTGAGAGTTACAACTCCCACACACGTACACCACTCCTTGCTTTACTGCTGGGAGTTATTTAATTTAAATAAATTTAAATAAAATAAAATAAAATTAATTTAATTAATTACATTAATAATTAATTTAATCTAACTTAATTAATTTATTCATTTAAATATGATGTGAATGAATATCTCTCACATAACCTATAGTATTAATTTAATCAAATCAAATCAAATTAATTAATCAATTTACTAATTAATTAATTACTTAATTAAATATTGAATCATATTCAAATGTATATTTCTTTCATAACCTATAGTTTTAATGTGCATCTAATGTGTATTAAATTTATCCTATAGTTTTAATATGAATCTAATTCACATTAAATTAATATTTGAACTCCTTCAAATATTTAATTCTCTCCCAAATTAATTTTGAATCATATTCAAAATTAAATTTATATTACAAAGTTTAATTAAATAAATAAACTTTTTATTATAATGTATCACCATACATTATATTAATTCCCTTAATGAATTTGAACATTTCAAATTTCATTCAATATTAAATGACCTCAATATCCTTTACGAGCTATTAGGGAACCTAATCGACCTATAGATCAAAAGCTAAAACGATACGAGGTTAATTGATTAAACCCATTAACCAAATTAACCAACATTCGTTAACTACGGGTCACTCCACAAAAATCCCACAACTGCACTCTTCTCACTGTAGAATATTTCTGTGTCTACGGATATCGACCAGTAACAATAAGTCAATCCTTCACGAGTGTTCGTAACACCAGCTGGGTCAAATTACCGTTTTACCCCTAGGTTAACTCTGTGTCCTTAAGTACCAGTGCTCCTCTAATGAACAACTTGTTTATGGTCCAACCAATAAACAGAAGTCCCTCTCGGGCCAATGAGAGGGCTAGACCCTTTGTTCAAGTCCCGAAGACACTACTTAAGGGAACACTCATCTACTTACCCTAAAGGCGGGAAGGAGTGAGTTCCATCTTGTGTTATGTTCCTAGCTCCCTACTCGGTCTTGTCCCCAAAATGGTAGGCATAAGTCGGTGAATCTGGCCACTCTCACCCATACAAATCAAAAGACAACCTCTCGCAGACAAGAGTCCACAACACACTCAGGATTAAGACTGAGTTACTTAGGTCATCCTATTGAAATAATAACCTTAATTAGTTAACGGTGTTACATCTAATGGCTACTATTTCGTGGTTCGGTCTTATGCAAACTCATTGCATAGGATACCCCCACTCGCATGTCCACTAACACGAACGCTTTGGATCATTGCGTTTGTATCAAATACAAAGTGGGTCGTATTCATAGTGTCACAAGGATAAGTTACCCAGTCTTATCTCTATACTATAGACCCTTTAGGTTGTTTCTTGAACATTGATCTCCTGTATGTCCCCACATACTGTTCAAGCTACATAAAAAAAAAAAAAAAAAAAAAAAAAAAAAAAAAAAAAAAAAACGGCTGCATATAGATACCCATTTCATCTTCTTTTTCCATTTTCCTTCTTTTTAATTTACCATTCCCTTTCCATGTCCTGAATATGGTAAAAACTTGCTTTAAAATTAGGATAATATACCTAAAAGATCACCACACTTTTTGACGTTCACAAACATAATTTCATTTGAAATATTTAACTTGTAATTATTTATTCATGTCAAATGGTGCTATAAAAGTCGTCGTAGCAAAAGTTATAGTAACAAATCAACCATTTTCAATTATTTTCTCTATCAAATAACCTAGTGACTTGGTAGCATATCCAACAAATCATCAGGTGAATTTCATCATGGAGTTGCAAAAACTTACTACCAATGTAACTCGGAAGTCATTTTTCTAAGTTAGGGTATGAAAAAGATAACACACTCACCTTTTCATTCACTCCTAAAGCCTCCAAATTGTAGTTAAAAAAAAAAAAAAAAAATCCAAAGTGAGGACAAAACTGATAGAAAAAAAAAAAAAAGGAACTCATGAAACTATACTTTTTGTCAATATACAATTAAATTCTCCAAAAAGTCTAAAACTTACAATGAGATGATAATATAAAACTAAGATTATTGTCACATATCAGACATAAGATTCCAGATAAGAATCCGCATCGTTTTGTTCCTCAAGGAATTCTAGTTCTCCTCTCTAGGGTATGCAAGAAAATACAGTGTCAAAACAACCTTCTCTTTGCCAACAATAAACAATGAGATTGGTAACTGATGAGCAAACACAGAATTGGAATATCTTCCTACTATGATTCATCCATGGAGTCGCTACGGTTACAGGATTGAGATCTTAAATCCTTATCATCTTGCCCCGGCTCGGAATCTGACATTTTCGAAACAGAATCCTCGAGGGCCTCAAGAAAAGACAATACTGTAAATTTGTCTGCAAGAGACCAGAGGATCTTTAAATACCACATTTTTGAGCAGTAAGAAAAGGAACTGAATGACAAACAAGGTCGGTTGTGTGTGTGGTCGAAATGTCGAGAGGATCTCGTACTATGGTCACACCCCACCTCTCTATCCCTAGGGAGGCTTCACCCACCCCATGACTAACCCAGCGACCAACAAAAATTTGAAGTTATTTAGGCCCTGGTTGGTTTGTGATGCGATTTTGTTTTTATGTTTAAATAAAAAATACAAGAAAAACAATGAAAATACATTTAGTATAATTTACTTTAAAAAATGATTTTGAAAAACAACTCGAAAATTGCCTATTTTCAAAAACAAAAAAATTGTTGTTTTCTTTATTTAAAAAAAAAAAAGGATACACCCTCCAGTCCACTTCTATCTACAATGTAGATCTCTCTCATCAAAATTTTATACAGAAATTCTTATTATAAAAACCACAAATAACAAAGATCAACAAACCAAATTACTAAACATATCTATAGATGATTACATCACTAATTTAACTAACACATATAAACATTAAACCTAAAAAATTTCCATATCTTCCTTTTCAATAAAGGATTTCTTTTCCTTTCTCTTATTTGAAAGGATTTCTTTCTCTTATAAATTTTATCGCTTATTTCAAGAAACCAAAATTATATTAAAAAAGGATATTACTAGCACACATTAATCTTTTCAAAATTTGAATTCAAATTTAAAGTTGTTAAATTTGAACCAAACATGTTTTTAGATATAGTGAAAATAAGAAATTCGTTCTTGTTTTCTATTGAATTCTTTGTTCTGGGAAACAATTTTTCGAATCACAAACCAAATGCGCTTAAGTTTTCAACCTTAAGACACCCCTCAAGATCACTATAACTAAAGCCAACCAAGAAGACATGTGTAGACCTCGAGAAGGCCACCCAGACATCCCAGCTAGCAGCATGACATTTATTGGAAAACCAAAAGGCCTTTGAAGCATAAACTACTTACATTTGCTCGGGTCTATCCCAAACTGAGACAAATCTATCTGTCCAGTCCGAAGAACCTACAAAAAATCAACACCAAAAGATGGTGAGAGAAGATTAGCAAATTTGAACGCTAATTTATTAAAATATTAGAAACCAAACTCTAGAGTTTAGATCATTACGTAAGTAAACGATTCTACTTGTTGACGGAAAGGCGGGCTCTGTAGCAGCTCCAATATATCCTCAGGAGACCATGGACCCTGCAATCAGAACATAATCGGACAATAAATAAAAGTATCACAAGGGATCAAATACCAAAGTGGCGTATACCTCAGGTAAATACGATGCTAAACTCTGTTCCAATGGCAACGTTTCCAGCAATGGCATTATGAGATCAGGCTTCAATAAATCTCCTAATCCAAAGCCTACATCATCAAGGAATTGTCAACATGAAACCATAAATTTGTAGGGAAAGGGAGAAGACAAGAAAAGTAGAACGAACAAGATTATGCCAACTTTCTAAGGTAAGGCTAAGATTCTCTGGTTGAAGTTGAATGGCATTGGATGCACACAGGAGACTTGGCGGGAAAGAAGGAGAAGAGTTTTCTAAGGTGTGGTTAGGGATAATAACACACATTGGGTTTTTGCAGCTACACTGTGGTCATCTTTAAAAAATGATTTCTGCCAAGGGGAGGAATTCTCCCAGATAAATGCTATTACATATACATGATACAAGAATTGCGAAAGAATTTTCACATGTAACTTATTACCTGCATCTGGATCAATATCCATATCTGCAGAGTTCAAAACCAGCACAAAATTATTAGAGCTTGGAGTGTTCAAAAGGAACAAAAGAGAATCAGAACATGTTTGAGGGAAGAATCTTGTACCAGAAGACTCGATGTTACTTAAAATTCTTTGCAGGTCTTCCAACTTCACTGGCCGAAGTGAGGAGCTTCAATGTCATGACATCAAAATTTATTAGCAAGAGTTTTAGCTAATGAAAAAAAAAAAGGGAAGAAGACAGCAAGGGAAAATATTTCTAACGAAGTAAACAGTAGGGAAATTTTCATAAAACACATCCCAAAATTCCGATCACATGTAGTCCGTTGCTCTCAAGGCTTCAAAAATAGGGTCCAATTTTCTCCACCTAAACGAGAAATATCTATACCTCTATATCTATCAATATATATAATGGAAAGTCAGCCTTTCATTGAAGAGCAATGAAAGAATAAAAAGGGATTAAAAAATAAAACCCCACAAAAAGAACCCACCTAGACTAAAAAAGGGGTTTCAACTTGAGATCTAAAGAATAATTACAGAACTCCCTCAACCACCAACAAACCCAAAGAGAAACATTAAGCCTAACAAGGGCCAAACCTCCTCCCGAAGACCTCTCAAATCCTTTAAAAATACAATTGTTTCTATCAAGCCAAGGAACCAACAAAATAGCACAAACACCCTGAAACCACAAAAAATGACCCTTAGCCTGAAAGGGGGACTCTAAAGAAGAAACTCCCCCAGTATAGAACTGCAAACATTAGGCTGAACCAAACAGACATTACGTCTGAAAAAAAGCAGTTCCAAACTAATCAAGAAATTTTGTTCAAGCTCTTTTTAACTAGCTTCTGAAAAACTATGAGATTATACTGTTTTGAAATAGTTCTTTGTTTTCAGAACAAAATGCAGCCATAATGGACAATTTTTTTTCTTTCTTTTGGTGTATCTGAATTCTCATCAATAACAAATTTTTTTTTAATAAGAAAAGTTGAGTTCATGAATTGACGACAGCGCTTATTGAAAAGTACTTTTCCAATTTTGAAAAATTTTCACATTGTTTAGTTACACACTGATAAGCAATTTTAGAGACAGTTTAAGAGTCCTTTCAATGAGAACACACTTCATTAATACTTCTTCTTGAAGTGCTTATAGAAAAAGTATTTTACTCAAAAACACTACCCTCAGAAGTCAAACTCAATCTTCTTCCACAAAAGAAATCTTTCCACCTGAGTACTCTCACTAGAAATTAGATTTCAATTGAATCCCTAAAGATCAGGTGACCCTTTCCCATTATTAGAAAGATGTTTATTGAAAAGATAGCTCTATCAAAGTTTTTAAAATGATTTTCTTGAACATTTAAAAATAACTTGAAGGTGCAGATAGGGCTAGTAGCACCCAACCCATTTGAAGACTCGGTCATTAAAGAAATGTGGGTCAATGCTATATTTTGATGAGATATTTTAAGTCAACTGTGCTATACTTGAAAGTGCAGCTAGGGCTAGTACCAGCCAAAGAAAACCCATTTGAAGCCCCAAAAAGTGTTTAAAGAAAGTTCAACAAAAACCCGAAAAAGAGGCAGGTCTTTAGTATACCTTGATGGGATATTTTCTTCAATCGTGCCTTCTGAAACTTGTAGAGGAGTGGAAGCAACAGGTTGTTCTTCCTCAAGGAACTCTGAGCAACATGAATAAAAATAAAGGTGATGGGGTGGGCCAACAAAATTATAAAGCAGCCCCTCCGTGATCTTGTGTAGTCAAAACCAAGCAATTAAATCCAGCACACATGCCACTGAATTTCCATCACGGATGAACTTAATTCCAAAAAAAAAAATAATGCCGGCATTAATATTTCACTCTCCATGTGCAGCGAGGACGGCAGTCAGTGAAAGACAATTTCCACAATATATTTATGTGGTTTCTTTTTCCGTTTTGCAGGTACATTTTGGTTCATATATATTAACGATAATCATTAAAAGATATAAGACACTTCGGAAATTTTAGTGGCAGAACATTCAAATAATATGAGTGTTGTGTGAATGTATGCATGTATGCAAACATGTCATAGAAAACCACAGATACAAGCCTGCAGTTGACCCAGCATAATTGGTTAGGAAGTTATTATTATAAGCTCCGTTCAGCAGAGATTCAAACAAATACAACAATTAGGAAGTACCCAGTGGCCGATTAATGTAGTCATTAACGGAGATACACAACTGCTGGTCATCTTCAGCTTTGGGCTCCTGTTTACAGTTTAGTTTATCTAACGTTGGTCAGAATCAAGAAGATAGTAGAATATAAATCAACTCTCTCAAAGAATATAAAATGTAATCATAGAGATGCTGACCTGCATCCAAAAGAAGAACTTCCTATCATCTGTTTTAAACTTCAACAAGTAGACTCTTCCTGACGCTTGATTAACCTGAAGCAGATAAAAATTACAATTAAACATGAATGAAAATGTAAGCAAAATAGTGGAATATTTGAAAGACAGATAGGAGAATTTTTTAGGATAAAGGTCGGGACGAGAGAGATCTTGGAGCTCACTGTCTGCAATTGCAAGATGCAGTTTACATTATAATTAGTTAACTGACTAGTTATTTATTCACCCAACTACAGTTAGTTTTGTCATTTATTGACTTCATTGAGAAAGTAATGAGGAGTTTCTCATGGGAAGGTGTGGATGAGGGGGAGGATCTCATTTGGTTAGGTGGGAGGTGGTCTCGGAGCCTTCGAAACTTGGAGGTTTAGGCATCAGTAACTTGAGATTACGTCACGAGGCCTTGTTGGCAAAGTGGTTGTGGTCAATCTTCATGGAGCCTAATACTCTATGGCATAGGGTCATTATAAGTAGGTACGGTCCACACCTTTTTTAGTGGGTCTACAGGCTCTAGTAAAAACCTTCTAATTATTATTTCTCCAAGTTTCCCTTTTTTCTCTCTGTTTTTGGAATGTTCCATTGAGGATGGCTCAAAGATTTTTTTTTGGGAAGATTGTTAGGTGAGAGATAAACCCTTTGTGCTTTGTTCCCGTGCTTGTACCATCTTGTAGATAAGAGGTTGTACTCAGTGGCCTCTATCATGCCAGCCTTTATTCTTCCTCTTCAATTTCTTTGGGCTTCCACCATTCCTTATCAGATAGAGAGACGATGGAAATGGTAGCCCTTCTTTTGCTCCTAAGAGACCATCATCGTTCACTCTAGAAGGAGGGATATTCGTGTTTGGACCCCATCCACCTCTGAGGGCTTTTCTTGTAGCTGTTTTTTCATATCTTATGTAACCCTTCTCCCTCTAAGGGGTCTCTACATTCTCCTCTCTTTGCTAAGAATACAAGGAATGTCAAATTCTTTGTGGTTAGGTTTTGCAAGGGAAAGTTCACACCTTGGATCGCATCCAAAGACATTCTTCCTTCTTGTTGGGACTGCAATAGTGCATTCTTTGTAGGTCCGGCAAGGATCTTAACCATATCTTGTGGGGTTGCTAATTTTCTCAGTTCTTATGGAAACATTTTTTGGGCTCGTTTGGGTTATGTTGAATGGAGATTGTTGGTCTATGACGGAGGAGTTTCTCTTGAATCCTCCCTTGATAAGGGCATAGTCATTTGGTATGTTCTTTTTTGTTGTTTTGTGGAATATTTGACTCGGGAGGAATAGTAGGATTTTTAGAGGGATTGAGAAATCATGGGAGGAGGTTTGGGAGGTTGTAAGATTTAATGCCTCTTCGTGGGTGTCAATTTCTCAAGCTTTTTGTAATTATCAGTTTGGTTATATACTTTTGGATTGGAGTCCATTTTTATAGTTAGAGTTTGGACTCCTAGGACTTTTTTTGTACGTCCTCGAATGTTCTTTCATTTTTCTCTATGAAAGCTCGATTTTTTACCCCAAAAAAATCATTTATTGACTTCATTGTCAAGGTCATCATGCGAGATGTCTTCAAATACCTATGAAGTGCTAGTTTAATTATTGAAATTTATTCATATTGGAAATTCCTTAATGTATCTCTCTCTGCATCTTACTGCAGAGAAGTATGGTAACTTTCTTCCTTTTCAGTTGTTGCTTGATTGGAGTCTGGAGACCATTCCTTAGCCTCTTTAGATAGGATCGTACTCTTAGCTCCCCCATTTTCCCTCTTTATTTAGTTCTTTCAATTTCTTCAATATAAGTACTTAAAAAAAAAAAAAAAAAAAAAAAGAGTATAACACACCTTCTCAAAAACTGCTTCATCAGGAAAAACAATCTGATCCTTTGATCCCTTGTATTAAGGAAAATAAAAAAACATCTCGCCAGTAAAATGGTAACAGCAGAAAAACAAAAAAGTCATGGCTGTAGAATAGAAAAGAGCCCAACGCAACAACATAATGAATATGATCTTATTACTTTTTGGTAGCCTTTGCATTCGGAAAGAAGAAGTAACTGTCCATCAACAAATCACAAAAGATCAACTTTAATGAATATACTAATAAAGAGAGACCATGCCGTAAACATTAAACAAAAGCCATCTGTGCAACAGAATGTACCACTCCAAGACAAAACACAAACAAAAAATTTTAAAATTAAAACAATTTCCATTGCTTACAGAAACAGTCACAGCCGAATATCTACTTCCATTAACAAGAGTTTTTTTTAATAACAGCCCAGCTTAGTTCATTGTCTTTCTATTGCATTTCAACAACGATATCAAAAATCAGAATAAGAATATTTCATCAGGGCTTAAAAGTAGAGACCAAATGTATGAGGCATAATTGTTTTCTGATTAGGAGCCTTTGGGGTAATAGGGGAGCGGAGGGGGCGGGCTAAGAGTCAGAAGGTGCTTCTGGAGGTATTTTTGTTACATATGGGATAGTAGGTCGATTCCCAATGCTGAGGTGGTCAAGGGCCTGTTTTCTGTCAAAATATAAGACCGAGAAGAAAGGGGGCTTTCTGGGAAGAGTTGGGTGATCTTTCTAGTCTTTGCGGGCCCTGTTGATGTGTGGTTGGGGACTTAATGCCATTCATTCCCCTTTAGAAAAGGCGTAGGGAGGAAAGGAGACGAGATCCATGAGGTCTTTCAACGGGCTTATTGAGGGTGGTTGCCTTGTGGACCCCCCTTTACTGAATTTGACGTTCACTTGGGCCATTAGTAGAACCAAATGTAGGATTGATAGATTCTTGCTTTCTAAAAGGGTTGAATGGAGCTCTTTGGTTGTGTGAGACAGGAGCTAGGTCCTTGGGTGAGAACACCGACCTTTTATTCTCAGATCGGGATCGCTTAGCTGGTGTCCTTGTGCCTCCATATTTAAGAATATGTGGCTGGATTACCCTTCCTTCAAAGCCTCATTTTCGTCTTTGTGGGATGTGGAAACCCCTAGTAACTGGGAGGGTTATCGTCTTATGGAAAGACGGGGGTTCTCAAAGATACTCTTAAGACTTGGAATCGGGAGGTGTTTGGGAATGTTAGAAGGAAGAATCAGAAATTCTAGGGAGGATTAAAATAGTGATGATCTTGAAGAGGAGGGGAGCGTACCTAAGGGTCTTAAGGAGGAGCGTTTGGCATCAACAGTCGAGTTTGCAGAGGTTGTTAGGAGAGAGACCAACAATTGGAGGCAAAAAGCCAAAGTGAAATGGGCTAAAGAAGGGGATTGTAGTTTGACATTTTTTCACTGAATGGCGAATGGTAGAAGTTAGTTCCTTGGTAAATGATAGGGGTGAGGAAGTGACTTGGAGATTGGGGGAGAGATTCTCTCCTTTTCCTCGACCCTTTATGGTCCTTCTACCATTGCTAAACCTTTTGTTGAAGGATTGGATTGGTGCCCTAAATTAGAGGGCAGGAAAAAAGTGAGTTGGAATCCCCCTTCTCTTTGGAAGAAATTAGGAGGGTGATTTTCGAGTGTGATAGAAACAAATCCCCCGACCCAAATGGGGGCTCAATGGGGCTTTTTTCAAAAGAATTGAGATAGGATTAAGCCTGATTTGGAAAGAGTTTTCAAGGAATTATTTGAGAGAGGCAGTATAGGTAGAACCATGAACGAGACATTTGTACGTCTCATTGCTAAGAAGGAGAGGGTCAAGAAGGTGAAGGACTTGAGGCCCATCAACCTTGTTAAGAGCGATCATTGCAAAGGTGTTGGTTAACAAGTTGAAAAGGTCCTTTCCTCGACGATATCAAAATCCCGGGAGCCTTCATCGCAGGGAGACAAATCCTAGATTAGGCCCTCATAGCAAATGAAGCCATTGAGGATTATAGGTGTAGCAAAAAGGACGAGGTCGTATTCAAGATCGATTTTGAAAAAGCTTACGACCATGTGGATTGAAAAATTCTCAATAAGGTCCTTGCCAAGAAACGATTTAGGTACCATTGGAGATCATGGATCTGGAGTTGTGTTAGATCTATCAAGTACTTGATCCTCTAATGAGTGCCCTAAAGGAAAAATATTTGCCTCTAGATTTCTTAGACAATTTGATCCGTTGTCACTTTTCCTTATTTGTTCGTAGTGGACGTCTTTTGTAGGATGGTGTCTAGAGGTGTCAAGCCTTAAATTGTGCTCCTGAAAAGGTTAGGAGATTAATTGCCTTGGTAGGTTGTGATATCAACTCTTCCTTTCTTCCTATCTCGGGCTTCCTCTAGGCCATAACCCAAGAAACATCGTGTTCTGGACTCCGATTGTGGAAAAGGTGAGAAAAAGATTGGCCTCTTAGAAAAGAAACATCTTTTCTAAAGGAGGTAGGTTGACCCTCATTCATTCAGTGTTGAGTCAGATTCCAGTTTACTTTTTTCTCGTTGTTTAGAGTTTCTTGTGCAGTCTGTAGACGTCTAGAAAAGTTAATGAAGGATTTTTTATGGGAGGGGATTGATGAAGGGAGAGGAACATACCTTGTTAGTTGGGAGATGGTAGGGAAACCCATGGGTCTCAGAGGGCTGGAATTAGGGAATTTAAGGCTTCGAAATAGAGTCCTGTTAGCTAAATGGTTGTGCCTTTTCCCTCTTGAGTCGACCTCCTTGTGGCACCGGATTATTGTGAGTAAATACGGTCATCATCCTAACGAATGGCTTTCAAGTGGGGTTAAAGGCACCAGGAACCCATGGAAAGAAATTATTTATGAACTACTTGTTTTTTCAGGTCTGGTCCTTTTTGTGGAGGGAATGGGAAGTCATTTTTTTTCTTAATGAAAGTTGGTTTTTTATTTATTTATTCTTTTAAAAAAATGGTGCTCGACTTATATATGTACTTATTTATTCTCCCTCTCATTTTTTATGCTCTTAAGTATGAATCTTATCAACTTGTCTTTTATCTTTTGTCCTTTTTTCTAGTGAAGGTAAGCCTTTAAAATTCAAGTGAAACGAGTATTAGGATGAGAACCACACATAATTTAGGCCCCGTTTGATAACCATTTGGTTTTTGGTTTTTGGTTTTTGGAAATTAAGCTTATACACACCTATTCCTACCTATGAGTTTCTTTATTTTAGCATCTACCTTGTTTCTTGTTTTCAAAAACCAAGTCAAATTTTGAAAACAAAAAAAAGTAGTTTCCAAAAACTTGTTTTTGTTTTTGAAATTTGGCAAGGAATTCAAATGGTTCCTTAACAAGGTGGAAAACCATGATAGGGAATTTTGGAAAAAACAAGCCTAATTTTCAAAAACGAAAAACCAAAAACCAAATGGTTATCAAACGGGGCCTTAATAATCAACTGAAATAATCAACAGAAATAGACTACAGAAGATCTTTGAGAGGTATATGCATTAACCTAACACAGTTGAAAATTGACACTATAATGATCAGGATACATCTTCGATGACATTTTGTGTCCGATCAAGCCATTGAAAGTGCAGCAATCCCTCCTCGCCCTGACATAGAAAATATAACACGAGGTTCAAAGAAAAAAATTAATTTTATATGATGAAGGATTAGGGTCAACTAGAAAGCATAACTCAAATTAATCGACTCTTGCACAACAAGGGTAAAATAAAATATATTTATTAAAAACAATAACAGAGGGAAAAATCAGAAACTTACAAGAGTACCTCCCCTCCCCAATGTTTTAAAAGGCTAAAGGTGGCCTCAAGGCTTTTCCTCTTGAAGAGGCGAGGCGTAAGCCTCGAGACGGTGTGAGGCGTAAGCCTCAATTTTAATTAAAAACATTACATTAATCCTAAATTTTTGTGAACAAGTAATGCGAAACATAATACTTATATAAAAGTATAGAAAAAGTCACTTCCTTGAAATTCTACTTGAACAAAAATTCTACAAGTATATCTTTAACATCACTACTATTATCACTTATACGATTTACTTATTCTATAAATTTTTATTTTCAATGTTTTTAAAGCTTAATTGGTAAAAGTAGTAATATTTTAAATTGTAACAACTCAAACCTTTATATTTTTAAAGAATGGGGAAATTAATACTTTTCTTCTAACCATCATATGAGGCATAGAGACTTTAAGCCTCAGTGCATTTTTATGGTCCAAAGAAAGCATAAGTCTCGAGGCTAAAAGTTAGAGCTTCGCCTCAAGGCGTAAGCCTCAATAGCCTTTTAAAACATTGCCCTTCCCCCCTTTCTATTTTTTTTTTTTTTAGCGACAAAACCAGAGTTCATTAAATATAGAAAAAGGCCAACAAAAACAAAGGACGAACCAACAAAGGGAAAAAAATAATAATAATAAGGCCCCGACTGGCTACCACAAAAAATAAAGGTTTTGAACTCTGAAATCAAAGAGATACATTAAAATGCACCAAACCCACATTTCTTACCAATGCATATCTAGGAAGCACGGACACGCTAAAATGGAGGGAGGATCTGTGTCGGACACGGATTCATCCGGACACGCTCTGGACACGTGTCAGACACGCAATTTTGCATGTCCTATTTTTTTTTTTTTTAATTTTCGGACACGCCCAAACACGCCCACGGACACGCTCGTTTCAAAATTTAAAAGATTGTTTCCGAATTGAAGCCCAATTCTCTGGAGTCTAGGCTGCTGTTTAATTAAAAAAGAGAGAGAGAGAGAGAGATAGAAAACACAGAAACCTCAAACCCTATCGAGAACCAATTTTCTTCACGATTTCGAAACACAGCAGCCTTCGAGTCTTCTTCTTCACGATTTCCGTTGGCCTCTTTTCTTCTCACTTTGTCATGGTCGGCGCCGTCTGTCTAATTCGCCACCGGCATCGCTGGTTGCAATTTCCGCCCCTTTTGTAATTGCCGTCGGAAGTTGCTCACCCACCTTTTTTTTTGGTTCATCGTAAGTTTAAGGGTTTCTTTTCTTTTCTTTTTAAACCTCCTTTTAAATTAACCTAGACAAACTGAGGCCCAGCGCAATAAATAACTATTTTTAAATTTTAAAAAAAAATTATTATTAAACTACTCTCAAGAAAATTTTATATATATACTAAATTTTTTTTTAAAAAAATCTATATATATACTAAAAAATTTAAAAATATATATATACTAAAAAAAATTTTTTTTTTTTAAACAACGTATCTTCAACATGTCCGTATCCTAGTTTTTTAGAAATTGACGTATCGTCGTGTCCTGTCGTGTCCGTGCTTCTTAGATGCATATAAACTTGAAAAGTTTGCTAATTTCTTCTAAACTATATAAACCACAATACAGTGAAAAAATAGGCCTGCCACAATAAGCATTAACTGTCCTTTATCTAGAAATGGCATACCCAAGGTGATTTACTCTATCAAATAATAAAGATTCAGAAACCAAAAGTCTACCACAAACAACCTTGGTAGCAAAAAGGCAAAGTCAAAACATGTGATTCTAGTCATAGAAAGTCTTGGGAGTTGATCCTCCCAAAGAGATGAGGAGCCATGAAATTAACCAAATTTTCTTCCGAATATTCAACTTCCAAAGTTTAGAGAAGAAAGGAAACCAGAAGAGGAGGAAGAAAACCAACTAAATATACAAGCACTTAGCTTTTTCTTTTAATAAAAAAAAACTTCCATAGGAAAAAAATGAAGGAAAACACGAAGGCTATACCCAAAAAAAAGGAAAAAGAGTCCAAGAAAAGAAAGAAGCCAAAAACAAAAAGCTATCAAACTATACCCAATAAGATCAATAGACCACACATGACCATGACTATATCAAGAAGGGCTCTACGAACACAAAAACAAAGAGCGTGCGATTTTCCGGTTGACTGAATAATTGAAGAAATGGAAACAATCCCTACTTAGAACTTTTCGAAAGGACAGAAAAGGTGTCAATTAGATATTGCCTTCCACAGGGTCCTCAATTTTGACCCCCCGCCCTCTTTTCAACAAGAACAAATATATCTAACCATCATAAACTACATAGGAAAATAAAAAATTATATACATATAAAGGAGTGTTACTAAACTCAAGTAATAAAGGTCAACAAAGATGAAATTGATAGATATCCTTTTCTAACCAAAAGCTCAAAAGAATAGCTATACTGTTGACCAACCGGATAGTTATTTTTTATCTCCTAGGATGCTTAATCACCCCACTTTTGTACGATTCTTCCTTCTATAATGAAAGGTTTTTGTTTATTAGGAAAAGAAAATGGAGGAAGGTTGACTTCAATATGCTTGGTTCTTTTCTAGTACGCGAGCTTATGATACCTTTTCTTTTCTTTTCTTTTCTTTTTACTTAATCTCAAGAAAGCCTACATACAATTTCTTGAAAAAGAAGCCAAACTTGGAGGGAAGGAATGATACCCTACTCAGCAGGTAGGTTTTTTTTTTCCTTTTATATATATTGATGAGCATAGGTAACTTATGATTGGACATTCTCAAAACACTCAAGTGTTCTAAACAATGCTGGAATGATTTGGGGTGCACAATCCAAGATTAAAGATGTCCCACAGACACAGCAGCCTTTGCATGAACAAGCAGAGGGAAGAAAGGTGATTTTGCATTCGGAGTCTTCGAAATGCTCTTATACCAGATTTCTTTAGAGAGATTCTTATTAAGAAAAGAAGCTCTGTTTGTTAGGTGGAGCATCAAATCGCCAGTAGAATACAACTCACTATTACTCAATCTCCAAACAACCTTATTAATTTGTTGGTGCAAGATTGGCTTTGAATAGTCTACATCAGGTAGCAAGATTCTAAATTATCCTAACATAGAGACCCCCCTGTTGTTGATAGATAGAGAGCTTACCGCCCCACCCTTTATAGTCGCGACTGTTGTCTTGTTAGGATAGGGGGGAGAGAAGCGTACAAGAAAGCCCCTACGAGATTTGCAAAGAGACACCCCCTCCAATTGCTACTATCTTGGTCCTAATATTCTTTAACAAGAACGTATTTGTTGTTAGAGAGAGCTGAAAAATTCTAGGGGACAAATTTCAGAGGGGTTGTCTCCCCAATGTTGATGCCAAAATGAATACTTCCCCATCACCATTCTAATAGGAAAAAAATATTCTTGCGTCTTACCACATTTAACCACAAATTTCCAAGGATTTGAGGCTTTATGTTTATGGTGCTTGCACATGAACCACAGTCCTCTTTTCCTCACTTTAAAGACTAGCAATGATAGAGTGCCAAAAATAATTCCTCTGGAGGGGGAATTCAAGAGAGTAGAAAGAAACTCACATCACTTTCTGGTTCCAAATTTTTTTTTTTTTTTTGGATAAGAAACGACAAAAGGATATCATTCCATCCAAAAAAGGAAGACAGGGTAGAGGAACCCCCCCCCCCCCCCCAAACTAAACAACAAGAGCTTTCCAATCTTTAGCAATCATCAAGAGGCTGTAATTACAAAAGAATTTTCTATGTAAAGATATCCACCACGATGCCGTATTATGTACATAGTTACAAAAGAGATCTAGATTAAGGGATTTGTCTTCAAAAGATCTAGCATTTCTTTCTAGCCATATGTACCATAACATTGCTCTAAACGCACCGTTGCCAATAACTTTGGCTTTCTTTCTCAAATTCCAAGCATGAAGGCCTTCCATCAACCAATCATCAATTTTCTTAGGTATACAGAAGTGGATTCCCAACCTTTTAGCCAACCAACCCCACGATTGGTACGCAAAATCACAATGTAGAAACAAATGGTCCACATCTTCCCCTTCCTTTAGGTGAGTTGTATTAAGAAAAGAAGCTCTGTTTATTAAGAAAAGAAGCTCTGTTTATTAGGTGAAGCTCTGGTTCCAAATTATGATGTCCAATCTAGTGGGGTGCAAGGACCCCATCAACGTAGTCGGAAAAATCCACTCCTTGCCAAGTTGCCATCACTGGGACTTGGGTTTTTACAATTCATCATCTTTGGAACTTAGTCACAGATGCTTAAATACCTATGATAGGCTTCAAAGGAGATGCCCCTGGTTATCAATGTCACCAAACTGGTGTTGTCTGTCTATCTATGCAAAGCAGATGGAGAATCGCGGAACCATATCTTTATAAATTGCCCCTTCACTTCGGAAATTTGGGCCTGTTTATTGAAAGCCTTTCAGTGGAATGTGGTTCCACCAAGGGATGTTCATGACTGATTGAGGTTATTGATTACAGATCACTCCTTTAAGGGGCACAAAAGATTGTTATGACAGCATTTTGTTTGAGCTACAATCTAGATGATTTGGAATGAAAGAAACAAGAGAATCGTTCAGCAAAAAGAAAGATCCCAAGAGAAAGTGCTTGACTCGTCTCTTTTTATCAATCTTTATTGATGTAAAAATGTTTCTCCTTTTAGTTTTAACAATTATAGTTTAAACTCTCTCTTAACCAGCTGGAGAATTTTTTTGTAACCTCTTGGGATGGGCTTGCCCTTTTGTACATTTCATTTAATCAGTGAAATTGTTTCCTATCCATAAAATTAGACACCAAAATAGACCAACCAACGACCAACCCATGTCTGCCCAAAATTTGGTTCTAACGCCCTTGTCTATCTAAGTTCGGCTTCACCTGACCATACAGTCTCTTAAAAAGAAACCAATTCCACAATTAACATATGACAAAACGATAGAATTATGTAAACATGTAAAAGTTGAAACTTACCCTTCCAATACGAACAAGTCCTTTACGTGTATCAGGGACAACCCTTTTTCCTTCAAAACACATTTTTCCGGCACGAAATTCCAAAAGTATTTCCTGCCACAAGATCAATTAATTTCGAACACAAAATATTAGTTTGAAACAAAGAGTATGAGAATAAAAATATGTATTTTTTTTTTATATAAAACCAACTTTCATTGAGAAAAAATGAAAGAAAACAAGGGCATCCAAAAAAACCAGCCCACAAAAAGACCCCCTTTAAAGGAAGGGGTGTCAATCAAGAATAATAGTGCCTAGAATTACAAAAAGACTTAGATACTGAGGCCCAAAGAGAAACATATAACCTAGTAAGGGCTCAAACATCGGAAGGAACCCTCTCAAGACCACGGAACACTCTCATTTCTCTCACCCCAAAGGCCCAATAATACAGCGCACACCTCAACTAGCCATAAAAACCTCCCCTTATCACGAAACAACAGATGGAGGAGGAACTCCTGGATCATCTCCCTATAGTCTCTAAAGCACCTAGCCTGTAACCTGAATGCGTTGTGGAACGAACCCCATGTTGAACAAGCAAACTCGCCATTCCACAAAATATGGTCCACAGGTCCAAATCTTCCTCCGTCTTCTGGCATAAAATGCAACAAAACAGACCTACCAGCGAAGTCATCTTCCTCAACAGCTTATCAATCATATTAACTCTTTCGTGGATGACTTGCCAGATAAAGAACTCAATTTCTTCAAAATTTTCAATCTCCACAGAATAGAAAAGACAGACTCACTAGGAGAAGAAGGGTTGAGCAACCGACGAAAAAGGGACAAACAAGAAAAACCCTCAGCAGGACTAAGACCCCAACAACAAACATCCTTTCTTCCCGCCCTAAACTGACAATCCCTGATCAATGACAAGAGATTAGTAACCTCTGTCATTTCCCTATCCGTCAAAGACTGATGGACACCCAAAGTAAAGGACACAGAGTTCCCACTATGATTAAGAACATCGACAATCATACGATTTTTCATCGAGGACAAGCGATAGAGGCAGTGTTTTCAAGGCGCAAGGCACACCTCGAGGCGACGAGCCCTTTGATCGCCCGAAGGCGAGAGGCGATAAAAAGGCGACGCCCGAGTGAAGCGAGGCGCACCTTAATAAATAAATGAAAATTATATATATAGTGCATAAATTTATATAGTAAACATAGTTTAAAAAATCAATATCAGAAAAGTGTCATAGTAAATGTTAACAAGATACATAAATTTTTAATTAATATTTAAATAAAAAATTATATATATATATATATCGGTAAATAATTCTGTAAGTTTTTATTTTTAATTTCTAATGAAGACTTTTCACTTTCCATTTTCTCTTCCTAGTAAATAGAATTAATGTCAATCCAACCTAATTTTCTCACTCCTAGTAAATAGAATTAATGCTAGCCCAACCTAATTAAACCTAGTCCAACCTAATTTTCTCTCCTAATAAATAGAATTATAGAATTCTAAGTGAAGCCCTAATTTTCTGTTTACTTCTCGTCAACATCCAACCCTAGCCGCTTCTACCTCTTCATCTACTTCGTTTCTTTCTTCAACTTCTTTCTTCTTTTTCTTCGTTTCTACTTTCTTCTTCTTCTTCGTTTCTTCTTCAATCTTATTCATTTTTTCGAATGGTTAGGGTTTTTTTTTTTGGCAAAGGAAAGGATTAGGATTTGAGAAAAGGTTTTGTTTTTTTTTAAGCTTTAAATGAATTTTTTTTAAAAAAAAAAAAGAGGGCAGATCGCCTCGCTTCAATGAGGCGATCGCCTCACATCGGGCGACAGGCGCACCCAGGCACACAAAGGCGAGCCCAGGCGAGCGCCCGATTGAAGGCACTCGCCTGGGCACTCAGTGAGGCGCACTCGGGCAAAATCGCCTCGCCCGTCACCTGAGGCGCGCGCCCGAGTGCGCCTCGAAAACACTGGATAGAGGTTAGGAAATTTAGAGCTAAGGGGACTATCCCCCACCCACTTGTCCTCCCAAAAATAAGTATTATTGCTATCCCCCACCTAAAATTGAATCAGATCTAAAAAAGAAGGGAACTCATAAGCAATCTCTCTCCACGGATTCCTAGACATACCATTTACCCCTCCCGACAGCCACTCATGGGGTGAATGCCATATTTACTCACAATGATACGGTGCCATAAGGATGTAGACTGGAGGGGGAAACGCCAAAGCCATTTAGCCAACAAGGCTTGTTACGGACCCTTAAGTTACCTAGGTCTAGCCCACTACAGCTCACAGGTTTCCCCACCACCTCCCAACTAACAAGATGCACTATTCTCCCCTCGTCAACACATTCCCATAAAAAGTTCCTCATGAGTCTCTCTAGAGTCCTATACACACCACACAGAGCCCTAAACAGCGAGAAAAAGTAAACTGAAATCCTACTCAAGACAGATTGAATAAGAGTCGGTCTACCACCTTTAGAGGAAAAACTTCTCTTCCAGAAGGCTAATCTTCTCCTCACCTTCTCCACCACAGGAGTCCAAAACGAAAGGTTTTTTGGATTACGACTTAAAGGGAGACCCAAGTAAGAGGAAAGAAAAGCACCCACATCACACCCCACCATATTCGCTCATCTTCTAGTCTTCTCAAGGTCACAATTTAAGCCTAAGATTTGACATTTAACTCTATTTATCTTCAGCCCCGACAACTCCTCAAAGAAGGCTAAGATATGATTCAAGATTTGAAATGATTCCTCCTTCCCAAAAAAAAAAAAAAGCATCATCAGCAAACTAGAGATGAGATAAAGATACACGGTCCCTACCCAGCTCAAACCCCTAAGCATACCCCCCCTCCACACCTCTCAACATCATCTTACTAAAAGGATCCACAACTAAAAGAAAGAGGAACGACAACAGAGGATTGTCCTGTCTGAGACCTCTGGTGGCTACAATACGACCCTTAGGGTAGCCATTAATGAGAATGGAATATGCCACCGATCTAACACAACCCCAAATCCAAGATCTTCACTGATACCTAAAACCCTTCTTGCCTAGAACCTTGTCTAGGAAATTCCAGTCCACATGGTCATAGGCTTTCTAAAATCAATCTTAAAAATGACCCCCTCCTCCTTCTGTTGTCTATAATCCTCAACAACTTCGTTAGCTATAAGAGCCTAATCCAGGATTTGTCTCCCTGATATGAAAGCCCATTGGGAGTCCGAGATTGTGGAAGGGAGAACCTGCTTATAAATAGACTGTACATCCAGAATCATTGTATTATTTTTCGAAGAGAAAGGTAATCCTACTACCCCATCGGAGTTTTCAAAAAAAGCATCCAAATTCCATTTTTGTAGTTTTCTTTATTAGAAAAAGACCAGCTTTCATTATGAAAAAATGAAAGAATATAAAGGCTTCCAAAAAAAAACCAACCCTCCAATCAAGGTACCTATCGAATAGTTACAAAAAGCCTTCTAAACCAAAACCTAGAGAGAAACATGAAATCTAAAGAGGGCCCATACATCCGACTAGGGTCTCTCCACTCCTCTAAGGACCCTAGTATTCCTCTCTCCCCATAAACCCCAAAAACCAGAACACACCCCGGCAAGGCATAGCTCCCTCCCCTTCTCTCTGAAAGGCGGATGGAGGAGGAACTCCTTGATCATCTCTCTAAGATCCCTGAAGCTCCTGCCCTGCCCTGCAACCCGAAAGCTTCAAAAAACGAACTCCAAACTGAACGAGCGAAGGCACAACTCCACAAAATGTGATCCAAATCTTCCTCTGCCCTCCGACATAGAATGCAACAGAACGGCCCCACCAACGAAGACTTCTTTCTTATAAGATTGTCAAAAGTATTAACTCTTCCATGAATAACTTGTCAGGTAAAAAATCTAACCTTCTTAGGAATTTTCACCCTCCAAAGAATAGAGAAGATAGATTCCCTACAGGAAGAGAGATTTAGCAACCACAGAAAGAAGGAACTACACGAGAAGCCCTTAGAGGGGCTAAGACTCCAACTATAGATGTCCCTCCTCCCCTCCCTAAGCTGGAACTCCTTGATCAATGATAAGAGAGCAACAACCTCAACCTCCATCGCTTCCCTATCGTTCAAAGAGTGATGGAAACCCAAAGAAAAAGATGGAGAGCTCCCAGAGATTGAAACAACCTCAGAAATCACCTTGTTTTTCATGGAGGATAATCGATAAAGATTAGGAAACTTGGAGTAGAGGGAACTATCCCCACCCAATTATCCTCCAAAAAAAAGTATCTCTCCCATCTCCCACTATACAATGAACCAGACTCGAAAAGACCGGGAGCTCGTAAACAATATCTTTCCATGGATTTCTGGCCATGCCTTTAAACCCACCCACCAGCCACTCAAAGTTCCATTTTTGTAGTTTGGCTCCTTTGTTTATGGGTTTTATTTTTGTATGTCCTTGTATTCTTTCATTTCTTTCTCCATGAAAGTTCAGTTTATCATTTTAAAAAAAAATTAAAAATAACAATAATATAACACCCAAATTTGAATTAATTGAAATGGGGAATAATTTTTAAAAAAAAATATGAAAAAATTAAAGGGAAAACAGAATACCAAGACTTTCTAACCCCTAAAGTTTTTCAAAAGATCCTATTGTTCCTTTCAATTTGCAGTCCTCTCAACAATGCCTTTAACTGCATTCAACCATATAGCACCTTCAATTTCCCTTAAATTTGTGCCCGCACAAGAATTTAGAAATAGTAACATTAGCTTCCTCATGCCAAACCCATGACAAGTGAAAGCTCTAATAGAAGACATTCCAACATCTTCGTGTTGCGGCCACAGTGGTGTGCTCTCTGCAGGAGGCTGGAGGAAGACCTTAACCACTTGCTTTGGGATTGTTCGTTCGCCAGCTCTATTTGGAGCCAGTTCTTCAAAGTTTTTGGGGTTGTTTCAACTCGTAACAATTTTTGCTCCTTTATTTTCGAAGAGGTTCTTTGGCATCCCCCTTTTCGTGACAAAGAGAGAGTCCTTTGGCAGACCCCCTTTTTTTTTTTTTTTGCTATCTTGTGGGGTATTTGGCTAGAGAGGAACAATAGAATCTTTAGAGGGGTGGAGAAATCCATGAGTGAGTTGTGGGAGACTATTAGATTTGATACGTCTCTGTGGGCTTTGATTTTAAACTCTTTTGTAATTATCAGCTAGGTCTTATTCTTTTGGATTGTGACCTGTTCCTGTAGTTTGGCGGGTGTTTTTGGTTGGGCTTGTTTTTTGTATTGTATGCCCTCGTGAATTCTTTCATTTTATTCTCAATGAAAGCATGACTTCTTATAAAAAAGAATAATAAAAAAAAATAATAATCTTCTGACTAAAGGTCACCAACAAAAACTTCACTTTCCTAGAAGTACTTTTCTCCCTAATTAGCCTTTTTGTAACCACCATGGAGTGACTTCCTTTTTGTAAATTTCACACATCAATGAAATTGTTTCTTGTTTTTTTTAAAATAAAATAAAAAATAAATCTGTCATAACCTCTACCAAGTCCAATATCGTAAAAAGTATTCAAAGGGTTTTCCTCCAATCCCACCTCATCAAGATCTCTCTTGCCACCAAATTCCATTGAAAGAGTAAACTCATCTCAATCCTCGGCAATAATATCTTTCTCTACTGGCCACATTGTAGAAACTAGGAAACTTCAACATCAACCGGCTATTATCAACACTTTAAAGGTGCAACCAAAACAGGGTATTATACGCCCACCTACCCTTCCAAAAGTCCCCCACTATTACTTGTTCTAATTTGAGGGAAAACGAATTCCATATGACCCTCTGACTTTGCAACTTACAGGGTGCAAAGTTAGCCAATGAAGGTGAACAATCCACACTAATTATGTTGGTGCTTGATGCACAAAAGAAAATAAAAAGCCTCTTTGGTGCCTCTTCCTTCACGAATTTAATTTTGGTTTGAAAATGATTCTCCCAAACAACACTGCCAACCTTCTATCGTTATTCCTCGAAGGTTATCCTTTCACAAAAGATGAAAAGGTCATGTGGTTTCAATTTATCAAGGCCTCATTTTGGCTACATAGGCTCAAGAGATACAACAAAATCTTCAACAATAAGGAAAAACATGTCGTGATTTCTTTGACCATGTTATTTTTGTACCTCACTCTCTCTTGGTGTAAAGCTTATACCCCCCTTTTAATTCACACTGGCTCAACTCTCTTTGTGCTAATTGAAATAATTTTTTCACTTCATTGGCTTGGGGGTTGGCTAGAACTTTGCAATACTACACCAAGGAATCTGATAACAACTTATTTTTATTATCTTGGTAAAGCACCAAATAGATATACACCATAATTTAGCGCCAAAATTCCTTTTCTTCTCTTGTAAGCCTCAAAAGTCATTTAGTAAGTAAAGCTTTCAGTCCTCACCTGAAGATTGCCTACACCCAAACCACCAATTTCAACTGGCAACAAAAAAGCTTCCTAATTCACCTTATGATTCAGTTTAACACCCGTTTTTCCTTTCCATAGAAAAAAGACTCACCTCATCTTCCTCTCAGTATTAAGAATAACCTTTCTAGAAAAGCTATCATTATTGTTATTACTATTTTTATAAGAAACTGAACTTTCGTTGAAAGGATGAGCTAGAATAACCTTTCTAGGAAAACTATCATTATATAAATGGGTAGGCTAGAATGCAAAAGTGACTTAAGATTAACCTAACCCCTTTGAACGAGTAAAAATTCTTGATTTTTTCCAGCCTCTTAAGCACCTTTCCTCAAATTATTTCCAAAACTTTACCCCCTTGGATCACCACCAACAGGCATTCCAAAAGAGGAAGCAGCTCCTTTTTTTTTTTTTTATGAAAAACCTTGCTTTCCTTGAGAATAAATGAAAGAATACATGGGCATACAAAAAAAAACTAGCACAAAAAGAGAGATAGGCCCCATTATATGAAGGGGCTCCAATCCAAACTAATGAGACTTAAGGAATAATTACAAAATAAGCGCGTCACCGACGCCCAAAGAGAAACGTTATATTTAACAAGGGACCAAACTTCAACTGAATCCCTCTCCAACCCTCTATAAGTTCTATTGTTTCTCTCACCCCAAAGCCCCCAAATAATAGCACAAATCCCAGCTTGACACAAAAACTTTCCCCGATCCCTAAAGGGAGGATGGGGAAGGAACTCCTTGATCATCTCTCTAAGGCCTCTGTGTCTGGCAAACTGCAACCCAAACAAGGCAAAGAACTCATCCCACACCGCCCTAGCATAAGCGCAGGTCCAAAGAATATGGTCGAGGTCTTCCTCCGTCATCCGACAGAGATGCAACAAAAAGGCCCAATCAAACAAGGAATCTTTCTGGACAACCGATCAAGAGTATTAACTCTTCCATGGATCACCTGCCAAATAAAAAACTGCACCTTCTTTGGGACTTTCACCTTCCATAATAAGGAAAAAAATGGACTCGGACAAAGCGAGGTCCAACAGGCAATGGAAGAAAGACCGACAAGAGAAGCAAAGGGAGGGGTTGGGGCTCCACAACCGAATGTCTCTCCTAGAGCACTAAAAGTGATCTCCCCAATAAAGAAAGGAGAGTCAAGAGGTTCGTAGTTTCTCGATCAAACAACGGACGCACAAAGCCAAAAGAATAAGATAAAGAGCTCCCTGATGGATTCAAAACCTCAACCACATAATGATTTTTCATAGAAGAAAGATGATAGAGTCGAGGAAAGGTAACACAAAAGGGTCTATCCCCCACCCACATGTCTTCCCAAAAATAAGTATCATCCTCATTCCCCGCCAAATAACGAATAAAAGAGGTCCAAGAAGGGAGCTCATGGGAAATTTCTTTCCCAGGGTTTCTGGAAGTGCCTTTGATCCCCCCTGGTCACCCATTCAGAAGGATGGGGTCCGTGTTTGCTAACAATAATCCTATGCCACAGGGTGTTGGATTCGGAGTAGAGCCGCCATAGCCATTTCACCAATAAGGCTTTGTTACGGATCCTCAAGTTACTCACCTCTAGCCCCCCGCCTTAAGGATTGCCCCACTAGATCCCAGCTCACCATATGCATACTCCTACCCTCATCCACCCCTTCCCACAAGAAGTCCCTCATCAGCTTCTCAAGAACTTTACACACCGAGCAAGGGGCTCTAAAGAGAGACAAGAAATAGATATGAATCCCACTTAAAACAGAGCGGATGAGGGTCAGTCTACCTCCTTTGGAGAAGAAACTCTTCTTCCAGCTTGCAAGTCTTTTCCTCACCTTATCCACCACAAAGTCCCAGAACGAGGCTAATCTCGAGTTGTGACCCAACGACAAACCTAAGTACGATGAAGGAAACAAGCTCATGTCACAACCAACTAACGCCGCCCATCTCCTCGCCTTACTATCTTCGCAATTCAGACCCAAGATTTGACATTTACTCCGATTGATTTTCAGGCCTTACATGGATTCAAAAAGAAGGCTAAAATGTGATTCAAGATTAAAAAGGGCTCCCCTTTTCCAGAACAAAAGAAGATCGTGTCATCTGCGAACTGAAGATGGGATAAGGGAACCCTATTCTGGCCCACCTCAAAACCTTCAATGATTTTACCCTCCACCCCTCTAAAAATTATTCTACTAAGGGAGTCCACGATCAGAAGAAACGGGAAAGGGGATAAGGGGCCACCTTGGCAAAGGTCGCGGGTAGCCTAGATCCTCCCCTTGGGCCTATCGTTGATAAGAATTGAATAGGTCACAGATCTCGTGCAGCTCCATATCCAAGATCTCCACTTGTACCCAAACCCTTTCTTCTCCAGAATTTTATCCAAAAAGTTCCAATCCACATGATCATAGGCCTTCTCGAAATCGATCTTAAAAACCACTCCCTCCCGCCCACTTCCTCGGTAGTCCTCAATAGCCTCGTTAGCAGTAAGGGCTTGATCCAAGATTTGTCTTCCTTCAATAAAAGCCCCCTAGGCCCCCGTAATAGTTGAAGGGAGAACTTTTTTCAACCTCTTAGTGAGCACCTTAGCAATGATCTTATAAACGCTTGTGATCAAACTAATGGGTCTAAAAGAGGAAGCAGTTTCTTGCTTTAGCCACCTTTTTGACCCTATCAAAAGGATTACTTATTCAACAAATTGCATATTTCTCCAAACTGATTCTCAACCCAAAAGCCACTTCAAAGCATTAAGGACTTAGAAGAAGTTATCAATCATACCTAGATCATAAATTCTGATGTGAAAAAGGATCAGTAATTTTTTATTTTTTATAATGAAACCACATTTTCATTGAGAATAAATGAAAGAATACAAGGACGAACAAAAGACCGACGCCCAACAAAAGAGGAAGACCCCATCATAAAAAGGGTCTCCAATCCAAAAGAATAAGACCTATAGGATAATTACAAAAAAGATGTGTCACCGACGCCCATAGAGAGACATGATATTTAGCCAAGGTCCAAACATCATTAGGACTTCTCTCCGACCCTCTAAAAATTCTATTGTTTCTCTCACCCCAAAGACCCCAAACAATAGCACAAATACCCGCCTGCCACGAGAAATTCCCCCTCTCGCGGAAAGGCAGACAACGAGAGCAATAGAAAACCAAAGCCATATCATCAAAGACCCAACTCCAAGAAAGAAAACCATCACAAGTAATATGACATGATAGTGCATGGAATACATATGGAGATAATACATCCTTTTGGGCATCCACAAAATCCAGCAATGTAGAAAATTACATGTTATTGGAGTTGTTTCATTCCCAAGCTACAACTTCACTATAAAAATTCTTCTTCATGATAATAATGATAGTCCATGAGCCGCCCAGAATATTTTTCCCTAATGCCACCAAAAGTCCTTGACAGGGAATAGTTAGAAAAATTTTGCTCTACTTCACAGGGGTTTTCTTGCAAGTAAATCTTTTATGGTGTTTGGTTTCTTGGGGACTCGGATTCCCACAGTTTCTTCATTTTTGGCAGCCTGTGTTCTATCATTTTCCTTAATAAAAACGTTTTCCATCAAAGTAATGAGTAGAAAAAAATTATCTCCAATGATCAAACTGGAACGTTCTGTACAGAACTCAAACATGCAGCGGGATAATATAGTACACAGATTCCCTGCTCTCTCTCTCTCTCCACTTCCCTTCCTCTCGCTCCTCCCAGCTATAGACTCGCAAAATGAATCAATAAGTACCAATACGCATGTACAGTAAAATACAGTGGCTGAGAAGCCTGCACATTTTACCTGCATTACCGGCACGGCCTCCGTAGACGACGAGTCCATATCTTCACTTATTCGATTCACCTTCCAACAGCAAGAGAACTACCACAAAGCAAAAGAAAAGAGCGAAGAAACATTAAAACGAATAATCCGATTAAAGAGACACACAAAACCAATCAAGTTTCCCAAAAAAGAACAACACATATCGAATCAGCTAAACCTCAAACGGGTAATAGAATACCGAAAACCCTTTTGGGGGCTGGAATCAAAGATTGAGCAACGAAAATGGTGAAAAGAATGATGAGTAAAGACGTAAGAAGATGAATTGTGCGGCGTATACCAGGAAATCGATTCAGAAAGTTGTTGGAAAATGGGAATCCGAAGAGGAGGAAAGCTCTGAAATTGCAGAATGAACCTTTTCTTCTTTTTTCTAATTTTCTGATATGGGGGACTAACCTCGACCCGTAAGCCGCTATATTTTTTGCGATGTTTTATGATATATTTACAAAATAATTTCGACTAAGATCTTTATTGTAATTCATGTTGGAAAAAAAAAAAGATCTTTATTGTAATTTGTACATGACGATCCCTATTATTTTAAGGATAAATTTTAATTTTTTAGTTAAATTATAAATTTAGCTCGTAAACTGTCAAATTTGTTGATGGAGCATAAACCCAGCTACATGTATTTGATCAAAAGATGAGAATTTCGAATCTTTACTTTAAATATTGTTGAACTAAAAAAATCCTAATGTTTGACCTAATTACTTCCACCAACACGAGCAATGGCGTCCCAAATGTTGTTGGACTAAAAAAAACAAGAGCATCCTCTTTTTTTTTTTTTTTGACAACTTGTGGGATGGGGATCCAAACCACAAACCTCTTGATCATTAGTACAAATTTTATGCCAATTAAGTTATGTTTATGTTAGCATGAATAACATTTTCGGAAATCAAAATTTTTACTCAGAATTCTCAAAGATTAGATTGTATTATTTGAATTAGAAATAATTAGATTTTAGAGCTTTGGAATGCTCATTCGTTTTATTATCTCTTTAGCATTAGCACAAAATTAGTATGGAATATTGTGTTGAGACTACAACCCAAGTTAGATATTTAGAGAATACATTGAGATTTATTGCATTGAGACCACAATATCAAGAGGTTACCAAATCATGAGATGGGTATTGCATTGCCTCTGTTTCTTGGCATTTGAATTGACATTGATGGTTGAAATTTGCATTGGCATTGGTCGTTGGAATTTGAAGATTGATATTGGCTTGTTGGAATGACAATAGTTATTGGAATTTGAATTGGCATTGACATTGGTTGAAATTTTAAATCGAAATTGGCATTGGTTATGGTTGAAAATGACATTGGCATTAGCATTGGAATTGGCGTTCGCATAAGTTGTTGAAAGTTGCATTGGCATTGGTTGTTAGAAGTTGCATTAGTATTAGTGGAATTTGCATTGACATTGTTATTGGTTGTTACAATGTGTATTGGAACTTGTCATTATGATAGGAATAAACACTTCACCACATGCAGGAAAAATCTATGGTTTCTAAACAATTTAGAAACAAAGTTTTTTTTTTTTGAAAATTTAGAAACAAAGTTGTATTGGGTTTGTTTTTATTTAAAATTAAACTAAAAGTAAGGTTAAGCACATATAGATAAATACCCCATTAATTATGAAGATGATTATGACGACTCTTTATTCTTCTTGTGTTCCAACATACTTTCACATAATCTTTTTTACTACGACTCGAACATAAGATCAATACTTGTGGAAGCCTCTTGAAAGAAAGACAAAGGCTTGAGAGAAAAATTTCAAAGCGATTTACCTGTTCGAGGTGTATTTTGGCTTGCAAGGATTGTAAACTAAGGTAGAATTTTTACCAACATCAAAGGATATATTTTAATATCTAATATATATATATATATATATATATATATATATATATATATATATATATATTTACTTATTCGAGTCATATTTAGATCTCATAAAACATTCTAATATATATTCAACCTATTTCAATCTTATTCAAATTTCACATGTAAATTTTATTTAATACATTATTTCCTTTAATATTTAATGTATCAAATACAATAAATCTATTTTTTCTCTTTTATATTTAATATATCTAATATACTAAATATCAATTTGAACATTTCAAATTCTATTTTTTTTCTCCTTTGTTTAATATATCAAATATATTAAATATTAATTTGAACATTTCAAAAAAAAAAAAAAAAAAAAACTAAATGGATTTTATAAGTGTCACTATGAAAGGGACTTTTATGGATGACCTATGGATTATACACTCCAATTATACGAAATTAGTTAATTAAACTCATTAATCAACTAATTTTCATTTATTAACTCTAGGTCACCCTATTATAGACCTAGAGTTGCATTTTGTATAACAAGTTGTGTCCATGGATTTAACTATTGTAACTCGATCATTCACTATTTGTTTGTAATTATAGTCGAGTCAAAAGTCCTTTTTATCCTTGTAATTATATTTATACCTTAAGTATCACTGATCATCTAATGAATCCAGTCATAAACTAAGTTCCTCTCACACCAGTGAGAGGGTGGGACCCATTGTTCAAGTTTCGAAATCAACATTTAGGATAACTACTCATCTACTTATTTAGAGTGAATTTCATCTTGTAAAACTTATGTTATCAACTTCTTATTTAGTCAAGTCCATGAAAAGTTTATTGAATTACAAAAACTAATTGAGTCCGTTTGATAACCATTTGGTTTTTGGTTTTTTGATTTTGAAAATTAAGCTTATACACACCTACTTCCATCTATAAGTTTTTTTGTTTTAGTATCAATCTTCTTCATTGTTTTCAAAAACCAAGTCCAATTTTGAAAACAAAAAAAAGGTAGTTTTTTCAAAAACTTGTTTTTGTTTTTAGAATTTGGCTAGGAATTCAAATGAATCCTTAACAAGGATGAAAGTCATGGTAGGAAAATTAGGAAAAAACAAACATAATTTTCAAAAACCAAAAACAAAAAATCAAATGGTTATCAAACGGGGCCTAAAACATACACTTATTAGGTACCACGTCTCATATAGCATCTCATATTCAAATGATGCAATAATAAATCTAAATTCCAATTTATTATGTCATATACATTATGCCTATTATATGTAAGAAATTGCTTTATTTATGTTTTTAAAAAATTAATTTAGTTAAGTTCCCTTTAATAACCATTTAATTTTTAGACTTTTGTTTTTTGAAACATTAAGCTTATAAACTCTTCTTCCACCTATATATGTCTTTTTATTTTGCTATCTACTTTTTAAAAACATTTTGAAGATGTAAGTCAACCATTGAAAACTAGAAAAAAAAAATGTTTTAAAAAACTGTTTTTTTTTTTTAAAAAAAAACACGTTTTTGTTTTTAAAAGTTGGTTAAACTTTCAAATGTATTATAAAGAAAGGTGAAAAATAAATCAAAGAAAATTTAGAAAAAAACAAGTATAATTTAAAAAAAATAAAAAATAAAAACAAAAATTGTTGTAAATACACATAGTATATATTATAGATATCTATACTCCATTAGCTCATTCAACTCATAATTATAGTTATCATTCTTCATGACTGTCCTCTCTCCCTTAGAAATAGCCATGAGACTCTCCCTCACTTCTATTTTAAGTATTTTGAAGTTGTAACCTATTCTATTGTATTAGTTTGAAACTACGTGTGTTGCACGTATTATAATATCTTTTAAAGTATAAGTAGTTAATTATAAATTTTGAAATATGACTTAATAAATCTTGCATGAATTTGGAAGAAAACAACACGATGCTCCAATAATCACGATCTTGATCTTCCAATCAACACCACCAATAGCGAACACCCGCTATATCTCTTGGATTACTGAGATAGGGATGGTGGGATCCAAAATTGGTATTGGAAGGGAATTTTCAGCAGCAAAGTGATTGCTGGGATTTTGAGAGAGGAAGAGAGAAAAATCTCAGAGCTTTTTCTGTGTATCTTGCGTAAAAATGAGAGAGTGATCCGTGAGTTGGGTAACCCCCTCTCCACTTAACGATAAGTGGAGAGGGAGTTAAAACCCTACTCAATCTAGATCATTAGATCAAATCCAAACGATCTTGACCGTCTATTAATTAAATAATAATAATAATTTAATTAATTATTTAATTTAATTAAAACAATATTAATTAAATCAATTATAACATAAGGTATTTAATTCAATTTGAATCATATTAAACTGAATTAAATTGACCATTCAATTAATCTCATTAATTGAATCCACATTAATTGGATATTTAATTAATATTACAATTGAATCATATTTAATTTTAATCTCTCCCATTTAACCTATAGTTTTAATGTGCACCATAATGTACATTAATATAAACTATAGTATTAATTTGATTAAATCACATTTAACCAAACTAAATTAAATTAATTAATTTCCAATTAATTAATTCATGAATCAATCAAATATCACATATTTAATTAAATTCAAAATTCTCTCATTAATTAATTTTGAATCATATCCAAAATTAATTATAAAGTTTAATTCTTTAATTAAACTTTATACTGTAATGTATCTCCATACATTATATTAATTCCCTTTAATATCAAGACTAAATTATCTCAGAACCCGTTATAAGCTAGCAGGTGGACCTAATGGACCTACAGATCAGAAGCTCCAACGATACGAGATTGATCAGCTAAACTCATTAATCGAGTCAATCAACATTCGTTAACTGTGGGTCACTCCACTAAAGACCCACAGCTGGACTCTTCTCACTGTAGAATATTTATGTGTCCACGGATATCGACCAATGCAGTGAGTCAATTCTTCACGTGTGTTCGTAACACCAGCTGGGTCAAATTATAGTTTTACCCCTGTGTTACCTTTAGATCCTTAAGTACCACTGATCCCTTTAATGAACAACCTGTTTAGGGTCCAACCACTAAACAGAAATTCCTCTCTGGCTAGGAGAGGACAGCGCACTTTTGTTCAAGCCCCGGAATCAACCCTTAAGGGAACACACATCTACTTGCCCCAATAAGGGAAGGAGTGAATTCCATCTTGTACTGTTATGTTCCCAGCCCCCATTCGGTCTTGCCCCTGAAATGGTAGGATTATTGAGTCGGCGAACAGGCCACTTTCACCCATACAAATCTAATGACAATCCCTCCTAAAAAGAAATTCATAACAGACTCAGGATTGAGATTGAGTTACTTAGTTATCCTATTGAAATAAAAACCTAAACTAGTCAACGACATTACATCTAGTGGTTACTATTTCGCGGTCCGGTCTTATGCAAACTCATTGCATGGGATACCCCCACCCGCATGTCTCCTACATGGATGCTTTGGATCATTGCATCTGTATCGGATACAAGGTGGGCCGTATCACATAGTGTCACCAGGATAAGGTAACCAGCCTTATCCCTATACTATAGACCTTTTAGGTTGTTACTTGAACACTGATCCCCGTATGTCCCTACATACTAGTCCAAGTCTCATTTAAACAACCTTGGATCTTAGTTTATTGGATTTAGGGTTTATTAATGCAAACTCGATTATTCAATAACCAAATTACTGAATCATTCACATAACACTTTATTGAGATTGATTAATTTGTTTCATTTACTATCTACGAGTTTTAGGACATAAAACATAACAGCGACGTGATCCTGGATCGTTCATGTAGAGACATGCGAGTATGGGCATCCTGTGTAAAAGATGTTTACACAAGACCAGGCCAAGAAATAAGTCATTTTTACTTTATAACGTCGTTTACTGTTAAGACTAATGACCTAGGTAACTCGATCTTAATCCTGAGCTTACTATGAACTCCTGTTTGTTTGAGATTATCCTTTGATATGCATGGGTGAGAGTGGCCAAACAGCGCCGCTCAATAAGCCTACCATTTTGGAGATAAGACTGGATGAATAGCTGGGGGGACATATATTGCAAGATGTAATTCACTTCTACCTGAGTCAGGGATAGTAGAAAGGTTGTTCCCTTAAATGCTGACTCCGAGGCTTGAAAAATGGGCTCCACCATCTCATTGGCTCGAGAGGGACTTTGTTTATGTTGGGTTTTATGTCCTAAAACTCGCAGATAGTAAATGTAACAATTGACTGAATATAAATAAAGTATTGTTTGATGTTTTTTCAGTAAAGAGTTATTGTCTATATTATGTACATCTTGCCTAAATAACCCTAATCCAATAAACTAAACATCCAAGGCTAAGGGATGAGTCTTGAACTGTATGTGGAGACATACGGGGATCAATGTTCTAGGAACAGCTTGAAGGGTTTATAGTATAGGGATAAGGCTGGGTACCTTATCCTGGCGACACTAAGAATATGACCCACTTTGTATCTGATACAAACGCAATGATCCAACGAGTTCGTGTAGGGGACATTCGAGTGGGGGTATCCTATGCAATGAGTTTGCATAAGACCGGACCACGAAATAGTAACCGCTAGCTGTAACACCGTTAAACTAGTTAGGTTTCTATTTCACTAGGATGACCTAGGCAACTTAGTCTGAATCCTGAGTGGATTATGGACTCCTGTTCACGAGGGATTGTCCTTTGATTTGTATGGGTGAGAGTGGCCAGTACGCCGACTCAATAAGCCTACCATTTTGGGGACAAGACCGAGTGGGGAGCTGGGAACATAATCACACAAGATGGAATTTACTCATTCCCGACTTTCGAGGAAGTAGATGAGTGTTTCCTTAAGTGGTGTCTCCGGGTCTTGAACAAAGAGCCTTACCCTCTCATTGGCCCAAGAGGGGTTTCTGTTTGATGGTTGGACCACAAACTGGTTGTTCATTAGAGGAGCAATGGTACTTAAGGAGGTAGAGGTAACTCAGGGGTAAAATGGTAATTTGACCCAGCTGGAGTTACGAACACTCGTGAAGGACTAACTTGCTGTTATTGGTCTATATCTGTGGACACAGAATTATGTTTGCAGTGAGAAGAGTGCAACTGTGGGTCTTTAGTGGAGTGAACCCACAGTTAACGAAAATTGATTAATTGGTTAATGAGTTTAGTCGATTAAATCTCATATCGTTGGAGCTTCTGATTTGCAGGTCCATTAGGTCCCACTGGTAGCTCTTAAGGAGACTTGAGGCAATTAAGTATAAATTGTAAATTGAGAGTGTTCAGTTTATTTAGGAGAATCATATAATGTATGATGATACATTATAGTATAAAATTTATGAAACTAAATATTTGAAAGGGTTCAAATAATTAATATGAATTGGATTCATATTAATAACATATATTTTTTAATAAAATTCCTAAAATTAAATATATGATATTTAATTGAGTAATTACTTAATTATTTATTAAAATTAGATATGAATAAGATAATAGATTTGATTAGATTTTATTCGGGTTAATTGGGAAAAAATGCATTTTAAAAAAAAAATTGGCGAAATCACATTGATTTGAAAAAAATTAGGAAAACCGAGTGGGTTTTTTGTCCTTAATGCTTTCCGCGTCTTGAAGACACGGAAAGCAACCTGTTTCCGTGGGTTGAACCCACAGATTGAAGCCAACTGTTGACCAGTCAGCGAAAAATGAAGAGCTTTCGTGGGTTCAACCCACAGATTCCTCTGTTTTTTTTAATTAACAGCAAATTTGAGGCATATAATTGTTTTTTGATTATTTATTTTCCCAAATGATAACCAAATCATATTTTTTATATAAATTATTTAATTTTAATTTTTTTTGGATTTTTATGATTAATCAATGATTTTGTTTTTAAATTTTATAGTTATATGAGTAGTAAATGATGATGGTTTTATTTTTTTTTTTACTAATTTTCTTATTTTTGAAGATTAGTAAATGATGATGTTTTTTTTTTTATTTTTTTTTTATTTTTTACTTTTTGATCTTCCACAATTAAAAAATGATATACATTTTGTTATAAATGGATAAATTTAGTTATTTTCACCTTAATGATAATTTTGTATACATAATAAGAAAATAATTTTAATTTTTAAAACTTAGTTTTAATGGATAATTTTGTATTTTTTCTATCAAATTGTTATAATTGAAAATTTATTACCATTAATATTAATTTATTATAATTGGATAAATTTTATTTTTAAAAGAATATGAGACTACATGAAAAATACCCCCAAAACTTAGAAAACAACTTAATAAACAAATTAATCCAACAACATAGTAAAGTAATTGACTGTACGATAAAATGTGTTGGGGTACATTTACTATGGTAAAAATACCCCAACAACATAGTAAATGTGTTGCCTTCTTACAAGGGTTTGGTAATTAATTGAATTAATGTGTATTATCACATTTTGTAACTAACAATATTATTTGACTAACTTTAATATAGTTTAATAGTTAAAGTAATATTAACTTTTTTATAGTTAATGAATATAGTTCAATGTCTATTTCATTTAAAAAAAATGATACTTCAATAATTAGATCAATAGAGACTACTTCAAAGATTTTGTTAGGATCATGAGCACTCCCTCAAATAAAAGCTTTGAGAATGGGGAACCAAAATGACGATCTCAAATTACATGAAGTGTGTAAATATAGTTATTGTCAAAGGAGAATGCATGCACATTCTCATCCTTGTCTCCAAAATCATCAAAATTCAAAAAGAGTAAAAAAAACATCATCATTTACTAATCTTCAAAAATAAGAAAATTAGTAAAAAAAAATAAAACCATCATCATTTACTAATCATATAACTATAAAATTTAAAAGCCAAAGCGAGCTTAGCTCTGCGGTAATTGGCATGTACCCTCGACCATGAGGTCAGAGGTTCGAATCCCCCACCCCCTAATGTTGATGTACTCAAAAAAAAAAAAAAAAAAAAACTATAAAATTTAAAAACAAAATCATTGATTAATCATAAAAATCCAAAAAAAAAATTAAATAAAATAATTTATATAACAAATATGATTTGGTTATCATTTGGGAAAATAAATAACCAAAAAACAGTTATATGCCTCGAATTTGCTGTTAATTATTAAAAAAAAAAAAAAGGAATCCGTGGGTTGAACCCGCGGAAGCTCTTCATTTTCGCTGACTGGTCAACGTGACCAGTCAGTTGGCGTCAATCTGTGGGTTCAACCCACGGAAAGCAATAAGGACAAAAAATCCACTTGGTTTTCCTATTTTTTTTTTCAAACCAATGTGATTTCGCCAATTTTTTTTAAATGCATTTTTTTTCCAATTAACCCGATTTTATTCATATAAATATTTGATAAGGAAAAGGTCTTGGCCTTTTCCTATAAATAGGATCTCTGGGGTGGGGTGCAAGGCATCTCATTCATTCTCCTACTCTCAGAGAATTCTCCTGAAGGCTTCCATCAGTCTCCTGCCTCCAGAGTAGTCTCAGAGTCATACCGGTGTAGCCATAGTGGTAGTGTTCACAATAGTTCGTGATCATTTCACAAGCAGTTGGTGAATTTAATCTGAGTCGTCAACGAGAGTAAGTAACTTGTTACTATATAAATTAGATTTAGATCTAATATTTTTGTATGTTTAGCCTTAATATAAATCTAGAATATTTCTAAGTTTATTGTCAATGTATTGGTATTTTAGATTAAACAATATTAACTACGAATTGGTCCCAATCACGCTTTCGCTTTATGGAATTACGGAATTCCAATTCCTTCAGTTCGGTGGTTGGACTATAAACAAATTGTTCATTAGAGGACCAATGGACTTAAGGAATCAACAAGTGCTACAAGGGTAAAACGGTCTTTTTGACCTAGCTATAGTTACAAACGACATGTGAAGGATTGACTTACTAATCATGGTTATATCAAGTGGACGAAAATATATCTACAGTGAGGGGAGTTCAACTACTAGGCTATAGTGGAGTGACCCGATAGTTAAGAGATGTTGGTTAACTGGGTTAAAAGGGTTTAGCCAGTTAAACCTCGAACCGTTGGAGCCCATGATCTGTAGGTCCATTAGGTCCCCTTGCTAGCTTGATAATAACCTTTGAAACAATATGATCGAAGGAATTAGAATAAGTTCAAATTCAATTTAGGGAAGTGATCGGTCATATTAGATATTGCCGACACGTCGGGTTTTGGTTAAACTTGACTATGAGAGATTTAATATATTTAAATATGATTTAAATATCAAGCACACGGATAGACATTCATGATTGAAAAATAACATTTCAGAAATGTTTGGGATTTGTAGCAAAATATAAATTTAATATTAGATATTAAATTAATTATATATTTAATTATTTAATTAATAATTTATTTTAAATTAATTTTGAATTAATTTAAAATTCAAAATTCAAAATTGGATTTAAATTTTCAGATTATTAATTATTGAAATTAAATAAACTAAAATTCAATTAAATTTGAATTAAGAAAATTCAAATTAAATTTGAATTTTAGGAGGTGGAGTGCATGGTGACTAAACCCATGCACTTCCCCTCATTAAGCCACCAAATTACCCACTAAATTTTGGGTAATTTGGTGTCAAATGTTGGTGTCTCTTCTTAGCTTTAGTTCCTCTATAAATGGAGGTGAAATTGCTGAAGAAGAAATGAGGTTGGAATCTATAGAGTTATGCTGCCAAAATCTCTCTCCAAAACTCAAGAACTCAAAACCTCTCTTGAAGCTTGGTTTTCAAGCTCTTTCCCTTCCAAATTCTATCACCAGGGGATCCCCACAATCCGTTCCAAAGGCTTGAGAATAGCAAGGAAGATCAAGTGGTGGTTCTGTTGGGTTTTATGCCCTAAAACTCATAGATAGTAAATGTAACATTTGACCGAACATTAATAAAATGATGTATTATTCATTTATTTTGTTTGTATTGTGTGATCTTGTCTTAATAACCCTAATCCAATAAACTAAACATCCTAGGTTGTTAGAATGAGACTTGAACAAGTATGTGGGGACATACAGGGATCATTGTTCAAGATACAACCTAAAGGGTCTATAGTATAGGGGTAAGGCTGGGTACCTTATCTTGGTGACACTATGGATACGACCCGCTTTGTATTATGATACAAACGCAATGATCCAACGCGTTCGTGTAGTGGACATGCGAGTGGGGGTATCCTGTGCAATGAGTTTGCATAAGACCGGATCGCGAAATAGTTAACCACTAGTTGTAACACCGTTAGCTAGTTAGGTTTCTATTTCACTAGGATGACCTAGGCAACTTGGTCTCAATCCTGAGTGGGTTATGGACTCCTGTTTACGAGGGATTGTCCTTTGATTTGTATGGGTGAGAGTGGCCTGCACGCCGACTCAATAAACCTACCATTTTGGGGACAAGAGTGAGTGGGGAGCTAGGAACATAATCACACAAGATGGAATTCACTCCTTCCCGACTCTAGGGTAAGTAGAGGTGTGTTCCCTTAAGTGGTGTCTTCGGGTCTTGAACGAAGGGTCCTGCCCTCTCAATGGCACGAGAGGGACTTCTGTTTGTTGGTTGGACCTCAAACAGGTTGTTTATTAGAGGAGCACAGGGACTTAAGGATGTAGAGGTAACCTAGGGGTAAAACGATAAATTTGACCTAGCTTGGGTACGAACACACGTGAAGGACTAACTTGCTGTTATTGGTCGACATCCGTGGACACAGAAATATATCTGCAGTGAGAATAGTGCAATTGTGGTTCTATAGTGGAGTGAACCACAGTTAACGAATATTGATTAACTTAGTTTATGAGTTTAGCTAATTAATCTCATATCGTTGAAGCTTCTGATCTGTAGGTCCATTAGGTCCCACCGGTAGCTCGTGTAAGGCGTTGAGGTAAATTTACTAAGGGATATTTAATATGAATTGGATTTATATTAAAACTATAGGTTAAAATTAATGCGCATTGGATGCTAGTGCGACAGAGACTGAATGATGGATGTGAGATAAGATGATAAATAATAATAAAGATAAATTCAGTCAACCTTAGTGCAAGTATACACTATTGCACGTAGTAATAAAAACCTTAGAAGTATTCTAAGGGTATCTATCCCACGAGGACTAAATTGGAAATTCAGATTTGAAGAAGAAACTGCTCAACTGATTGCTTAAAAATAGGTAACCAAAGAAATGATTGATGATTGATTTTTAGAAAAGTAAATAACACAAGTAAATAATAAAGAATGACAATAATAAATAAAACGAGGTATTCAACATGGATTCATCCCAAAGGCAATAACTTTAACCATGGATTATTCAACTTAAGCCTATTCAATGCATTGGGTCAGATTTAACTTCTATTTGGTCTTGCTCCCAAGAACCGTTAGAAGGCTAAGCGAGTACCGTTATGCACATTTCTGTGACTCGACTCCGACATAGATAATTCACGAATGCAATCTATAACCCTATAGTTGATATAGGGTGCCTTAGGCAGCTTGCCCTATACCACCGAACAATCTCTTTTGAGCTTTTTCTCCTATATCACCTTTATGAGAACCAATATCGTCTGTCCCTTTCGAGATCAAACTCACTTAGCATGCAAAGTCTAAGTGATCAAGTTAAACTCAGCAAGATTATAATGATATTCAATAAAGAATGACATGCATTGAACAACACTTAAGCAAATAAAACACTTTCAAGCTATTGAACCATAAGGGAATTCACCATATTGAACCCCTCAACGGAATTTAGCTACTCATGGTGAGATAAAGTGCAAATGAATACCTTTTCATTGAAAATAAGATGTAAAGAATACAGATAAATGAAAAGTAACAAAAGCTGGAAATAATGACAATAGCTAAATACTAGGGTTTTTCTATTTTATCCAATCCTTCTAGAGTTCGCTTAGACACTCCACTCTCTCGCTTTTACAAAGTGGGAATGGGTGAAAATCCCTACAAACCCTAAGGTTTGATGTCTAACTAAGGTTAGAATTTAGTCATCTAAGAAGGACCTCGGACATCCCTACTCATAGGCGTCAACTAGGGTTCTGTCACCACCCTCTTCTTCCAAATGAGTTCTGCTTGAACTTCCCTTCGAATCGAGGCCTTTTATAGTGTGGGGAGTGGTTGAGGAGTCACGAAAATCGTGCTGGTAGGTAGCCCAGTCAGTTTCGGAGTCAAAACAACCGATTAGTTGCGTGAAAAGCTCATTTAAAACGACATGCGACGGACTCGGACTTTTCTGTTTCTGCCCAGAAATGCGGTCGCATTTGCATAACATTTGTACAACATTTCTCTGTTTTCCTCTGTTTTCTGCAAAACACCAAAACTAAGTCAATTTCACACCAAAATGAGTTCTTTTAAGCACAAATATGTATAATTTGACACACATGACTCTCAAAAGACCTAACTTACCAACTTTTACACTTTTTAGGAGTTTTTTGGAAAGGTAAAGTAATAAATGAAAAAAATTAGAGAAAACGAGGGGATCTGAAAATATTTAGAAAAACCAGAGGCGCGACACTTTGTCGTTTTCTGGGTCGCGCCTCTTCAAGAGGCGCGACATTTGCAAACCAACCAAACGAAACGTGCACGAAACGGAACGAGACGCAGATGAAACGGAAACGAAACGGAGGGTAACGTCGCGCCTCTTGGGAAAGGACCGCTTGGGAAAGACCGTCCGTCAGGTTGGAATCAGACCACTGACCACTTTTTCTGTTTTTTTTTTTTTAATTGCATTAAGATGCATTTATTAGAGGGAGAGACGCATGCAAACTTTTTCTTTTTCTTTTCTTTTTTTTTTTTAAATAACATTAAGATGTATTTATTGGAAGGAGTGCAAAAGTCTGTGTTTTTCATCCATTTTGTAACTAAATTTTTACTTACAAAAAATTAATAAATGTAGTTTGTAATTTCCATTTGTTCTCTTTTTTTAATGAAAAAATATATTTGTGTTTGTCAACAACTAATTCTTGTTTATTTGTTGTTCTCTCCATTTTTAATCTAAATTTTTAGGGAAAAAATCAAATTTTACCCCTGAACTTAGCAGGTTCTATCAATTTTAACCCTAAACTTTCAATTTCATCAAATTGAACCCTAAACTTAACAAATTGTATCAATTTGAACCTCAAACTTGCATAAATGTTGCAATGTAGACCTTTGGTCAACTTTTCATTTGAATTGCTATTAAAACATGTAATTGACAATTCCCTTTTCTTTTGTTAGTTCACATTGCACCTAAGTTAGTGTTTTGTAAGATTTTTTTTTGGAAAAATCAGAAGAAATCAGATATCCTAGACTATTCTTCTCATTATTATCCAAAAAAGAATCACAAATTTATTTGCAACAAGAAAAATCTAACAAATATGAGAAATAAAAAAAATCAAAATTTCTTTATTTTCGTTTCCTACATTTGTACATTCTTTTGATTAGCAAGAAAAAAAACCGTAAAAGAAGACAAAATTCTCACAAAATTCTTAGCAACAATAAAAAAACCAGCAAATATTTGAAGATAAAAAACCTCAAAAGTTTATTTGCTTTCGTAATCTTAAATAGCAGCGAAAAAACCCTCACAATTAAAGTTCTCAACAATAAGAAAAAATCATATAAAATAAAGTTTCTCCGATATTTTATTTATAAGAAGCCAATTCAGGTGCAATGTGAATTAAGAAGAAAAAAAAAAGAAATAATAAATTACGTATGGTGGTTCAAATGGAAAGTTAACCAAATGTATATATTGTAACACTTATGCAAGTTTGAGGTTAAAATCGATACAATCTAATAAGTTTGAGGTTCAATTTGATGAAATTTAAAGTTTAGGGTTAAAATTGATAGAACTTGTTAAGTTTAGGGTTCAATTTGATGAAATTGAAAGTTCAGGGTTAAAATTGATACAACCCCCAAAGTTTAAGGGTTAAAAATGCTTTTTTCCCAAATTTTTACTTAAAAAAAATAAATAAATGTAGTTGGTAATTTCGGTTTGTTCTCTTTTTTTAATGAAAAAATATATTTGTGTTTGCCAACAACTAATTCTTATTTATTTGCTGTTCTCCCCATTTTTAAACTAAAATTTTACTTAAAAAAAAATAAATGTAGTTGGTAATTTTCGTTTTTCCCTTTTTTTAATGAAAAATATATTTGTGTTTGCCAACAACTAATTCTTGTTTATTTGATGTTCTCTCCATTTTTAAACTAAATTTTTACTTAAAAAACAAATCAAGTTCTAGGATTCTTTTTCAAAACATTTCTAATAATTATTAAGAATTTTTTGTTAAGGGTTTAGGGTTATTTAAAAAAATTCATACTTTCAAATTAAAAAAAAAAACATAATTATTAAGTTATGCTTATGAATTTATTATAATGATTAAACCAAATAAATTAAACTTACAAAAAAATTTGTTCCCACCGTGATTTGACAATAACATAATATAAAAATAAATAAACTATTTATTTAACAAATAAATGAGTAGAAAAAAAAAGGCATATCACGACTCTTCAAGAGGCGTGACATGACCACAATCCTATCACTCCTCCTCGATTGGCGTGACGAAAGCATGTCGCGCCTCTTACTTGATTTTTATAAATATTTTTAGATCCCTTCGTTTTCTCTAATTTTTTTCATTTATTACTTTACCTTTCCAAAAAACTCCACTTTTTAGGCTCGGGAATAGTAATTTTGACCAAAAACATACAAGTCTGGACAAGAAATAAGCTAAAAGTAAAGGCAAAATATGTGTATTTTTGGCACTTATCAGATGCACATTAAAACTATAGTATATGTGAGAGATAATAATTGAATATGTGATATTCAATTATATGATTAATTAATTATTTGAATTAATTAATTATAAGTTTTAATTTAGTTTAATTAAATGATATCAAAACTATAGGGTTAAAAAGAGAGAAATTCATTTATGTGAATAAACTAATTTAAATTTGATTTAATTAACATGCTTAATTAATTTTCATAAGCTATTAATATAAATGTTATGTTAATGTATGAAAATGGTAATGCTTAATTTTAATTTTCTTGGGTAATTAATTTAAGAGTTAGGTTAATTATAAGGAAATAAAATTGCATTGAGCATGACATTACCTTAGATTGTTATATTTTTGTATGTCATGAATGCTAGTATATAGTTTATAAATTAATTAGAATTCGATTGTTAATTTATGTCACCATAGTAACATGTTATAGGATTAATTCATTAAAATTTTATAAGTGTTATAAAATTAATGAATAGAAACCGTTAACCTATAACAAAGAATTGCATGCAAACATAGGATCTTAGGAAAAATAGATTAATTTTAAAATATTTAAAATTAATTAGACCTAAGATCACGTTTCTAATACGATTAGAATTATTCTTACTTAGAATTAAAAATTAGTTTTAATTGACTAAGTAGGAAAAACATTACTATGATTATAAGGGAACTCCACCAGTTAAGTTCTGTCTAAGGCTGGGGGTACTTAAGATGACGGTTTACGGAACACCTCCTACCTGGGAACTGACCCGGAACACCGGAGTTGAATTAATCATGGTTAAATGTTAGCATGCAATGTCACTAGGTTTGTTGAAAGAGTTTAATGCACCTAGATCTTTAGAGTAAAAACTTTACATTACTATGGTTATAAGGGAACTCTCTCGATGAAGTTCTGTCCAAGGTTGGGGTACTTAAGTTGACGGTTTACAGAACACCTCCTACCTGGGAACTAACTCGAACCCTGAGTTGAATTAACCATAGTCATGTTGACTTGCAATGTTGCTGGGTTTATTAAAGAAGTTTAATTCACCTAAAACGTTGCGGTTGAATCCTTTCCATAATTGTTATAATAGGATTAGACTTAGATAGATTGACTTAGCCGAATTTATCTAAGTTAAATAACCCTAAAATATGGTAGGACATTTAAGTGGGAGTGAGATGCGTGTCGACGTATCCCTCGATCTCCGCCCTTAGTTCACACCGTGAGAGTTCTATGGTCCGCCTACGTGTTGCCTTGGCGCAACCATCCCTTCGGAGGGCCCGACCATAGAATTCGGAACACCGTGAACTCCTGAAAGAGGATAAGGATTCTTAAGTTAATCACCAACAGTTGTCTTTTCCTTCGGTAGCCTGTTGGTGTGTGCCTTTGAGTTCTGAAAGTGGGAGGATAAATATAAAAAACAAGATCGAGTTTTTACTCTCACGTTCCCCTGAGTTCACACCGTGAGGTTCATGCTAGGCTTCGTGTCGCCTTAGGAGCGGCCTCCCTTCGGAAAGTGTTTGCATATATCAATAACAAGGTGAATGGAAAAAATGCCTATAGTAAGTGGGAGCGGGACACGTGTCAACGTATCCCTCGGTCTCCACCCTTAGTTCGCACCGTGAGAGTCCTATGGTCCGCCTGCGTGTTGCCCTGGCGCAACCATCCCTTCGGAGGGCCTGATCATAGGATTCGAAACACCGTGAACTCTTGAATAGAATAGGGTCACTTAGGCTAATCACCAACAGTTGTCTTTCCCTTCAGTAGCCTGTTGGTGCGTGCCTCTGAGATCTGAAAGTGGGAGGGTTACACTTATGAGGATGAGTTAAATATGTTAACGAATCCTTGACCAAACAACGGTAACTAAACACTAACGAAATATGAGTTATTTTGGTGTTAGGGTTTGGTTGAGATTGTCTCAATTCAGAGGAGGAATAGCTGACCACCCTTCGATGGCTGTTGTTCTAAACCTCTGAAGTATCGTTGCAAAAAACTAAATCAATAGTTTTCTAGGGTTTCTTTGATTGCTTGTGTGTTTTTGCTGAATTTGATTGGATAAGATGTAATGGGTTAGTGCGATAAATAATACGAGTTATTTGTTACTTCAGCGATTAAATTAATGTACATTGTCTTACGCCAAGTTAGAAATAATGGTAATAATACAATGAACTTAAACGACAAATTGTGGTAAATATTCTATGATTAGTCTTAACAGAGGAATGTCCTCATGCCCCAAATGTCTAACTCATTAAGAAGTGTTCCTAATGAATGTGACATTGGACCTTGCTCAGCCAAAGAAGACTTGTCCAAAGACAGTAAATTTGATTTACTAGTCTTGGAAGCGTGATTTGTGGAGAATGACGATTCTGGCTAAATACTTGATTCAGGAGTCACAAATCACATTTGTTCTTCCTATTAAAAGGAATAAGTTTCTGGCAACAACTTGATGCTGTTGAAACAACTCTCAAAGTTGAAACTAGAGAGGTTGTCTTGACTGTAGAAATGGGAAGCATTAAGTTATTTTTCCTAGTGGGAGGAAATACATATTAATTGATAATGTGTATTTCCTAAGATTAACAGAAATTTGATTTTTGTATCTTATTTGCTCGAATAATGTTACTCTATACCTTTCTCTACTAACACAGTTTTCCATTTATAGAAAGGGAGTTGACATTTGTTCAGCTGGACTTGAAAATAACCTACATGTTTTAAGACTAATCATGAGTAAAGCAGTCAAGAACACTGAGCTGTTTAAGACTGCTACTACTCAATGTGATAAGAGACAAAGGTTTTCTCCTAAAGGAAAACACCTGTCTTTGGCACTTAAGATTAGACCATATTAATCTCAATTTGATTGGGAGATTGGTCAATAGTATACTTCTAAGCAAGTTAGAAGATGACTCTCTGCTACCTTATAGGTCATGCCTTAAGGGCAATATGACTAATAGATCGTTTGCTTGAAAAGAACTATAGAGCCAAAGAGTCCTTGGAGCTTGTACATTTGTATCCTTGTGGTCCCCAATATGTTAAAGCAGTGGGAGGGCATGAATAATTCATCTATATTATAGATAATTATTCAACGTATGGGTATCTCAACCTAATGCAACTTAAGTCTAAAGCTCTTGAGAAATTCAAAGTGGTTTGAGATTGAAGTTGGAAACTTGTTAGGTGAGATGATAAAAGCACTTTGATCTGATCGAGGTGTAGAGTATGTGGGACTTTAAATTCCAAGACTATTAAATAGATTATGGAATTACATCCCAACTCTGAACCCCTAGAACACCTTAGGAGAACGGTGTATCAGATAGGAGAAATAGAACCCTATTGGATATGGTTCGATTCATTATGAGCTATGCTCATTTGCCTGACTCGTTTTGGGGTCGTGCAGTATTGACTACAATGTGTATTTTGAACAATGTTCCATAAAAAATGTTTCTGAAACATCTTTTGTTTTGTGGATAAGGCGTAAAAGTGGTTTACGTTATTTTTGGGGACACTGTTCAAAAGTATACCTATTCGTAGGCTGCCCCATGGAAATGAGAGATGTGGATACTTCTTCAATTCACAAGAGAATAAAATAATTTGTACCGACAAATGCTACATTCTCAGAAGAAGACCACATGAGAAATAATAAGCCACAAAATGTTTTAAGTAAATTAACTGATGAAGTTACAGAAATATCAACAAGAGTTGTTGATAAGTCAACAAGGGTAGTTGATGATGTTGGACCTTTAACAAGAGTTGTTGATAAGGCCAATACAACTGGTTAGTTACATCTATCTCAAGAGTTGAGAGTGCCTCGATGTAGTGGGAGGGTTGTTTTACAACCTGACTGTTACATGGGCTTAACTGAAGCCCAGATCGTCATACCTGATGATGACATTGAGGATCCATTGTCTTAAAGCAAGGCAATGAATGATGTTAACTAAGACCAGTGGATTAAAGTCGTGCACCTAGAAATAAAATCTATGCATTTCAATTCTATCTGGGATCTTATAGATCTATCTGATGGGGTCACATCTATGGATTGCAAATGAATCTACAAGAAGAAACGAGACGTAGCCTTATGGTTAAGCTCGTGGCAAAGGGTTACACCCAGAGAGAGGGAACTGTAAGGAAACCTTTTCTCCTGTTGTCATGCTGAAGTCTATTAGAACTCTTGTTCATTTTGAATGGATGTCAAGACTACCCTTTATGAATGGTAATCTTGAGGAGAGTATCTACATGTCCCAACCAGAAGAGTTCATACTGCAAGATCAAGAGCAAAAGGTTTGTGAGTTTAATCGATCCATTCATGGATTGATTGAAGCATTTCAATCTTGGAATAGAAGATTTGATACTACGATCAAATCTTTTGGGCTTTAATCAGAACATTGATGAGCCTTGTGTCTACAAGAAAATCGTCAATAGTTCAGTAGCTTACTTAGTGTTGTATATGACTGATATCCTAGTCATTGGGAATGATGTAGGTTATCTTACTGATTAGTAAAAGGTACTAGCAGCTCATTTCCAAATGAAAATTTGGGAGAAGCTGAGTTTGTTCTTAGGATCCAAATTGTTAGGAACCGTAAAAATAAAAAGCTAGCCTTGTCTCAAGTGTCTTATATCTACAAGATGTTAGTTAGATATAAGATGCAGAATAACAAGAAGGGTTCACTACCTTTCAGACATGGAATTCTTTTGTCTAAGAAACTGTTTCTTGAGACACCTCAAGAAGTTGAGGGCATGAGACGAATGCCCTATGCAGTAGGGATTGTCAGTAAGTATCAATCTAATCCAAGATTTGATCACTGGAAAACCGTTAAGAATATCCTCAAGTATCTTAGGAGAACGAGGAACTATATGCTCGTGTATGGGACTAAGAATTTGATCCTTACAGGATACACTGACACAGATTTCAAGACTGATAAGGATTTGAGGAAATCTACATCAGTATCTATGGTCAATCTTTATGAAGGAGCTGTAGTACGACATAGTTACAGTATTGACCATATAGGCCGAAATATAGCTGCTTATGAAGCAGCAATAGAGACTGTATGACTTAGGAAGTTCTTAACTAATTTGGAACGTGTTTCAAATGTGAACTTGCTCATCACACTTTATAGTGATACAGTGGTGTTGTGGCAAATTCAAAAGAACGTCGCATCCCAAGACAAGCAGACACATTGAATTGAATGGAATATTGCTGATTCATTCACGAAGGCTCTCTCGGCTAAAGTGTATGAGGGTCATCTAGAAGGTCTAGGTCTACGAGTTATGTACAAAGATGAAATCTATGGCAAGTGGGAGAAATGTAATGGGTATAGTGATACCATTATGTAATGGGTATAGTGATACCCTAGTTTATTGTATTTGTACATTGTATATCTTTTATACATGTATTTATACACTCACTGCTGTATAGATTATTGTACATCCCACTACACTAGAGTTTTAGTTCAAGTGGGAGTTTGTTGGGTTTTATGCCCTAAAACTCGTAGATAGTGAATGTAAACAAATTGTATACTTGTTTCAATAAAGTATTATTGAGTTTCTACAATAAAGTGTTATTGTTAAATATTGCACAATTTGACCCAAATTCAACAAACTAAGATCCAAGGTTGTTTGTATGTAACTTGAACTAGTATGTGGGGACATACGGGGATCGATGTTCAAGTAACAACCGAAAAGGTCTATAGTACAAGGATAAGGTTGGGTACCTTATCCCGATAACACTATGTGATACGACCCGTTTTGTATTTGATACAGACGTATTAATCCAAAGCGTCCATGTAGTAGACATGCGAGCGGGGGTATCCTATGCAATGAGTTTGCATAAGACCGGACCATGAAATAGTAAACCACTAGATATAACACCGTTAACTAGTCAGGTTACTGTTTGAATAGGATGACCTAGGTAACTCAGTCTTAATCCTGAGTGTGTCATGAACTCCTTCTCATGAGGGATTGTCCTTTGATTAGCATGGGTGAGAGTGGCCAATCCGCCGACTCAATATGCCTTCATTTTTTGGGACAAGACCGAGTGGGAGGCTGGGGACATGACAACACAAGAAGAAATTCACTCCTTCCCACTTCTAGGAGAAGTAGATGAGTGTTCCCTTAAGTGGTGACTTCAGGACTTGAACAAAGGGATCCCGCCCTCTCACTGGCCCGAGAGGAACTTTCTGTTTATTGGTTGGACCATAAACAAGTTGTTCATTAGAGGAACACTGGTACTTAAGGAGACAAAAGTAACACAGGGGTAAAACGGTAATTTGACCCAACTGTGATTACGGACATTCGTGAAGGATTGACTTACCGGTATAGGTCTATATCCGTGGACACAGAAATGTTCTACAGTGAGAAGAGTTCAGTTGTGGGTCTTTAGTGAAATGACCCACAGTTAATGAATATTGGTTAACCTGATTAATGAGTTTAATCAGTTAACCTAATATCATTGGAGCTTCTGATGTGTAGGTCCATTAGGTTCCCCTGCTAGCTTGTAAAGAGTAAATAGGAACAATTATATCTTGAGAGAATTTGAATAGTTCAAATTCATATTGGGAATTAAGTTAAATTGTATAAGATACAAATTAATATAATGTATAGTGATACATTAAAATGTAAAGTCTAATTTGAAATTAAACTTTATTATTATGAGAGAAATAAATATTTGAATAAAGTTCAAATATTAATATGAATTTGATTCATATTAAATTTATAGGATATAAGAGAATTTGAAGGAGTTCAAATTTTAATATGAATTTGATTCATATTATAGAATTAATTAATTGAAGGTCTGAAATTAAATATATGATATTTAATTGGGTAATTAATTAATTAACTAATAGAAGGTCTGAAATTAAATATATGATATTTAATTGGTGATTAATCAATTAAAGAATTAATTAATTGGAAATTAATCAATTATGGAAATGATTAATCACTTATGGAAGTAATTAATCATTTATGGAAATGATTTAATCACTTATGGAAGTGATCAATCATTTATGGAAAAGATTAATCAATTATGGAATTGGTTGGTTATGGAATTGATTAATTATGGAAAAGATTAAACCAGTTATGAAAATAATTGATTTTAAATGAATATTTTATTAATGACCTTTCTCCTATAAATAGAACACTAGACCTAGGGTTTAAGTGATACAACATAAGGCCACAAGAATGCACTCTTGCATTCTCTCTAGCCTCCCTCTCATATTCTCTCAACCCAAGAACTCTAGGGAGAATTTTCTCTCTAGAGTTTTTCTCATTCAAAATTAGGTAGTCTCACAACTATGTTCCTAATCTCAGAGTCATAGCGGGGAAGATCATTTGGTGGTGTCCCAATTGTTGATGCTTGGTCCCTATGAAATCAAGAAAGGCGTTCTTGATATTTCAGAGACGACAACGACGGTATGTTCTCTTTCCCTATTAGATTTAGATCTAATAATTTTTGTATGCTTAGCCTTAAGTTTCTATAGAATTTGTTCTATGATTTTGCCAATGTAATGGTATTTTTGGATAAACAAAATTAACTACGAATCGGTCCCAGTTACGCTTCCGCTTTAACATCACGATGGAGAGAAAAAGGGAGAAAGAGAGGGATGAAGGCTAGGGTTTTCTTTCTTTTTTTTTTAACCCATTAATTAACTCCAAAACCTCCAAGACCCCACAAATAGAACTCAAGAATAGCTATTTCCTCTGATTAAGCGAGAAACTTTCAACGCTTAGCAATAACCTTAAAAGCTTAGAAATTAATGACTTTAGGGAGATAATTAAATCAACAAAACGCTCATATTCCCGGAATAATTTCCCAATGCCTTGGTATTAAAATTTAAATCCCTAAGTACAAGCCAAAATAGAAATTATATTCCTTTCGACTATATTCCAGAAATTTAAATACACCGAAAGACACGGGGCGTTATATTCTCCCCACCTTAAAAGCTTTCGTCCTCGAAAGACTAACACTCGAACAACTCCAACTGCTTTCCCAATAGGCACCTTCTGCTTTATGGTTCAACCACAGCCCTTCCACCAAAACAAAGGTCTTGATTCTCAGAACCTTCGCTTCATTGGCTAGGACCTTGACAGACTTCTCCACATACGTCAAGTCCTCGATCAACGACAGGGATTCAGGATTCAACACATGCGAAAGCTCACGCACGCATTTCCACAACATGGACACGTAGAACACATCATGCACAGTCGACATGATCGGTGATAACTCAAACCTATAAGCAACAAGCTCGATGTGCTCCACGATCTCATAAGTCTAATGAACCCAGGTTAAGCTTCTCTTCCACAAAGCGGAGAACCCTTCCATCGATGTCACGCGCAAGATCACACGATCACCAATACCGAACTCCAGATTCTTGAAAGGTGTTCGCCTAACCACGCTAGGCAACTAACCTTGACTCCAACTCACTCCACAAGGCAGTTAACACCAGAGGCTTTTTTCTCAGCAAGCCACTTTCTTCTAGGATCCCAAAGCTTAAACTAAGGCACAAGAGGAATAGTTGTTGTGTATGCATAACAACTCTTAAGACGAGTCATGTTGAACATACAACACTTGTAGCAGAGCTTGCCTACGAGCAACCTGACTTCACACACCAAGAACTCGAACGGCCTAACAAGATTGAATCCAAACTTTGATCTTGCACGACCCATAAGGACTTATATGATAAGCATTGCGCTTCCAAAGAAGAGATTTAGTAGGATAAGAACGAGGCCATGACAGGGGTGGTATAGGGCAAGCACTCCCAGAGCAGACCGACCTGCCATGAACCCTCAGATGGGCAATCGACTAATAGGTTAGATGGCCACCTAGCCAATGCCCCTAGCATACACAATTTGACCCTGGAGTTTTTTCAGACTCCCATGTAAAATGCCTCTGTCAGTCGGGCACCGCAGGCAAACCAGAATCAGCTATGCTCGTCTGAGGAAGCAAGATACCACCAGGGCTTCTAGAGTCATGATCCTCATACATTTGATGGATTGACAGTAGACTCCTCTGCAACGGAAGCGTGGTTGTCTTCTATTTAGGCAATCATTCGCTACATGGAATGTCTCGAGGCATTGCAAGTTCAGTGTGCAACTTTCATGTTGAAGAATAACACCTACCTCTGAGCAGATTATGTAGTAGCCTCCGAGTAGTTCATTCCTTGGCTTGCAGACCCCTAGAACAGCTTCGATAGCTAATTAGCAAGGGTCTAGCTCAAATTAGAAGAGGAAATTTGATTGAGACTCTGATAGGCCACATCAGAATTTCTGAAACGGTCGGTTGACCAGACAGCGAAAGCCCAGTGGTGATAAACCTTTATGCCTAAAGTGTGAGAAACACTATGACGGAAGATGTCTAGCAGGCACGAGAGTGTGCCTCAGATGTGGTAATGATGGGTAAAAGGCGGCAGAGTGTTCTAAGTTCATAAACTCAGACGCTAGACTATCTTCTGAAGCGAATCATGCAAGCACTGGCCACCAGAAGGAGCGAGCTATAAGTTTAAGAGAAACAGGTTAGGAGTTGTTTCTAAGATAGCGTTAGCACTAAAGGCGAGGAGATCTGCTAGCCAAGGAGCATGGAGTTTTCTAGCCAGTGGTTAATGGGTTTGTTGGTTGTTTTCTTTAAGGTCTCCCATTGTTGTCTTCGATTCGAGAAGGATTTTAGCATGAAGCTCGAGCCAGACACAATCCCTATTTTTAAGGCGTTCTACAGAATGACTATAGCAAAATTAAAGGAGCTCAAGGTATAGATATAAGAACTCATGGACAAAAGTTTCAGACGCCCCAAGGTTTCACCTTGGTGAGTACTAGTTCTCTTTGTGTCAAAGAACGGTGGGTCAATGCGCTTCTACATAAACTACCGGAGTTTAGCAAAGAAGTGATCAAGATCAAGTAACCATTCCCTCGAATAGATGATCTATTCAACCGGTGGCATGGAACACCAATATGTTTAAATTTTGATCTGTAGTCAGGCTATCATCAGTGGAGAGTAAGAGATGAGGATATTCCCGAGGCAGTTTTTAGATTCAAGTAAGAGCTTTTTGAGTTCACGGAAATGTCTTTCGAGTTGATGATTGCACCTGCAGAGTTCATGGATTTGATGAACAGGGTGTTTAAGGAATTTCTCGACACCTTTGTAGTCGTGTTCATCGACGATATCTTGGTTTACTCCAAGTCAGATGAGGATCATGAGGCATGTTGCCTTGTGCAATGTGATTATAATTATGCAAGAAATCTTCACAAATAGCTAAAAAACGTGCAAGTATACACATCATGGCAGCAAGTGATAAGTAAATTAAGATCGTCTCCACAGGGATTAAGTTAATGAAATTTACTACTTCTAAGCCTATTTTCAATGAAATTCTAAGTAACCGAGGAACAAATATTTTTCAATAATTAAATGCAAGAGATTAAAAGGATAAACAAACTTAAAATGACAAGAACTTAAGAGAAATTCAACAACAACAGAAAATCACACAGAGGAAGCAAGGTTCAGATTAGGGGCTGTCTACTCTCACAAGCTGTTTGCTGTAGCAGAACTTTATAATCGCAACTCACCCAGATTTTTCTATGGAAGTTTTCCAACTCTCCTCTAGTTTAGGTGATTAAACTCTCATTTAACCCCTTCTTTTTAGCTCAACTGATTTAGTTCCTTAGGTGGTTATTTATCCCTAAATACCCACTCATTTTCATGATCATTAAAGACTAAGGTAAAGCAAAGTAGTCGGTTATCTATTGTTTTCCCAAACACTAAATAACATTGCTAGAAAATGGTTGGCCAAACGAAATTCCAGCTTTAAGCATGAAGAACACTTTGCTTTAAATTGCAATATATAAAATTCCACTAAAACAAACAACAAGTTCAAGTTTAAGCACCCTAATCCTCACCTAAGAGGATTTAGCTCATGTTCAAGGTAAAAATAATGAAAATACAGTAGCAAACTACCATATCAGTCATGATTACAACCTTAAATACCAACTAAACACTAGGAGAAAGAAGAATAAAAGAAGAGGAATGAAGAGAAGAAGCTTCCAAGGGAGATTCCAACTTTCCCAAGCTGGAAATCCTCCAAAACAGCAGCCTCCTTGTCTTTTCCCCTTCACCGTTAGCAGCAACTTCTAGGTCAACTTCTCCAGCTCAATCTCCTTTCATTTTGGGCAAAAGAAGCATTTATACCATCTCTTTGCATTGATTTCAGGGCTGATTAGACATATTCTTCCACATGGACCTTCCCCTATTGGTTGAGATGAGACAAATCAGCTCCCAAATGGTGCCAGCTCAATTAATGAATGCTCCCACGGGTACAGCACGTGCAGTCACTTAATTTCCAGACTTTCTGCCTTCTGTTGTGGAATCAGCTGCTGTAGCACAACCTGAGTGATCATATACCAGAAAAATCAGCTTAACACATAAGAATTCTGCACTAAATTCCAATCAAGCTTGGCCTACTGATATGTAAAAATATTCATCAAGATTGCTCATTTTCATGCACAAACCAAAGCTCAAACACATCAAAGAGTAGAGTTTTTAAGCCTAAGAGAAAGCCAATAGCTCTTATTTCTAAGAGCTATCAAGGCACCTCAGGAGAGTTTTGACAACTCTAGGCAAAACCAGTTGTAGGCCCAGTTCTCTAAGTGTGAGTTTTAGGCTTCAGAAAGTGTCCTTTCTAGGGCACGTGGTGTCGAGGGATGGAGTTTTAGTTGATCCAGGGAAAGTTGAAGCAGTAACTAAGTGGCCTCGCCCAATTATGGTCACTGAAGTTCGAAGTTTCTTGGGATTAGCAGGTTGCTATCGTCGTTTTGTGCCCCAATGGAAAAGAGAGGAAGTAGCCATGGATTTCATTGTCAGTCTGCCTAGAATAGCTAGAAGTTTCGTAGTGATTTTGGGTGGTCATTGTGTAGGTAGTTGAGATAACCACTTGCGTTTGATGGAGTTTGCTCACAACAACAGTTATCAAACAACTTTTGGTTTGACGTCACTTGAAGCCTTTATGGGAAAAGGGATAGGTCTTCTGTCTGCAGGGATGAAGTATGAAAACGCAAGTTACTAGGACCAAAGTTGGTCCAAGTCACTAATGAGGCAGTCTAGAAGTTTAGAGCGATGACTAACACAACTCAAAGCAGACAGAAAAGCTAAGCAGACATATGACAAAAAGACTTAGAATTTGTGTTCAGTGACTTTATGTTCTTAAAAGTTGCACCGATGAAAGGAGGTCTAAGGTTTGGAAGAGAGGGAAGTTAAGTCATTGGTTTATAGGGCCATTTGAGTTTTTTTTTAGCGATTTGGCCCTGTGGCATATCGTTTGGCCTTGCCACCTTATCTTTCTTCACTTCATGATGTTTTCCATGTATCTTTGCTACGAAGATACATGGTAGCCCGTCTCATGTGGTTGATTTCAAACCTTTGGAAACTGAATGACAAGCTAAGATATGAAGAGAAGCTAGTTCGAAACATTGCCTAAGATAGGACGACTCTTCATATCAGAGAGATAACTCTTGTTAAAGTGTTGTGGTAGAACCATCAGATTCAAGAGGCATCATGGGAAAGGGAAGATAAGACGAGAATGAAGTATTCTAAGCTCTTTTAGAACTAGCAACTTTCGAGGACGAAAGTTTTTTAAGGAGGGAAGATTGTAACGCCGGTAATTTCAGTTAAATGTCAATTTCTCAAGTTATAAGTTAAATTGAGCAAATCTTGATTAATGATTTGAATTAAGAGCTCAATTAAAGAGTTACCCCCTGTTTGGAACCCCAAAATTTGGGATGATTTCAAATCAGTTAGGATTTTAAATCATTTCACGTGTTTGGATGCACCAGAAAAGTAACAGATTTGAAATCAGTTCTGATTTCAAATCTTGTTTTTTTTTTTTAAAAAAATTTCATTCCAAATAGCTCGGATTTGGCAGGATTTTAAACTTAAAAAAAATTAATTCCAATTTTAACCCTCAACTCTCTTTCTTTTATTCGATAAGCTTCCCATCATTCGATAAGCCATTTGACGCCATTCACTCTTCTCTCTCTTCCACTGTTTCATCAATCTTTCTGGTAATGCTAAAATTCTCCTTCTTCAGTTTAATTCTTCCGATTTCTCTCGCCTTCTTGATGATTCTAATTCGCGTCTGTTTTTTTCAATCGTTTTTCTCTTAGCTGCTGCTGATTTCTGCGGATTCGTAAGTATATCTCTCTCGCTCTACCGTGCTTGCATTGCTATGATTTGGTTGAATTTTTGTTCTGCATTTGTATATATATATATGTGCCGATTCATACTGTTTTTTTTTTAATAAATTTGTTAGATTGCTGCATTCTAGTAGGAATAACATCGTTTGGATTTAACGAGGTTGACTCATTTTAATATTCTACAAATCTGGTCAGTTTTCTCTCTTTCTCCTCTTTTTCAATTATTTTAATATTAGATTTAGTTTGTTTTTTTCTTTGAATATTTCTTGAAAAAGCACTGAAAATCACTATCCATTTATCATACCTTTGTGTTTTATTTAGTCACATTGTATCTGTATATTATCGTGTTTATGTTAAATTTCGTGGAAATTTTTTTATCTTTTACACTTTTATTTTACTTTATGGATATGGATATTTTAACCTACAAACTCAATTTCATTAACACAATAAATGGTGAAGTTGATGCTTTGAAATTCCAATTGGTGGATAGTGGATAGTTCTTAAATTTAGTTAACATAACAGTAAAAATGATGTGTATTTTACTTGAGTTTTAGTTTTAGTTTTAGTTTTGATGTGTATTTTAGTTTATTTATTTTAGTATCTTTAGATAATTCATACTGTTTTTTTTTTAAATAAATTTGTTTGATTGATCAAATTTTGTAGTTTGATTGCATTTGAAACCCATATCTTCAAATGTTGGTTTGTTATTCTATTTTGATTTATTAATGGATTCTGTTGTAAGTCAAGTCAGTAGTTAGGCTCTGTTTTTAGCCTATTTATATCATATATGTATTCCCAAAAATTAATTAAATAGAGAGCATCTCATTTTAATTAATATATAATAATATATATAGGAAGAAAAAAAAAAGATGAGAGTAGGATTATTGTAATGTATTTTTATTAAAAATGTAACCCCAAAGCCGCTAATAATCTAGGTAACTTTCGAAACAGCTTCTTTAATCCCATGGTTGGAACCAAAAACTTGGAAAGACAATTTGAGGAGCAAAACACTGGCCGAAAATCCACATTCTGAAATATAGAACCTTGAAGACCACAAACTTTAGAATCAAGACCAGAACTGCAACACTATTGTATTTATTATTTAATATTTCAATTGAGAAAGCACATAGATGATATCATGAGAAATTGGGAGCAAAATAGACGAATTGCAATTGGTGCTATGACAGTTTGTATTGGCTATGTAGTTGCATTATTAGGAATTTATCAAAATATACAATACATTACAAGATTTCCATTGGAGTCTAGATTAGAAAGAGAAGAAGTAAGATATTTATTGATGGGATTCATTGCTAATGAAGAACGGAGTAGAGATATCTTACGAATGGGTCCACTTGCATTTAAAAGACTAGTTTACATACTTAAAGGAACGAGATACCTTAAAGATAGTCAATATAGTTCTGTAGAGGAACATGTAGCCAAGTTTTTGCATATTTTAGCTCACAATGTGAGAAATAGGACAATTGGATTTTTCTTTCGTCGATCAAGTGAAACATGAAGGATTGGAGTTCCCAATTCCATTACAGCGGAAGCAATTGGACCGTTCGTAAATTAATTTTGTTCTACAAAATACCAATACATTGGCAAAAAGTTAAGCGATTAGAAACATACCTCCGTCTGACAACTCTGAATTCTTCAACGGACACCACCACAAGGGCTTCCCCACTATAACTCTGAGATTAGGAACGTAGTTGTGGGACTACCTAATCTTGAATGGGAAAAACTCTTCGAGAGAAAAATTTTCTCTAGAGTTCTTGAGTTGAGAGAATATGAGAGGGAGACTAGAATGAGACCTAAGGGTTAGGGTTCTCATAACCTTTCTTTTTATAAGAGAGGAAACCCTAATGTGAGGTTAGGAAACAATCTTGACCGTTAGATCAAAATCAATTAATTAAATGTTAGATCAAAATCAATTAATTAATTGATTAAATCAATTAATTAAATGTTAATTAATTAATCTTATGCACATTTAAATCTTATTTAAATGTAATTTCCTCACATAATATATAGTTTAATTAACTTAATTAAATCACATTTAATTAATTCAAGTAAACTAATCAATTAATTAATTCCAATAATTAATTAATTTCATAATTAAATATCACCCATATTTTTTTTTTTTTTTTTTTGATACAAGGAGTTGGTATAACCACCCAAAGAATACAGTTCAGAACTAAGCAAAACAATCAGATTGGATTCCCCCAATGTAAGCTAGCCGCCAAAACACAATCAACTTCCCCCAAACTAGCCACTGGCTTGTACTCAATATCAAAATGACCACGAATCATGGGCACTGGACCATCTACCTGGAATTTTAAGCAGCCTCCCGTCTACAGCCTTGAGCTCCTCGGCAAAGACCATAGAAAGGTAGTATGTGCATAAACAGCCTTTCATCTACCTGGAGTTTTAAGCATACCGACCGACATTTTAGCGAAAGCATTCATACACTCGTCACCCCATATTCGCAAAGCGTGCACATCCCTGAGCCGCCTATCTCAAAGGCATTGGACCCTCAAACTATGGCAAGATATGGCAAGGTGGCGCATTGTTATGGTCCATCATATCCACAGGCCCATCTACCCAATCACGCCTCCAGCACCTTGAGCTCCCCAGCAAGAAACCATAGGAGCTGGCATACTAGCGAAAGCAATCATACACTCATAAGATCATCCTCACAAAGCGTGCACAAATAAACCTGCATAACAATACCCCAGAGAGTGAAGCAAATTGCATAAAAAAGCCATCAAACAACTCAGAAAGGGAAAACAAACAACTTAGGACCATTACTACACAACCAAGCACCCCACATGGAAACCCCAAGTAGGCCTAAGCAGCATACTTTGCCCTGAAGGGCTCTGGAATTGGGAACCCTCATAGATAACACCCTGCATGGCGAATGCTAAATCTTACCCAGAAGAGGCGAAATATACCTGGCAACACGAATGAAGCAAGCCAAAGTTATCCAGAGAATTCTCACGTGAGTGTGTGACAAGCCTCACCTAGAGCAGCCCTAGAAACCCTGGCAAGATTTATAAGCACCCACCATCCATCTTCCCCCTACACTGGAACAAAGGCCTCGCCTAAGAGCTAAAGGAAACAAATTAGGATGCTAGCACGCTACCCAGAGGCCTGGGCAAACTCTATCCTCTCACAAAATTTCCTTCTCATTTTCCGACATTCGTGTCAGACTTATTCATTTCATTTTCCTTTTCTTCCATTCTCAAACATTCTTTTCAAACTTTCCATACTCACCATTTTCTTTCCACTCAGAGGCAGAGTACTAGCTTTCGCACTACAGAGAAGGGACCCCTAACCAGAGCATTATCTTGGTTGGCCTAACTGATCACCCTGCAGGCAGCTCTTTTTACCCCTTATTTTGTGCCTCGTGCAAACAACAATAATCTGAAACGCAAATAGACTCACTGGCTTAACCCCATATCATATCGAGGTGACAACAGACTTGGGGAGACCCATAAAGCAAACCTAGACTTGCAAGACTAGCCAAAAGGGAGGCCACGTGCACAGATATGCAAGAATAATCAAGACATAATTTAAAACCAAGCTCATAATATGTTATCAGTCATCACCTCAATTCCAAGCAAAATAGAGCATAACAACACATACAGAAATTATCACAAAAGGCCCAACACCCCACCTCCCTTCTAAGGGGCAAACCAAGATCAACTCAGAACAGGCCCAGCACGCAAATAACAGACCACAAACCAGAACTAAACAGGGAGAAACCAAAAAGCGTAACATGCAAACACCAACTGTCGCGCAGATGCATCTAGACTCAAAGCCTAGTCACCCCTAGAAAATACATGCTACCACCCCCAATCGACATCATACACTATCCCCAGAATAATCTACTATGCAACCATAAGACAATGTATAAACGACAAGTGAAAGGGAAACAGAAACCTTCCCTAGTTTAGGCACAAACGATCAGGAGAGACTGAAAAAGCTTAGCTCGAAACATCATTATCGCACTAAGAAGCCCTTCTCACGCAGCTGAAACAACATCACCCCTCAAAACATCTGAGACCTCGCTAGGCCACTCCTCAAGCCAGACACGATCAACGTATGAAAAGGCCAAGCAAGCCAGAACATGCGCAACCTTGTTTCCCTGACGCGGAGTAAACAAAACCTTACCGTTGTCCCAAGGACTGAGGATCCTTCGAATGTCGTCCATCAGCAACCCCACTTCCGACACATCATGCAGCTCACCATGCAGGATTTTGACCAGCCTTAGAGAGTCAGTCTCCACCACAAAATCTACAAACCCCAACTGTCGAGCAAGTTGGACCCCTCTATACACAGCCCAACCCTCAGCCAAATCCACGCTCCAACACCTTTGTAAACTCAAACAAGCTGCCATGAAGACTTCACCATCAGCCCCACGCAGCACACAGCCACCCCCCGCTTCCCCTGTATCCGGCCTCACAGAAGCATCGGTATTAAGTTTCAGCTCCCTATTAGGGGGCGGTCTCCATACACAGCGCTCTTCCTGATCTCTCGATTGAGCCCGTGAACAGTCCCCTGCTGCGCAACGCCTCCCACCAACATGGAAGGCACTGAGGTAATCACTCGAATATGCCCAGAGATCTCGGCCATCTGGCTGCCCACCCCAACTCAGGCTGTTTCGGAGATTCCACACAGACCACCAAAAAATGACCAGAAGCTCAAAATCCGGCCCTGTCAGTTTGTCCTTCATCGCCCCAATGATTTCCTCGAACCTGAGATGGGAAAAGGATTGGTGGAGGAGAGCAAATTTAGAGCCCAACCACATACTCTTAACCACAGGGCAGGTCCAGAACAGATGGAGACAGTCCTCTGCATCATCATCACACAAAACACACAAAGGGGATACACTAAGTCCACGTTTGAGAAGGTTTACCTTAGTTGGCAAGCGGTCGTGGCACAGACGCCAGAGGAAGAACCTATGCTTATTGGGCACATTCAACCTCCAGAGGCCGGACCACCACACGCGCACTCTCTCGGAGTTCGAGGAGCCAGGCCGATCCTGGGTAGCCAGTGTATGAGCAAGCCGATACCCACTCTTCACCGAAAAATTCCCATGCTTCTCAAAGTGCCAGATTAAGCGATCCTCCCCCGAGCCATGTCGTAGAGGAATTCTCAAAATTGCCTCACAATCAGCCCCATTGAAAATCGTTCTGAGCAAAGCCTCATTCCATCTACCAGACGCAGTGAACAACTCACTCACCGTACTAGCAGGGGAAAGCACTGGAGCCGACTGTATTTGAAGTGAGAACTCATTCGGCAGCCAGTTCGAGCCATAGATGGGCGTAGCACGCCCATTACCAATCCTCCAACGACATCCACGAACTAAGAGCTCCCGCCCCCATAACAAACTGCGCCAGACGAAAGACGGACGTGACCCAATATCTGCCTCCAAGAAACCCGACTGGGGAAAATAGCGGCCTTTAGCACAGAGCCCAGAAGAGAGGAAGGATCCTGGAGAACACGCCAACACTGTTTAGCCAGCAGGGCTTGGTTAAAAAGCTCCATATTACGGAACCCCAACCCACCCAAGCACTTTGGGAGACATAGAGAATCCCAACTTAGCCAATGTATTCGTCTTTCTTCTTCAGATCCATTCCACCAAAATCTAGCCATAGTCCTGTGAATCTCCTTGATCAAACCCCGGGCAGTCGAAAACAGTTCATCGTGTAGCAAAGAATCGCCTGAGCTATAGACTTGAGGAGAACCTCCTTTCCCGCAACTGAGAAGAATTTGCCCTTCCATCCCTGAATTTGGCGCCAAATACGATCCTTCACAAACTTCAACGCCCCCGACCGGTTACGTGGCATAAACGAAGGCAGGCCTAGATACTGCTGATGACATGGGCAGCGGGACACGGAAAGAACTTGGCTGATATACTGCTGAGCCTCCTCCCCCGTATTCGGGCTGAAAGCAACAACAGACTTCTCATAATTGATAGTCTGCCCTGATGCCCTCTCATACCGTACCAGCAGCTCTCGAATGACCAACGCTTCACTCCCGATGGCCCTGAAGAAGAGGAGGCTGTCGTCCGCAAAAAACAGGTGCGAAATCGATGGGCTAGAGCGTCCAACTCGAAAGCCCGTAATCTGAGACCTCCGCTCAGCTCCACACAGCAGGCTAGACAACCCTTCTGCACATAATAGAAACAAGTATGGGGAGAGGGGATCCCCCTGCCGGAGACCCCTAGACAGTACCACTTGCCCCACCTTTTCCCCATTCAGATTGAAAGAAAATGATACCGAGCTGACACACCGGAGGATCAGGTCAACCCACTGCTGCGCAAAACCCAGTCGTAGCATGATCTCCCGGGGGAAAGCCCATTCCACCCTGTCATATGCTTTGCTCATGTCCAGTTTTAGCGCCGCCCATTTGGTCCTCCCCCTACTTCTCCTCCGCAGCTCATGGATACACTCAAACCCCAGAATGGCATTGTCCACAACACACCTGCCTGGAATAAAAGCACTCTGATTCTGCGAAATCAGCTGAGGCAGTATATACTTCATGCGATTGACCAAAGCCTTCGAGATCAGCTTGTAACTCACATTACAAAGGGAGATAGGCCGAAAGTCGACCATCCGTCGGGCCGCTTTGATCTTTGGGATGAGCACAATCATAGTATCATTAACAGCACCTGGGGAGCATCCGTGGTTCAGAACTGCCAAACAACTCTGAATAATATCTGGCCCAACAATGTCCCAGTGGTTCTTGTAAAAACTTCCCGGCAGCCCATCTGGACCTGGGGCTTTATTAGGATGTGTCTGCTTCAAAGCCAACAGGATCTCCTCTTTGGTAAAAGGTCGCAATAGTGCCTAGTTCATCTCATCATCCACGGAAGGATTCAAATCTCGCAGCGCCACCTCAAAATCCTGGACACTCGGACTCGATGAGGAAAACAGATGCTGAAAATAGTCAGTCATCACCTGAATAACTGCAGTCTTCTCCTGTTGCCACACTCCCTGATCATCCTCCAACCCTCCAATGCGATTAAGCTTCTGGCGGTAAGAGGCTCGACAATGGAACCACCGAGTGTTGCGATCCCCTTCTCGAAGCCATAACTCCCTGGACCTCTGTTTCCAGTATACCTCCTCCTCTTGCAACACCTCCTCCAACTGAGCCTCAGCCTGAACAAGCAAGTCACGAGAGTCCGATGTACTAAGATCAGCGATGGCCGATTGAACCCTCTGATTCGCACTACGGATGCGCCTCGGGAAGTTCCCGGACTTTGATCGACCCCAACCAACCATCGAATGCATACATCTCTTAGCCTTATTGGCAATAGCCAAAGGCGTTATATCACTAGACTCCCCAGGCCCTGCGGCCCACGAACTACCAACCAACTGCCGCAAATCCGGTTGCCTGAGCCAAGTTTCCTCAAAACGAGCAATCCGCTGACCACTCTGAGACCAACACTACGGTGGAGGGATAAGAATTAGCTCCACTGGCCTATGGTCAGACCGGCTGTAATCCAGATGGTTAACCACATAGTTCGGATAAAGGTCCGTCCAAGGTGTGTTGCCAAAGGCCCGATCCAACTGCTCATAAATCGTCTCACCTCCTGGTCGTCTGTTACACCAAGTAAAGCAATCTCCCACAAAACCCAAGTCCCGCAGACCACACAAATCAACCACACTCTGAAAGGCAGCCAGTTCAGACAACGGCTTATCCCTGCCCCCATCCTTCTCATCCTGACATAAGATGGCGTTAAAATCCCCACCAATCAGCCACGGTGTCTCAGCACAGCCCCTCAGTCAAGACAGAAGAGACCATGACTGGGGGTGCATATCTGCTGAAGGGAAACCATAGAAACCAGTGAGCCGCCACCTACGGCCACCCCATGAGATCCACCCATCAATGTGATTCTTGGAGAAAGAGAGGAGGCTGAAGGATATCGAGGAAACCCACATGAGGGCCAACCCACCACTCCGTCCATGACAGTCAACACAAAAGCAGTTATCAAACCCCAACAAACGCTTCGCCGAAGACATCCTGCTAGCAGACACCTTTGTTTCAGATAAGAAGAGCACCTGAGGTCGTTTCTCCTAAACCAGCTTGGTCAGGCGCCTGAATGTTCGAGGTGACCCCGACCCCCGAACATTCCAGAAAATCAAACTCATAATCCACGGCGGGGCTGGGACCCAGCCGCCGCCAAATCATTCACATCAGGTACATCTAACACAGCTCCTTCTACTTCCCCCCCTTTCAACTTCTTTCCCCCCAGCTCCACACCCTCCACACTCCCTGCCTTCCTCTTACCATTAACGGACCCTAAAGAGACATCTCGATTGGTAACATCAGACAAGACATCCCTCGCCCTTCTCTTCCAGTTCCTACCACCACCCCCTTTCCCCATCACTTCCAACCCTCCTCCCTGCCCCACAGAATCAACCAACATCCCATCAATCCCCCCTCACTTACCCCACTTACCTCCGCGACACACCCCACCTTCTGCTTCCCCCCCTCACCTACCCCACTCTCATCCGTGACACACCCCACCTTCTGCTTCCTCTTTCCCTTATCAGCCAACCCCTCCCCCCTTGTTACCACAACCACACTGTCCCCCTCTCCACTACCCCCCTTCCTCTGATCTCCTTGCTCACTAACCTGAACTTCCACGCCCTCCCCTGAAGCATTAGCAATCTCCTTCCCCGCTTTCTCAGGAACAGAATCATGGGTCACCTGTCCCTCAGTAGGGGGCTTTGGGGTCTCAGGCTTTCGACTCGCTGCATTATCCACTCCTCCTTCCTGAGTCCGCCTTCCAGTCTCCCCAAGCCCCGCACCTGCTCTCAGCCAATCACCATATTGCTCGCCCTGCTGCTCCAAAGCACCTTCCCTAATCGCCCCGCACTCCCTTCTCGAGTGCCCCAGACAGCCACAGTCGTAACAAAAATCTGGTAGTCGCTCATACAAGACCGGGCACCGAAACTCCTTGCCCTCCTCATCTTGCAACCGGAACCCCCTCCTGAGTGGTCGATCCATCCTCAAAAGGACCCTTATTCGAAGAATCGGCCCTGTCCAATCGCCCCCCTGCGATCCACCAATGTCCTCCACGGTTCCGATCTTATCTCCCAACTGTCGAGCCATCTCTCTCGTCTGCCAACGTATAGGGACATTATGAATCTGCACCCAAAAGGCACAGTCATTAAACTCCACATCCAAAACCGATCCTGCAGACCTCGGCTCTTTCAGAACCACCAGAGACCGGTCAAAAGCCCATGGACCTGTCGACATCACACGCCCCTTTTCCCGTCTGGAACGGAACTGGATAGCAAATAAATTTTCACCCGCAGATTCTATGCGCGTCGCCCCATGAACTCTCCATGCTGCCCTCATAACACTCCGGAACGCCTCCACATTCACCCGCTTCGAGGAGAAGACTTTACCTATCACACACAGCTCTATCGAGCCCATTGACAGAACGGTGTCCCCTCCCCTGGCCGTACCATCTCTGCCTCCTCCTCTGTCAATCTCCAAGAGTTCCATCGACTAACTAAGTCTTCCATTCTCGCCCCTTACTAGCCTATTCCAAACCCACACCACCGACCCACTAGATGCACACACACCAACCAGCCAACCACCGGAACACAGACACACCCCGCTGCCAAACACAAGCACACCTTACTGCCCAAACACAGATACTGCCAGAACACAAGACACTGTCAGAACACACCCTATTACCAAACACAAACACTGCCAGAACACAACCTACAGCCAAACACAAAACACTGCCAGAGAACCCAACCCACTGCCAAAACACTGTCAGCGCACAGACCCACTTTGCTCACAACCAAGCGAAGCCACCCCCGCAAACAGCCATCTCAAACCCAAATCGCGCCGCAAACCAAACCGGTGAAGCTCGACTCGTCTGGTGAAACCCAGACCCACCACCCGCTCAGATCAACGAACCACCCGTCGCGCCGACCCACCTCCGTCCCAACCAACCGCCACCCCGCGTCCGACGCCTCGTCTCCACCGTGCCGCACACCCCAGATCTGCCCAAGAAACCCAGCCCTCACCTGTCTCCGCCGCACGCCACAAGTCTGCGCAAGAAACCCACCGCACACCACGCCGCACGCCGCCGAAGGAGTACCGCCACCTCCAACCCGCCGTCGCTCCGTCTCCGCCGCAGACCGACCGCGCCGCTACCACTCAGCCTCCAACTCGCCGAAACCCTAAACCCCAATAACAGGGGAAACCCTCACGTCGAAGGATGGCTCTCAAGAAGAGAGAAAAACACATGGAATCCCACCCATATTTAATTAATTACTCATTAGAATCATATTCTAATAATTCCCTCATAGACTATAGTTTAATTAAATCTCATTTAATTTAAACTAAATTGAATAATTAATTAATTCATCTTCTAATTAAATACCATATATTTAATTAGACATATATTTGAACTCTTTCAAATATATTAATCTCTCAATTTAATAAAGTTTTACTCAAATTAGACTTTATCTATTAATGCATCACTATACATTGTATTAATTTGTATCTCATACAATTAACTTAATTCCCAATATGAATTTGAACTATTCAAATTCTCTCAAGATATAATTTTTCCTAATTACTCTTTACGAACTAGTAGGGGGACCTAATGGACCTACAGATCAGAAGCTCCAATGATATGAGGTTAACTGATTAAACTCATTAATCAGGTTAACCAATATTCATTAACTGTGGGTCATTCCACTAAAGACCCACAGCTGAACTCTTCTCACTGTAGAACATTTCTGTGTCCACGGATATAAACCTATATCGGTAAGTCAATCCTTCACGAGTGTTTGTAACTACAGCTGGGTCAAATTATCATTTTACCCCTGTGTTACCTCTGGCTCCTTAAGTACCAGTGCTCATCTAATGAACAACCTGTTTATGGTCCAACCAGTAAACAGAAAGTCCCTCTCGGGCCAGTGAGAGGGCGGGATCCCTTTGTTCAAGACTCGGAGTCACCACTTAAGGGAACACTCATCTACTTCTTCTAGAAGCAGGAATGAGTGAATTCCATCTTGTTTTGTCATGTCCCCAGCCCCCCACTCAGTCTTGTCCCCAAGAAAGTAGGCTTATTGAGTCGGCGTGCAGGCCACTCTCACCCATGCTAATCAAAGGACAATCCTTCATGAGAAGGAGTTCATGACACACTCAGGATTAAGACTGAGTTACCTAGGTCATCCTATTGAAACAGTAACCTAACTAGTTAACGGTGTTACATCTAGTAGTTTACTATTTTGTGGTCCGGTCTTATGCAAACTCATTGCATAGGATACCCCGCTCACATGTCTCCTACATGGACGCCTTGGATCAATACGTCTGTATCGAATACAAAGCGGGCCGTATCACATAGTGTTACCAGGATAAGGTACCCAACCTTATCCCTGTACTATAGACCTTTTAGGTTGTTACTTGAACATCGATCCCCGTATGTCCCCACATACTAGTTCAAGTCACATGTAAACAACCTTGGATCTTAGTTTATTGGATTTGGGTCAAATTGTGAAATATTTAACAATAACACTTTATTGTAGAAACTCAATAACACTTTATTGAAACAAGTATACAGTTTGTTTACATTCACTATCTACGAGTTTTAGGGCATAAAACCCAACAAAACAGTGAGTCGACATTTTCATCAAGTTTTAAAGGCAATTATCTCGTTGGAAGAAGAATACTTAGTTCAACCAAACGGGTCTTCAATACCCCTTGAAATTCAAAATGCACAAGATTCAACCCGTATTTCAAGGTAAACACTCTAAATCGAATATCTCAATTTTGTTTACAATTAATATTCATATTAACTATAAAAGAATATATATATATATATATATATATATATATAGGATTGTGTTGGGGCAATTGATGGAACACATTTGCGTGTAAAAGTATCAAAAGAAAATGTATCAAGATTTAGAGGAAGAAAAGATTTTCCCACACAAAATGTTTTAGCAGCATGCACCTTTAATTTAAGGTTCACGTATGTGTTACCTGGATGGGAAGGATCTGCTTCAGATTCTCGAATTCTAGAAGATGCATTATCAAGAGAGGATAGTTTACAAATTTCGTCAGGTAGATATAGATATATTTATAATATTACTAATTCTTCCAATGATATTTAACATAATTAAACAAAAATCATCATGCTAAATATTATTTTGTAATTGTCGTTTATAGCAAAATATTATCTTGTTGATGCGGGGTTTATGTTGCGATCTAGGTTTATTACACCTTATCGTGGGACAAGGTACCATCTAAAGGAGTATTCAACATGTGCACCAGAATCTCCTAAAGAGTTATTTAATCACAGACAAGCATCTCTAGGAAATACAATTGAAAGAGCATTTGGAGTACTAAATAAGAGGTTTCCAATTATAGCTAGTGGGACCGAACCACATTACAATTTTGAGACACAAACAGAAATAGTCATAGCTTGTTGCATTATTCATAATTTTCTTATGAATTTTGATCCAGATGAGAGATTAATTGCAAAAGTTGATAGTGAAATTATAGACAATGAAATAGACATTGGTCCTACAACATCGGTAAATTTAACAGAAGATGGACGAAGAGGTGAACAAATTAGAGATTCAATTGCAGCTCACATGTGGGGAGATTATTTGTCAGCTAACTAAATTTTTATATTTTCTTTCATTAATTTAGGGTTTAGGAAATCCATGACATCTATTAGCTTTTAATATTCAATTATTTTAATTTAATGTTTAGTTGTACGTATTTTATTGTAAATCTCTGATGTTTTTGCTTCAATATAAATTTTAGTTCATTTAAAACATTTTGTTATTTATAACAAATTTTAAATATAAATTATAGATTTAATTTTTCAATATTGGTTGATGACAGAGTAATGGAAACTATTAGTGATAAGAAAAGATACATTAGTTGGTCTGTAACGCCCCAGGCCCAGGATTCGGAATTCGGCTTCGGCACCTAAGGCCCCGACATTCCCCCGCGACCTGGCCACGCCACCATACTCGTCTTAAACTGCTTCCAAGAGTGAAGACTATCCCCACAACCCAACACGGGGTCCTTTTAGCATGCTTTGTCCTCACTCACATGCTTACTGGGAGAGGTTCCGCTCTGATACCATTTGTAACGCCCCAGGCCCAGGATTCGGAATTCGGCTTCGACACCTAAGGCCCCGAAATTCCCCTGCGACCTGGCCACGCCACCATACTCGTCTTAAACTGCTTCCAAGAGTGCAGACTATCCCCACAACCCAACACGGGGTCCTTTTAGCATGCTTTGTCCTCACTCACATGCTTCCTAGGAAAATTCCCAGGAGGTCACCCAACATAGAACTTCTCTAAGCCAAGCACGCTTAACCTTAAAAGAATTGATAGATACTACCTATACCAACAAAGTGCACCTTCCTTTTCGGTGGCTCAATCATAGGATCTTTGAAGTTAAGCGTGCTTGGCTTGGAGAAGTTCTATGTTGGGTGACCTCCTGGGAATTTTCCTAGGAAGCATGTGAGTGAGGACAAAGCATGCTAAAAGGACCTCGTGTTGGTTTGTGGGGATAATCTTCACTCTTGGAAGCAGTTTAAGACGAGTATGGTGGCGTGGCCAGGTCGTAGGGGAATGTCGAGGCCTTAGGTGCCGAAGCCGAATTCCGAATCCTGGGCCTGGGGCGTTACAGATGGTATCAGAGCGGAACCTCTCCCAGTAAGATGTGGTTCGAGGACGAACCAAGGCGGAAGCTGGTGGGCATGTAACACCCGAGTTAGGAGGGGTACATGAATGAATCGATATCACATCTGAGTGAGAGGGATCCTGAGGACATGAAAGTATGTTCAAGAAAAGCTTAAAAGAATTGATAGATACTACCTATACCAACAAGGTGCACCTTCCTTTTCGGTGGCTCAATCATATGAACTTTGAAGTTAAGCGTGCTTGACTTGGAGAAGTTCTATGTTGGGTGACCTCCTGGGAATTTTCCTAGGAAGCATGTGAGTGAGGACAAAGCATGCTAAAAGGACCCTGTGTTGGGTTGTGGGGATAGTCTTCACTCTTGGAAGCAGTTTAAGACGAGTATGGTGGCGTGGCCAGGTCGCAGGGAAATGTCGGGGCCTTAGGTGCCGAAGCCGAATTGTCGAATCTTGGACCTGGGGCGTTACATGGTCAATTGCGATGGACAAATACTTGCTTGAGATATTGAAAGAGCAGAAAGTGAGAGGCCAAAAGCCAGACAGGAATTTCACTAATGATGCATACCAAGCTGCAGTTGAAGGCTTAAACTCCAAATTTAAAATGGATTTATCTAAGGACAACATCATTAATCGTTTGAAGACTTTAAAAGAAAAAATGGCTATTGGACTTGAAGTATTTCGACGTGGTAATGGTTTTACTTGGAATAGCATCACAGAAACAATTGAAGCAGAACAACCTGCTTGGGAGGTTTTGATTCAGGTAACTATTACTTTTTTTTTTTTTTACACATACCAATATTGATTTGTTCTTGTAATTTTTTTCCCTTGACCAGTCTTATCCAAAAGCTCAACAAGTTCGAGGGAAGCCAATTTACAACTTTGATGTCTTAAGAGAACTTTTTGAGAAAGACAGAGCAACTGGAGTATTTGTAGAGAGTGCAAAAGAGAAGGTACGTCGTTGGCAAAGGGACGAACCGTTGAATATTAATGACATTGATGAAATGATGGAACGAGAGGAAATTAATCTAGAAAGTTTTGAGGATGAAGACTCTACGAATAGCCAACCCCAAAAAACATCAACAAATCAAGCATATTCTTCTGTTTCCAAGCGCAACAAGAAGAAGTCAGTTGCAGTTGACTTGATTGGAGAAAAATTAGATATGCTAACAAATTCTATGGACAAAGTAGCTATCGTACTTGATAAATGTATGAACATTCTTAAAATTTAAGTGCATTTCAATTTATATTCAAATATGTGAAAATATTTCAACAACACTATTTTCTTTTTCATTATAGGGAATGATGTAGCTAGAGAGGCAAATGTTATGGCTAGAGAGCATAATCGACACATTTACAGTGCTGAAGAGGTTTTCCATGAGTTGCTAAATATGAGAATTTCACCTGAGATAACATTCAGGGCTTCTAGCTTCCTTTTATCTGATCCTATAGTCACGGAGACATTTTTTGGTTGTCCCGTATCTATGCACAAAGAATGGCTACAATGGAAGATGGGAGATAATAATTGGTGCAGTTTGATTCAAGGATTAGTTTGATTTTTTTTTCTTCGTTTGCATAAAGATATTTGTGAATTTTTTTTTAATTTTCTTATTTACAATAATGAAGACATTTACAAATTTTAACTTAATAAGCTGATTTATTTTTATCAATTGTATGTTTCATGGTTGTATGTGCTTAAGATTGTTATTTGATATTAAAATATTTTGCAATTGATTGAAATTATTTCCTGCAAACTTATAAGGGCACAACAGTAAAATATTATACTTTCTTTTCATTTCTTGTGAGTATCCAAATAAGAGATTTTAATTTTAATGCTTTCAAATAAATTTGGTTCTAAACGCAAATAAGAATTTGAAATAATTTCCATTTTTTAAAATCCTCGAATTTAAAATCATTTCTTGCTAATTCCATACGCCAAACGGAGCATTAATTGGATGAGTTTGGAATTAATTATGTTGGATGGCACTATTGTAATTAAAGTGACTTTTAACCAAGTCAAGCAAATCCTAAGGGGCCGTTTGGGCCCCTGAAGTGGGAAGCCCGTTTTTAGAAAAACGGGCAACCCTGCGTTTGGGCCCCCGTTTTTCTAAAAACGGGATTAGGGTTTCGTAACCCTCTCTAATTGGGAATTCGTGGGCGCCGTTTTCCTTTTCCTTTCCCTCCCACTTCACATTTCCCTCCCTCATTTTTCCTTCCTCCGTCTCGTCTTCTTTGTGGCGATTGTTCCCTCTCTCGTCTACGGTTGGTTGTCTTCTTCCTTTTACTTACCTCTCTCTTTCCGTTGTACCTTCTGCCGTTTGGGCCCCCGTTCAGCGCCTTAAACGAGCTAGAGAGCTTCCCAATCGAGAAGCGAAGAAGATTCGAAATAGTCTGCCAAAGAAGACCCACAAAGGAAATCGTAAAGCCGGAGCCGTCCAACTTCGAAATTGGGTGGAAGAGGACGAAGGAAATCAAATTGGAGAAGTCGATCGGGTGGATGATAATGGACTTTTTAGAGAAGCTTGAAGGGCTAATGGAGCGGGAATTTGGGTCGACAAAGTTACTGGCCAAAGTGGGAGAGATTGTGGCCAAAGGGATAATGGACTTTCTGGGTGTTTTTCTTGGTTCATTCTTTTGTGCTTTTTGTTAAGAGTTCCAAATTTCTTCCAAATCGAAAATTTTGTTTAGATAATGCTCTGAATCGAGCTTTTTTTGTGATCATACTTTGTCTGTGTTTGTGCATAATATTGTTTGTTTTTGCTTGTGAATATGTAGAGGGAAATTTGTGTTTTGTGTAGTGTAGTGCCACTTTTAAGGAGAGATGCCAATTTTGACGAGGAATTTTAGATACTTTGGTTTTGATACCATAGTCATGTTGGGATCTTAAGCAAAGCAAAATCATAAGAAAAATGGATGAAGTGAAAAAGGCTGATAGCAATAAGAAAAATGGTTAGATTTACTAAGGAGTTTGAAAAATGGCTATAAATGTTTAGAAATTAAAAAATGGCTAAACATGATTTCATTAAAATAGACAAAATTGTCCCTAACGTATGCTTTAGAGTTTGGGAGATAAAAAACACAATCTAAGATGCCTTATGAGAATGACAAAATAATCCAATTTTTAGCAAACATAATGGAAGGAACATTGTAATTTCTTAAATCTACAATAATTGTATAATCTCAAAAATAAAAATAAAAAACCGAATCAGAAACTCAGACTCCAAAACTATGTGTACATCAAATATAGACAATGTAACAAGTGTGTAGAAAATTGAAGAATGAAAAATAATTTCTTTTTTTTTTTTCTTAATTTTTGGTCAAAATTGTAACTTCAAATTCCAATTTTACAATCAATGGCAACATCATTCTCATATATTAATTAACTCATAATTGTATATCGCTGCAAAAAAAAAAAAAGAAAAAAAGAAAAAAAAAACGGCAACTCGAACTCCAAAACCATGTTTACAACAAATGTAGGTAATGTAACAATTGTGGAGAGAAATTGAAGAATGGAAAATGATTTTTTTTTTAATTTCATTTTTTTTGTGAGATTTTTAATTTCATCTTATTGTTTTTTGGATTTTTGTTCAAAATTGTGAATTATCCAAAATCTACCATTAATGAAAATAAAATATTAATTTATTAATTTTAGAACAATCATAAAAAAAAAATCAGAAACCAACACCCCAAATACAGACTTCCTAATTCATACTTCAGAAATCAGCACACAGATTCCATAGATTTCACAAATACCGTATTTCCAAAACCCTCACTCCGAAGACTCAAACCCTTCCCCCAAACACCCTAACTATTTCTCCTTCATCTCTTCCCCTCCTCCTTCACGATTTTCTACCCTCAAGCACCATAATCAATCTTCATCTTCTTCCTCTCCCCTCTCTTTCACGATGGAACCCCTCTCCCCCTCAATCTATTTTATGCAATTTCTTCTTCTTTAGATCTGGTCGTCGATCAACTTTCTCTCCATCTCCGACGACTTCTCCGGCGAGCGGCGACAGTTCAGACACGGCGAGCAGTCCGGCGGCGGCGTCAACAGCAGCTGCTGCAGGTGAGTTCGTGCGCTGTTTTTTTCGCGTTTTCCCCTCTTTTTCCGTGGTCTTCTTCCCTCTCAATCGTCGGTTGGTCTGGAGGCTCGGATTGATGACTTTTCCGGTGAGTTTTGGGAGTTGCAGCAGGTTTTCCGGCGTTTCTTTGGTGACTGCAGGATTCTCCGGCGAGCGGCGGCGCGACAGCAGCATTTTAGATCGTTTTTGGGCATTTGCAGGGAGTTTTTGATCGAATTCGACCTTGGGTAAGCTGGATTAAAGGTTGTTTTGGTGGATTTTCATGTTTAATCAAATACCCATTCACTATTAGTTTAGTTCAGCAAACTTTCCCTTCAAGTTCCGGCGATTCAAGCAGTGAATCTTCGAGTTTCAGCATCTTGGAGCGAGTTCGTGATTGGGTAAGTGATTTAAGTTAAGTTTTGGTGGATTTATATGTTTTAGAAGAATACCCATTGATGTTAGCTTTCATTTTCAAGGTACCCATTATATTTGGATGTTTGATCGTTGATTTGGAGCGGAATTGGAACACAGACAGCAAGCATTGATTCTGTTTTGGGTAAGTTTTGGGTGATAAATGTATCCCAAAATTATTTGGCTCATAGTTGTATGCTTCAATTAATCCTCTTTTTGAGTTGAGAATTATTTTCCCTTTTGTATAGCTTGGTTAGGCCTTGAGAGCTAAGGAGTTAATGTGGATTGTATCAAGTATTTGATATGCTAAGGTAAGTAGCTATTGGACAATTTCCATGCTTTAAATCCATTGCATGATGGTTGGATTTGATGTGTAGCCATGGGAATAAATTCTATGCTCTAGAATAATTTCCTTTGAGAATTTAGTATACTAGCATGAATTAGTTTAGGCTTTATGTTATGCTTTTGGAATCCAATGAGCACGACGAGTTTCATTGTGAAGCGCGGCGACAACATATGAAGTTATTTTGTCACTTGTAGCATGTTGGAGTTACCTTTAACTAGATTAGCCTCTTTTGGTTGCTTGGAAGCATGTTTTGTTTGCAAATCTATGGTTTGCTCTGGACGTATGTCTAAGTTATTTGAGTTTGGTTTGGTCGTTTGTTTATGATATGCTCGAGTTGTGGGTGCGAGATCTGACTCGCTTTGATTGTAAAAGTCCAAAGGACTGGAAGTCTGTGGATGTGTGTTGTTGGGCAGTTGGACTATAGAAGTGCTTTACTTGGTTTTCAGGTTAAAAGAAAATTTTGGGTTTCCTTATATGTATGTCGTTATGTTGCCGAATTTTTGGTAGCATTATAGTGGTTACAAGGATTAAGTGTAAGTGGCCATTTGGTCTAAGTTACATACTTTGGAGCGGTATATTCGTGATGTTGTTATGCTAGCATGAACTAAGCATGAAAGGTTGGCCTTAGAACTTGAGAACTTGGTGGGATTACCCCTTTTAAAAGTATGAGTGCGGCATGGGAAGGTTATAATTAATTGTAGTATGTTGAGCTTGCCTTTAGTTGGACTTGCATGTTTATGAGAATATTGGAAATGGGTTGAATTATTGTTTAGATGTGATGCTGTTGAAAATGATTGAGTTCTATTGTTGTCGAATGGATTTGGATGTGTTTAGGTTGGGTTGCTGATTTCTTTAAAGTTATCTTGTGCTATGTTTGAGCATGCCAGATGTGAACTCTGTTCTAGAGTGTAAATGACTGGAGTTACTCTAGTCTAGAAGTGTGATTTTTCTGCTTTTCAGGTGTCTACAATTTTTGGGATAGTTGTAGTTACGTCATCATGCTGTCGAATTTTTGGTAGTATCACTTTGGTCATGGAGCTAGGTTGAATACCCCTTGGTCTTAGTGTACTAAAGTACCATGTGAATGTATGGGAATGAACCTAGAATAGGGACCTTAGTCTCGATTAGGGCCTCAGGTAGACTTAAAAGATCCTTAAGTCTTACGTAGCTAGAGTGCTTTCCTTCCCCATCTCAGGGTTGGTAGAACTCATTTTGTTAGGCACGTTATCGTGCGTTCTATTAGTTGACTGTTAGGGCCCAACTTCAGGCACGTTATCGTTCACTCTTTCAGTTCAGGACGGTGTTGAGCTTATGATCAGGCACGTTATTCGTGCGCCAAATGGCACCAGGCATGTTTTCATGCGCCAGTTGCTCCACCGTATTTTTATGTTCATATTTCAGGGGTGTTGTGTTGGGATAAGTGTAATTCTGCTAGAGGTTGCCAGCTAGCCTCTAGTTTACTTGCCTTAACCGACTGACCCACACAACGCTCTAGTTGGCACAGGTTGGGGATAGGTAAACACCCCAGGCAGAATGTCTCATGTACTCAGTTATGGCCCTAGGGTTAGAAACCTGAATGAATGATTCCAATTAGGTCCCTATGATGTTAAGACCCAGAATCAAGTTTCATGCTATTAGATTTCATGACATTAGACCTCATACTATCAGTTTCAGCCCTTAAGCGAGTTGCTTACTGAGTATATTCTTATATACTCACCCATGCTACATGATTTTCCTTTTCAGGTGGTACTTGATGACATCAGGCGAATGGCGATGGCAGTTCTTGGCTAGGCTATGGGATGTAGCTGCAAAACATGCCCTTAGAAGTCTAGGATCAAGCTTCCTAGTCTCATATTTTCCAAGAATTCCAAATATCTTCCTTTTCTTTAATCGAACCACAGACAGAAATAGAACGAATCTTGATTTCCTTTCTTCACCAAATGCCAAGTAGACGATCAACTGGTTCATTCCATGCCCAATTTGGTGATGATTCGCCGGAGAATATGGTCAATGAAGACCTTTCACGCAGCTGCTTTAACAATCTTCAACGCTCAACAGCATGTTCATCGTCGTCCAGCTATGTTCAACATTGTTTTTCGGTTAAACCAGAGTTGTCCATCTTCTTCTTCGAGAGCCAACAATTTTCAGGCTCCGGAATTTTATTCTCTGAACAAGAAGATGTCTTATTTGATTCGAACAGGCCGAATAAGTGAAGCGAGGGAATTGTTCGATAGCATTAAGCATCGAAATACGATCACTTGGAATACAATGATCACTGGGTACGTTAAAAAGAGAGAGATGACAAAAGCACACCAGTTGTTCGACGAAATGCCTAACAGAGACATTGTGTCGTGGAACTTAATGTTATCTGGTTATATTTCGTGTGGTGGAAGGTACATTGAGAGCGGGCGGAATTTGTTCGATAAAATGCCTGAAAGAGATTGTGTTTCATGGAACACGATGGTAAGTGGGTATGCTAAGAATGGGATGATGGATAAAGCAGAAGAGCTTTTCAATTACATGCCTGAGCGTAATGTTGTCTCATGGAATGCCATGGTTTCTGGTTATTTGATGAATGGTTATGTGGAGAAAGCTATTGAGTTCTTTAAGATTATGCCAAAACGAGACTCTGCTTCTCTTAGTGCACTGGTTTCTGGTCTGATTCAAAATGAGAAGTTGGTTGAAGCTGAAAGGATTCTGCTTCATTACGGTGGGAGTGATGGTAGAGGGGATTTAGTTCATGCTTATAATACTTTGATTGCTGGATATGGTCAGAAAGGAATGATCCAAGAAGCCCGAAAACTGTTTGATCGCATCCCTTTGTGTCGTGATCGACAAGAAGATGAATGTGGCAATTTTGGAAGGAATGTGGTTTCATGGAACTCTATGATTATGAGCTATGTGAGAGCTGTTGACATAGTCTCTGCCCGAGAACTATTCGACAAAATGGTTGAGCGAGATACTTTTTCATGGAACACTATGATCAGTGGGTATGTTCAGATTTTGGATATGAAAGAGGCCTCGAATCTGTTCGGTAAAATGCCGAATCCCGATACCCTTTCTTGGAATATGATGATATCTGGGTTTGCTGAGATAGGTAGTTTGGAACTAGCTCATGATTTGTTTAAGAGGATGCCAGAGAAAAGCCTGGTCTCATGGAATTCTATGATCTCTGGCTGTGAGAAAAATGAAAACTATAAGGGAGCAATTAACATCTTTCTGCAGATGCAACTTGAAGATAAGAAACCAGATAGGCACACTTTATCATCAATTCTCAGTGCTTGTGCTGGGTTGGTAGATCTGGCTTTGGGAACTCAGATTCATCAACTAGTTACAAAAGTATTTATTGCAGATTTGCCCATAAACAACTCTCTTGTTACCATGTATTCAAGATGTGGAGCAATCGTCGAGGCACAAACTGTTTTCAATGAAATGAATCTGCAGAGAGATGTCATATCTTGGAATGCGATGATCGGTGGGTATGCCTCTCATGGCTTTGCAACAGAGGCTCTTCAACTTTTCGAATTGATGAAACAATGTAATGTGCAACCATCTTATATCACATTCATTTCTGTTCTGAATGCTTGTGCTCATGCTGGATTGATTGAGGAAGGTAGGAGAGAATTTAACTCCATGGTTAACACGCACGGTATCGAACCACGAGTCGAACACTATGCCGCCCTTGTTGACATCATCGGTCGACATGGGCAGCTTGAAGAAGCAATGAGTTTGATCACTAGCATGCCATGTGAACCAGATAAAGCAGTGTGGGGTGCATTACTGGGTGCTTGTAGGGTGCACAACAATGTCGAGATGGCTCGAGTGGCGGCTGAAGCATTAATGAAGCTCGAACCCGAAAGCTCAGCTCCGTACGTGTTGCTGTATAATATGTATGCTGATGTGGGACGATGGAATGATGCTGCTGAAGTGAGAATGATGATGGAGAAGAACAATATTCAAAAGGAAGCTGGATATAGTCGGGTGGATTCTTATTGTTAAAGATATTTGATTGGCTTCCAATGCCTAGGTGAGTAAATTGATTGTTAACCTCAGTTTCATAACTTATAAAATACCTCTTCATCAGATCTTTCGAATCCTTTTGGAAGTAAATTCTTTTAATTTTTTTCTTTTGCATAATGCCCTGATTTAAAAAAATTTCAAACTCAGTTTTCAAAAAACTTGAATGGCACTTAAACTTATTCATGGAGATTCGCTCATTGATTAATGAAAGAGTAGCATGAAGTAGTTGATCTGTCATTCCATTTCATTGATTTGGAGGTCAATAAAAAAAAAAACAAATAATTTGATCAACTTCACCATAATCAGAGCATTGCTTACCATATGAACAAAATATTTCATATGTACACGAATTCGATAGGATAATTGTAATGGGTGGCAAAAGTTGAGTGGTTAATGGCAAATATAGCAACTTTTATAAAATATTGCAAATATGACAAAGTTTTTAAATCGTTTTTTTAAATCCCCATTTTGCCCCTGTTTTGGTTTTGATTCTATCACTGATAAAATCTATCAGTAACAGTGATAGATTCTGTCAGTCATGTTGGAGACAAACTTTATTGATTCTAATTTACTGATTCTATTATGAATTGCTAATTATAAGTTATTATCTGAGTTGCTATGTATTGATTTTGAGATTAATTTCAGGATGTAGAGAAAAAATGGTAGAAAAAAAAGTTGGTTTTGATTCTATCAGTATAGATTGATATAAAATCTTCATCACTCATAGATTCTATCAGTGATAGAAAATCTTCTTTCACCGTATTAGTTTTAGAAATCACCGTATCAGTTATAGAAGATTTCTATCACTGATAGAAAATCTTTCTATCACTGATAGAAAATCTTTCTATCACTTGATAGAATCTATCAGTGATAGAAAATCTTTCTATCACATGATAGAATCTATCAGTGATTTCGTCATTGGATAAGTGAATTAAGTCAAGTTTTGGATGATTTATATGTGTTAGAGGAATACACATTGATATTGGCTATTGATTTCAAGGTGCCCATAGCGTTTGGTGATTTAATTGTCGAATTTAGGTGAATTTGGGAGCCCGGACAACAAGCTTTGTTTCTGTTTTAGGTGAGTTTTTGGGTGTTAAAACATCCCCAAGATTTAATTGGCTCCTAGGTGTATGCTTGGAATAAAACTCCTATTGATTTGAGAATGTTTTTTCTTTTTGTGTAGTTGATTAAAGGCCTTGAAGCTAAGAAGTTATATAGTTTTATCAGACAAATTATTTAGCTAAGGTAAGTAGCTAATTGGACGCAATTTCTATGCTTTAGATTAATTTTCTTTGAGAATTTAATATGCTAGCATGGATAAGATTTAAGCCTTGAATTTTAGTTTTGGATTTAAATAAGCATGATGAGTTTCATTGTAAGGCATGATGACAATATGAGGATTTTATAGTTAACTGTAGTATGTTGAGACTCTTTAATTGGACTAGCATCTTTTGGTTTATTTGGAAGCATGTTTTGTTTGGATAAATTATGGTTGGCCATGAATGTTTGTTTAACTTATGGTTGAGTTGTGGATGCGAGACCTGACTTGCTTTGGTTGTGGAAGTTTTTAGTTGGACGGTTTCGAATATAGAAGTGTTTTAGCTTGTTTTTAGGTGATAAGAAAATTTGGGGTTAGCTATATGTATGTCGTTGTGCTGCCGAATTTTCGGTAGCATTACAGTGAGTAAAGAGGTTAAGTTAGAAATATCCCTTGGATTATGATGTGCTTAATTGGCTGGTTGATTAGTGTAGGCCACAGGTTCTCCAAGCACATTTTAATATGACTTTTAGAGAACCATATGTATGAATGAGAATAGACTTAGAATAGGGACCTTAATCATGTTTTAGGGCCTCAGGTAGACTTAAAAGATCCCTAAGTCTTACGATAGCTAGAGTGCTTTCCTTCCCCATCTCAGGATTGATAGAACTCAGTTTTCAGGCACGTTATTGTGCGTTCTATCAGTTGACTGTTAGAGCCCAGCTCCAGGCACGTTCTTGTGCACTCTCTCAGTTCAGGACGGTGTTGAGCTTATGATCAGGCACTAGGGGTGTTCAAGAAAAGACCGAAAACCGATCCGACTGACCGAAACCGACCGAACCGACATCGGTCGGTCGGTTTTTTGTTACTTTCGGTCGGAGTCGGTTTTACTCATTGGTAAAACCGACGGTCGGTCGGTCGGTCCAAAAAGAAAAGGAAAAACCGACCGACCGATTTTAATCAATTATTTAGTAATAAAATATATATATATATATATATATATATATATATATATGTAATCTGACATGCTTTAAATTTTGGCCACATTTTGAGTTTGGAATGACAACGATTTAACAAGTCCTTTTTCACTTTTCAGAAAAGTAATCATTATTTTTTTTATTTTATTTACTTTTACTTTTTTACGATTTGACAACTCCTTTCAATTCATCCTCTCTCGCCTTTTCAAAAACACTTCTCCCTTTCTTTCTCTCTTCTCTCTCTATTCACGATCCCATCTCTTTCCCTCTCTCCTCTTTCTCTCTTTTCTTTCTCTTCCTCTCTTACTCATCACCGACAACGCTACCGGTCTCTCTTCCCATCGTCTTCTCTTCTCCTCTTCCTCACCGTCGGCAACTACCGATCTCTCTTCCCACCGTCAGCACGATTTTGTTCACTCTCTTTCCTTTTTTCTTTTTTTTTTTTCTTATTTCTTCTCCTACTTTATTTCTCTTCTCCATCTCCATCTCCTTCGTTTGATTTCTTCTTCCTTCCCATTTTTTTCTTTTCTTTACTTGTTTCTCTCCTCTCTTTTTCTTTCTTTTTGTATTTTTTCTTTTTATTTCGTCGGAGTTGCAAAACCGACAAAAACCAACCGACCGACCGTGAGTTCAATCGGTCGGCTCACCAACCTCTAGAAAACCGACGAAAGCTAAAACCGATCGACCGATGTCGGTGGTCGACGTCGGTTTTAGCCCAAAACCGACTCCGACCGACCGATGAACACCCCTATCAGGCATGTTATTCGTGCGCCAGATGGCACCCAGGCATGTTTTCATGCGTCAGCTGTTCCACCGTATTTCATGTTTATATTTTAGGGGTGTTGTGTTGGGATAGTTGTAGTTCTGCTAGAGGTTGCCAACTAGTCTCTAGTTTACTTGCCTTATCCGACTGACCCACACAACACTCTAGTTGGCATAGGTTGGGGATAGGTAATCACCCTAGACAGAACATTTCATGAACCCAGTTATGGCCCTAGGGTTAGAAACTCGAATAACTGTTGGCCCCTATGATGTTAAGACCCAAGAGTTAAGTTTCATGTTATCGGATCTCATGCTATCAGTTTCAGCCCTTAAGTGGGCTACTTACTGAGTATATTCTTATATACTCACCCATGCTACATGACTTTCCTTTTTAGGTGGTACTTGATGACATCGGACGAGTGGCGAGGGCAGTTACTTGGCTAGGCTATGGGGTGCAGCTGCGAATCATGTTCCTAGAAAGAAGTCTAGGATCGAGTTTCCCAGTATCATGCTTTCAGTCGTTTCAATTTTCAGTTTTATGAAAATTGTCTATCATGTTTTGACTATTTTGTTATTGTAAAGGGACTTATGGTTTTGGGCCCAATTTATTAAATAAAAGTTTTTTTTTTTTTACTTGTGATCTCTTCCGCTTTAAAGTTTTAAAGTTTTGCGTTCTCATGTATGTAGTAGCGACCTTTAGCATGTTTTTAAATCCTTTTTAGTTGGGTCGTTACAAAAATTCTTCCAATGTTCCCTCCCATTTTCCATAGATGGCTTTTGAATTCCTTTTCAAAACCAGCTGCTTGGTTTAGAGCACGGATAGCTTATGCGCATACAACTGCAGTTTGGTCTATGGTTGGACATATTGTGGGGCTAGGTGATAGGCATGGTGAAAATATTCTTTTTGATTCTACTACGGGTGATTGTGTTCATGTTGATTTCAGTTGTTTGTTTGACAAAGGTCTGCAGCTTGAAAAGTCTGAACTGGTACCTTTTAGCCTAACCCAGGTTAGAAGACTTTACATAATTGTTAATCTATCTTTCAGATAAACTTGCTCAACTTTTTTTTATTTTATTTTATTTATTTATTTATATTTTTTTGGAAAAACTTGTGCAATTTTTATATTCAGGAATTATGAGCATCCATCAATTCTACTATTTGGCACAGGAACAACCAAATTATACTTGACAATTGGTTTAATATTTGTTATGGTGTTATGCATGTAGAGATTTTCATTAATAGAAGCTCACCAAAATACTATTATTTTCAAAATTTAATTACATTTTGCATTTATCTGTCTATATCTATCAAAGTGGATGGTATTTGTATTCCTAATTTTCACTTTTCTCCTCCATGCTGCGATTTTATCATCAGAACATGATAGATGGATTGGGAATCACTGGATATGAGGGCATTTTTTTGAGAGTTTGTGAAATTACTCTTTCTGTATTGAGGACCCATCGAGATACTTTGATGAGCATTCTTGAAACTTTCATTCATGATCCGCTTGTGGAGTGGACGAAATCTCACAAATCCAGTGGTGTTGAAGTTCAGAATCCACATGCTCAGGTTTGGTTGTTTGTTCTTATAGTCTTTTCTGTAGTTGTTGAAACTACGTATTCAACCATAATTTCATTATGTTTGAATAACCCTTCTAATCTTTTTAGGTTGGCAATAATTAGAATTAGAAAAGATAAGAAAGTATGCTATATTTGTTTATTTTAGTATCCTAAAAACTGTTGCATAGCATAGCAGCCCTCTTATTATTAATATTATTTTACTTCTGAATTGAATTGCTTATGCTAATTGCTGAAGCGTGCCGCCTTTTGATATTGTTATGGCGTGCACTTCTTCTTAATTATTTACTTTTAGTGTTGGATTATTTCCCCAAATTGCTGCTGCCTTTGTTACAAAGATTCGGAGTCTCAAGTCCATCTCTTCAGTAAGTGTGTTTATGCTGCATCTATCTGGGACTACCTTCAGCAGGCTTTTGGATGGTCCTTTGTTCGACCGGGAGACATCCACTCCTTGCTACAATCCTCTCTCACCGGGCATCCCTTTAAAAAGAAAAAGAAGTATCTTTGGAGGAACTTTCTGTATGCTTTTTTTTGGAACTTATGGTTGGAAAGAAACGCTCGTATTTTGTTTTCGTCTCTTTGTATTTTTTTTTAATTCACTTTTTTATCACACGACAATATACTCAATCAATTTCTTCAGATGTAGCCATACTTACTTTAGATGTTTTCTATTGGATAAAGAATGTGTTAAAATTTAGTAAATAGGGACCAAAATGATCACTAGTTAAAAGTAAATGATCACTTATATGATATCTTTACTGATTATGCTACAGGCTTTTTGACCAATTGGATTTATTATATTAGAGACTGACAATGAAGCAAGCCTTATGTTATGGGCTGAAATCTCATTCAAGTTCACGATCTCCCTAAGCAGGCATTTGCTATTATAACCCCTTTGACGCTAGGAGGACAGCGTCGCGACGCTGTCCATTTCTTGCTGCCCAAGTCGCAGTGACGTCAGCGTCACGACGCTGGTCCAATTCCAGGCCTATATAAGGCGCCTTTTCCTCCTTATTTGGGGCATCAATCATTCCACAATTCATTCCTTTCCTCTCCTTTAGCATTCTTTTAAGGCTTTTAAGCCTTTTTGAAGGTCGAGTGTGAGATTTTTGTGGGAAACATTGTAACGAGCATTTTAGGAGGCTCGGGAGCGTGGTTCGAAGGGGCTCCATAGCGCAAGCAGGGGGTTCTCGACGGTCACTTTCCTTACTCTTATCTTGCTCTATTTTATGCTTTATATCATGTACATGTGGGAAATTCTGACCATGTATAGCTAATCCCATTTGGGGGTCTTGGAATGAAAGTATATAGATAATTGTTATTCATAATTACCTATCTCTTGTCCAATTACTAGTTATTTGTATGGATGTTCGTAATGCTTTATATGATCTGACCAATTGTATATTGAATTGATTCCTAATGGAAACTCGACAGAGAGAAGTTAGGATTGATCATAATCCATGCAACTGAGTCTAATTGCTCGTAGTGACAGCGAGAGTAGTTGGTTAGACTTAGATTCCTAAAATGAATAATAACTTATTAATTAACGAATTTAATAGCGCTAAGGACACTTAGGTTATTAATATGAGATAATTACAATTAGGGGAAACCGAAAGGAGAACCTATGTGTTAAACGAAGATTCTAGGATTATAATTAGTCGGGCATTGAGATAGGATAATTAGAATAATTAATTAGCTATATTCTGATTTTCAAGACTCCGTTTTTCACTCGATTCTTTCTCTGCATCTTTATTTTTGATTGATCGTTTGAATTTGTTTAATTGCTTTATTTCTTAATTGGTTTTAGCATGAAGAGTTGACTCCTAAATAATATTTCTTCTAAGTATTTTTAGTGATCAAATTAATTATCTTGCTTAAATACCGTTCTTCCTCCCTGTGGAGAATCCTTGGCTTTGTCTTGGAGAGAAAAATGAAACAACCTCAGTCTGATTGCATCGGTCGAAACTCCGTTTATTTTAACTGTCCCACAAATCTCTAGGAATGATCGAAGATGGGAATGTGGGTCCTCTGAAGGATGTCCTTTGAAAGAGTTATCCCTCGCCATCTGGATCAACCCAGTCTTTAATTCAAAATTATTGGCTGGAATCGGGGTGTAAACAATACCGGAATTCTCAGTCGGGAGAACTAGCTGAAGAAAATCTCTGATCGCCTTGGGAGCATTATCTTGTTGGGCCATTGCTTCCGTTAGTCTTTTGTTTTTACGACTTGCTTTGATAGTCTTGTCAATCTCAAGATCTAATGGAAACAAATCAACCACCTTATCTCTTCGCATACAATTGCCCCCAAGCTTAATCAGAATTTAAAACAAAAACAAAAATATTCACAAAATGAATAAAAGAAAAATATTCACAACCTAAATTAATATTTAATCTGTTCTTTTTAATGTAAAAAAAATTATTTTGCCTAAACAAACCTATCCTCCCCAGCAACGACGCCAAAAACTTGTTGCGCTATACCGCAAGCGTACGGTTGCCCAAGTAATATTAAAACGGAAAGTATTCTGAGTATCGATTCTACAGGGAGGAAGAACGATATTTAAGCAAGATAATTAATTTGATCACTAAAAATACTTAGAAGAAATATTATTTAGGAGCCAACTCTTCATGCTAAAACCAATTAAGAAATAAAGCAATTAAACAAATTCAAGCGATCAATCAAAAATAAAGATGCGGAGAAAGAATCGAGCGAGAAACGGGGTCTTGAAAATCAGAATATAGCTAATTAATTATTCTAATTATCCTATCTCAATGCTCGCCTAATTATAATCCTAGAATCTCCGTTTAGCACATAGGTTCTCCTTTCGGTTTCCCCTAATTGTAATTAACTCATATTAATAACCTAAGTGTCCTTAGCGCTATTAAATTCGTTAATTAATAAGTTATGATTCATTTTAGGAATCTAAGTCTAACCAACTACTCTCGTTGTCACTACGAGCAATTAGACTCAGTTGCATGGATTATGATCAATCCTAACTTCTTTCTGTCGAGTTTCCATTAGGAATCAATTCAATATACAATTGGTCAGATCATATAAAGCATTACGAACATCCATACAAATAACTAGTAATTGGACAAGAGATAGGTAATTATGAATAACAATTATCTATATACTTTCATTCCAAGACCCCCAAATGGGATTAGCTATACATGGTCAGAATTTCCAAGAGTAAGGAAAGTGACCGTCGAGAACCCCCTGCTTGCGCTATGGAGCCCCTTCGAACCACGCTCCCGAGCCTCCTAAAAGTAAATGTAACGCCCCGTGTCTATCGATGTATTTAAATTTCGGGAATATAGTCGAAAGGAATATAATTTCTATTTTGGCTTGTACTTAGGGATTTAAATTTTAATACCAAGGCATTGGAGTTTCGGCTGCCGCTGCCGTCGAGCAGCGCTACTGCCGTGAGTTCTGTCGTTGGGTTGCAGTACTGCCGTCGTCGCCACGAAGTCGCACAGATCTTTCTCTCCCTCTTCGCGCGCGTGTCCTCTCTCTTTGTGGTCTCCCTATCTTCGTCCAGCCCGAGCACGCACCATCGTTGGAGTCCAAGGCCGCCGCCATCTGAGCGTGGAGTCGCCCAGCCTTGAGCAGCCCAGTCCGTGCGAGTCCTCTCTTTCGATCTCGTGGGTCTCTTATTCCTCTGCGTTTTTCAGTTGTAATCCTGTGGGTAAGCCTCGATTTTCCTTATTCTCAGCTGTTTTAAGGCCCGATCTAAGTGTCTCTTGGTTTAGTTTGGTCAGATCTCGCGTGTCTTGCAGTTTAGAGCCCTTCGATCTCGTTTCAGTCAATTTCGCCTCTGTCCAGCGGCATTTTTGGGCGTTTTCGACATTGCTTAACGATTCCGGTAAGCTTTAACTCTTACCCATGTTCGGTTGGTGTTAGAATAAAAATGCCTAATGGTTTATGTGTTGGAAATTGAGTTTTGTGATGAAATTTCTGTTCTGTAGCACCGTCTTTGTTGAAATCGTGAGTGTCTCAACATGTTTAAGCAATTCCGGTAAGTCTAGGCATTTACCCATGCTTGGTTGGTGTTTAGATTAATTTGCCTATTCGCTTAGGTGCTGGAATTTTAATGCTAGCGTTGATTTTCTGTTCTGCAGCGCCGCCTAAGTGTTCGATTGAGTTCGATACACTTCAGCGTGGTCACCCACTGCCCAAGGAGTGTTCTAACACGTTGTTCGAGGTTAGAATAACCCGTCTAGTGTGAACGCGGGTTCGTTTGGGTAAGTTTCTTCATTGTCCCTTGTTCGATAGCTTTAAAGTGAGGTTGCTCATTAGTTGTCCTAGCTTTCAAAGCATGTGTAGTTGTTGCCCATTAGTTATGTAGGCTCTTTATGTGTTGCCCAACCATTATAGGTCCTAGATTATGTGTAAAATGGGTCATTGCTGCTATATGTGGTTTAAATCATGTAGTTCATCAATGCCCATTTAGTCTCGTCGCCTATATAGCTTTGCCCGACCCTTATAGATTCTTAAAGCATGAATTGATGAGTTTATGCTTGCTGTCCATAGTTTAAAAAGCATGCCAAATAGGTTCCTATTAATTATCTAAGACTTAGCCGCATTGCCCAAATTTTAGGAGTCCTTAGAATGTCGTTTGCGTGACTTTTTACAACACCTGATAAGCAACAAAAACACTAATTATCTAAGCCCTATTCTGAATTTATCATGAAAAAAGTTCACCGATTTGTGAAATACAATGGCTTGGTTGTTTGGAATTTGAATCGATAGAAGAAGGTCGTGGATTAGGATTTAGGACAGTGGTGCGAATGAATCTCGTCGGCGTTTCTTAGCTGAATGCTTCATCAAAGAATTCCAAATATCTTCCTTTTCTTTAATCGAACCACAAACAAAAATAGAACGAATCTTGATTTCCTTTCTTCTCCAAATGCCAAGTAGACGATCAACTGGTTCATTCCATGCCCAATTTGGTGATGATTCGCCGGAGAATATGGTCAATGAAGACCTTTCACGCAGCTGCTTTAACAATCTTCAACGCTCAGCAGCATGTTCATCGTCGTCCAGCTATGTTCAACATTGTTTTTCGGTTAAACTAGAGTTGTCCATCTTCTTCTTCTTCGAGAGCCTGAAAATTGTTGGCTGAAAATTGTTGAACATAGCTGGACGATTGAACACCAACCGGGGGGCTGCACGATGGAGAGAAAAAGGGAGAAAGAGAGGGATGAAGGCTAGAATTTTCTTTCTTTTTTTTTTTAACCCATTAATTAACTCCAAAACCTCCAAGACCCTAAAAATAGAACCCAAGAATAGCTATTTCCTCTGATTAAGCGAGAAACTTTCAACGCTTAGCAACAACCTTAAAAGCTTAGAAATTAACGACTTTAGGGAGAGAATTAAATCAACAAAACGCTCATATTCCCTAAATAATTTCCCAATGCCTTGGTATTAAAATTTAAATCCCTAAGTACAAGCCAAAATATAAGTTATATTCCTTTCGACTATATTCCTGAAATTTAAATACACCGAAAGACACGGGGCGTTACATTTAAATATTGTTTTAGTTCTAATTCTTTCGAAAATTTTCTAACTTTGTGATTGGTTGTTGAATTTTTAATTATTTTATTTTAAATTTCAATCTTTCACCGTTCACTAAATTGTTGATTAAATTACTAATTTAATCCTTCAACTTCTTTTATCTAAGTTCAATCACATTTGAGTGGGAATTCGAATTTTGACCTTTTGGTTGAGGATAAATGTCAATAAATACCTGAATTTTAAAAGTGTCTAATAGGTTCATTCACACCAAAGTGAGTATAACTCTGTTGTAATTAACATGTAACTCAACCAAGAGATCTTTATTAAACTAAGACCTTGTCCTTTTGAGTTCATAAATATGTGAAATTTTTTAAATTGTCTAATAGGTTAGAGACTGAAGGAATGAAAATCCTTGGCAGTGAAAGCGTGTATCAGATCGTTTCGTTCTTAATTGAGTTTCATAGAAATACTGATACATTGACCTTAAAATTACAGAACAATTCTTCTAAACAGATTAAGCATGCAATTCTAAATTCTAAACGATATAGAATTTGAGAAACTTACTTGTTGATGCACAAAGCGTCTCTGCTCTATGCTCCAAAAACACGAACGATTCGTCATCGACCTCTCCAAGAACACCACCATCAAAGAACACCCACTATCCTCTGGATTACTGAAGTAGAGATTGTGGGATCTCATCTTGCCTTGAAAGGGAATAACATCAAGAATGATTTCTGTGTGTATTCTTGAGAGATGAGAGTGAGAGTTAGAGAGGAAAAATCTTTATGAGAATGTGTTCAAACCAAAAACTGCAGCACCATCTGATTTTCCCACACGTTGGTTGAAAGTGAATGAGGGAAGGGGAGTTACAACCGTGTAACTCCCCAATGAGGTGTCAATCCCTCATTGCCCAATACATATTAATTTAACAATTAAATTAATATATATTAAAACTATATATTATGCACATGAAATTAATTTTAACCAAATAAAAATTTGATTAAATTAAATTTAACCTATAGTTTTAAATTCAATTAAATCATATTTAATTGAATTAATTCAACCAACTAATTAAATATCATATATTTAATCAATTTTATATTTGAATCAAATTCAAATATATATCTCTCTATTAACCTATAGCTTTTAATGTTATGAACTATAGAATTAATTTAATTAAATCACATTAAATTAAATTAAATTAATTAATTCTCCAATTAATTAATTCATTAATTAAATATCATATATTTAATTAATTTACTATTTGAATCATATTCAAATAATTCTCTCATAAACTATAGTTTTAATATGAATCTTATTCACATTAAATATAACCTATAGTTCCAATATGAATCTAATTCATTTGAACCCCTTCAAATATTTAATTCTCTCATAAGTTAATTTTGAATCATATCCAAAATTAATTTTATATCATAAAGTTTAATTCACTAATTAAACTTATATTACAATGTATCTACATACATTGTATTAATTGCATCAAATACAATTAAATAAAATTCCCTTAACGAATTCGAACACACTTCAAATTCTATTCAAGACTATTTAACCTTAGAACCCTTTACGAGCTAGCAGGTGGACCTAATGGACCTACAGATCAGAAGCTCCAATGATACGAGACTAATTGGCTAAACTCATTAACCAAGTTAGTCAACATTCGTTAACTGTGGGTCACTCCACTAAAGACCCACAACTGCACTCTTCTCACTGTAGAATATTTCTGTGTCCACAGATATTGACCAATAACGGTAAGTCAATCCTTCACGAGTGTTCGTAACGCCAACTGGGTCATATTACCGTTTTACCCCTGGGTTACCTTTGGATCCTTAAGTACCACTGATTCCTCTAATGAACAATCTATTTATGGTCCAACCAATAAACAGCAGCTCCTCTCGGGCCAGGAGAGGACGGGCGCCCTTGTTCAAGACCCGGAATCAGCCCTTAAGGGAACACACATCTGCTTACCCCAATAGGGAAAAGAGTGAATTCCATCTTGTAATATTATGTTCCCAGCCCCCACTCGGTCTTGCCCTTGAAATGGTAGGCTTATTGAGTCGGCGAACTGGTCACTCTCACCCATACAAATCTAAGGACAATCCCTCCTGAAAGGGGTTCATAACATACTCAGGATTTAGATTGAGTTACTTAGGTCATCCTATTGAAATAGAAACCTAAACTAGTTAACAGTGTTACATCTAGTGGTTACTATTTCGCGGTCCGGTCTTATGCAAACTCATTGCACAGGATACCCTCACTCGCATGTCTCCTACATAGATGCTTTGGATCATTACATCTGTATCGAATACAAAGTGGGTTGTATCACATAGTATCACCAGGATAAGGTACCCAGCCTTATCCCTATACCATAGATCATTTAGGTTGTTACTTGAACACTGATCCCCGTATGTTCCCACATACTAGACCAAGTTTCATCTAAACAACCTAGGATCTTAGTTTATTGGATTTGGGTCAAATTGTGAAATTTTAGTAACAATAACTCTTTATTGTTACAAACATCAATAACAACGTATTGAGACAAGTGAACAATTTGTCACCATTCACTATCTAAGAGTTTTAGGGCATAAAACCCAACAGAGACCTCTTAGACACTAAAATTAAATGAAAGTTCATTACATTAAGAAAACAAAAAGAAAAAAAAACCCTCTTAAACACTATATTAAAAGTTCAAAAACCTAATAGACATAAAATTGAAAGTTTAAAAATCTATTAAGTACTTTTTAGAATGAAAGTATTTATTTGACACAACTATAAAATTCAAGGAATAATCTTGTAATCTATTAAGTACTTTTTCTGGAGAGGATGATGCTGAGAATGGGTTTTGCAGTAGATTGGGTGGAGCTTGTATTGCGGTGCATATCATCGGTCCGGTATTCCTTTAATGTGAATGGTGTGAGGTGTGGGGACGTCATTCCTAGCAGGGGCCTTCGCCAGGGAGACCCGCTTTCCCCGTATTTGTTCTTATTATGTGTTGAAGGGCTCTCTCGCTTGTTGCATGAAGCGGAAGGGGTAAAGGCTATTACGGGGTTGAAGATAGCGCGTGGATGTCCTTCTATCTCCCACTTGTTTTTTGTTGATGACAGCCTCCTATTTTTTCGGGAAGCTCGAGCTGTGCATAGCATCCTTCAGTGCTATGAGTGAGCATCAGGGTAAACTATAAACTTTGAAAAGTCTATCATCTCCTTTAGCCCGAGCACCGTAATGGGTGCTCAAACCCAGGTGAGTCAGATTTTCCAGGTCCAAATAACTGCCTGCCATCGCCAGTATTTAGGCTTGCCGTCTTTCATGCCTCGAAACAGAACGAGCACCTGAACATTATTAAAGAGCGGGTTTGGCGCCAGATTCAGGGTTGGAAGGGTAAATTTTTCTCTGTAGGGGGCAGGGAGGGGCTGCTAAAATCCATTGTACAGGCTATCCCGTGTTACACTATGAATTGTTTCTGCTTGCCTAAAAAACTGGTTCAGGACATTAGTAGGGCGATGACGCGATTCTGGTGGAATGGGGATACGAAGGATAGAAGGATCCATTGGGTGAGCTGGAAGACACTGTGCAAGCAGAGACCTGGAAACTTTCAACCAAGCTCTCCTGGCCAAACAGTGTTGGAGGATTGTTCAGCATCCTACCTCGTTTCTCTCCCATGTGTTGAAGGGGCGGTATTTTCCTAGTGGAGACTTCCTGGATGCAGGGGTGGGCTCCCGCCCCTCGTATATTTGGAGGAGTCTGATTTGGGGGAGGGAGCTATTGGGTAAGGGTATTCGCTGGAGGATTGGGAATGGGGAGAGAGTTAGTGTTTATGGATCTAACTGGATCCCAGATGATACCTGCCTTAAGGTACGGTCCCCGATTACTTTGGATCTGGATACTCGAGTGGCTGATCTTCTTACTGTCTCGGGCCAGTGGAATGAGGAACTCCTTCGGCATCACTTTAGTCCCCGCGAGGTACGCTCTATCCTTACTATCCCTTTGCGGCATATTTCATCTGAGGATAAAGTCATATGGCATTTTGAGAAGTGTGGGGTCTATACGGTTAAGAGTGGGTACCGGCTTGGCCAGGTGGCTTTGCTTGCCCAAACCCCATCTTCGTCTTCGTGTGAGACGTTATCCAGTTGGTGGAAGGGGTGTTGGAAAATGGGGATCCCAAACAAAATTAAGATTTTCTTTTGGAGGCTTTGCGTGGAGCGACTTCCTACTGTTGACAATTGACAATTTGAGTGTCAGGGGCATTGATGCTTTGAATGTGTGTGTGCATTGTGGTTGGCATGGGGAGTCATGTATGCACTTATTTTGGCAGTGCAGGTTTTTACGCGAAATATTGATTGGATCTGAGTGGGAGGTTCTGTTGCAGGGTGTCCAGGCGAACTCTATGCTTAATCTGCTTAGGGATGTGAAGGACAAGGTCGATTGGGCTAAGTTTGAAGAGCTTGTTGTGGTGCTGTGGGCAGTGTGGTGTTGTCGAAACCAGCAGAAGTTTAGAGGGCGAGTTCCTTCAGCAGGGCTTGTGGATTGGGCGGTGAATTATCTTGCTGTTTTTCGAGGGGCCTCTCGGACTTATTGTGAGGTGATTAGAGGGGTGCCTCGGAGTTCAGTAAAATGGCTCCCGCCAGAGGAGGGATGGTATAAGGTGAACGTGGATGCTGCATATTGTGAGGATCTGTCTCAGGCGGGTGTTGGAGTTGTTGTTCGGGATGAGGTTGGGCGAGTCATGTTGTCAGCTGCTGTTAGCCATGATCATGTGGGGAATTCAGATTTGGCAGAGGGCCTGGCGGTGGTGGACGGGATGAGGCTTGTGGTGGATATGGGTTTAGCTCCGGTAACCCTTGAGACTGACTCTATGCGGGTTTTCTCGCTGCTGCAAGAGCCTACGATGGTGGATCTGTCTGAGTTCGGTGTGCTGGTTTCTGAGGCTAGAAAGGAGGTGCCTGCGCATTTTCAGCTCGATTTCAGCTTTACAAGAAGGGAAGGAAATCGTGTCGCCCATGAGTTAGCCCGCTTTGCTTTGAGGGAGAGGGGCTGTGAGTATTGGATGGAATCGGTCCCTGCGTGTGCCTATCTTCCAGCTGAGGAGGATATTTTATCCCTGTAACTTTTTCTTCCTGTGTGCTATTGTCAGGTAGGTGGCGGTCGAGCCAGCGAAGATCGAGAATGGAAAACGGACTAGAGAACCATCTAAGCTGGAAGGTGATCAGACTGAGATGCGGTAGTCACTACCCATTACCGGCGTGCAGATATTAGGGGAGGTTTCTGTTCCCCTTACTCTTGAACCTATGTTGTGTAGGTTTAGTGTCCTTTATTGGGCTGTGTATGTTTAGGTTTAAAGGGTGGGCACTTGCATGGTTAGTGGATCCTAGGTTGATGCTTGATGCACCTGAGCATCAGTCCCATGTGTTTTGCATGTGTAGATTACTTTGTGGTCTGTGTATGCTTTTATCTTAGTGGATCCTAGGTTGAGGCTGGATGCACCTGAGCATCAGTCTACTCTTATATATGTTTTCGTTAGTATGTTGCCTGTTACGATTGGTTGGAGGCCATGCATCTGAGCAGGGGTCCTATTTTTGTTGGGGCAACGTTTTAAATCTCTAAGCTTTAATGGCTGAGATGAGGTGTTGGGATGTTTAAGCATGTTAAGGTTCTTATGTGCTTATATGTTTCTTTTGCTTGTGTTAAAATGAGGCGTGTGCAGCTAATCTTGAGATTTTAAGCTTCCTTTGAGGTCTTTCTTGCATGTGTGAGCACAGAGTCTCCCTTAGTTGTCTTGAATGGCTAGGGCGGTTTTATGAGTTCCATAAGTCTGTTGTCACCTCGATAGGATCAAGGTTTCTGTGTGGATTAATTCTTGCTAATTAGTATGTGAGGCTTGCTTAGGGAAAGAAAAGAATATATGCCTGCAAAAGAGTTGGGGTGGTTTACAAGTGAGTGTGGTTTTAGGGGTAAAAAGAGCTACCTTCAGTGTGATCAGTTAGGCCATCCAAGGGTTAATCTTGGGTTTGGGTCCCTGCATTGTTGTGTGAAAGCTAGTACCCTGCAAATAAAACCTAAAAAAAAAAAAAGAAAAAAAAAAAAAAGCTTTTGGTGTGTTGAAAGAATAAGGATTTTGGCCTGGCTCCTAAGTAATGGGATAACATTCTCTTTGGCTGTTTTGTTTCATGTGGGGCTTTGTTTCCAGTGTAGGGGGAAGATGGGTGGAGGGCCTTATAAATTAGTTCTGGGATAGTAGGGGTTGCTTTAGGTGAGGCTGTACACACACATTCGCGAGTTTTCCTTGGGAAGTTTGATCTGTCTTGTTTTGGTTAGCTTGCAATAGCTTCTCACAGGCAAAGGGCTTAGCATATGTAGCTCTTGGCTTTGAGCATGATAAATGTCAACATGTGAATCTCGGCCAGGCATACTATAGAGTGGTAGACTTGATCTAGGTGTAGGGGAGTTTTTTGGGGATTAGATAGAGTTTGGTTAATGTTTAGCTCCTCCCTAATTTCTCTATTGGGTTATGTGTAAAGATGCTTTCTGATGGTACTATTGTTTGCAGGTCTGATTATTGAGATCAGGGCCCGCCTTTGAGTTGGATAGTCTGAAAATTCTAAATGGTTGGCTTGGGGTGAAAATGATCGAGGAGTTGGGAGCTAGCTGAGTTGCAGATAAAGTTATATGTTGTCCTTTTAGATTGGGACGCACGTTTTTTCGTGTGGGGAAGAGTGTTGCACAATGGTTGGTGACTTTGGCCAAACCTTTTGAGTCTGCCCCTCCGTGTGTGTAGGGTGTGGGTTTATCTGATGTACTTTTGTTTTGTTGCTCTCTGAGCGGTTCTCTTGGTATTATGATAGGTTGATGCGTTCTGATGCTAAAAAAAAAACAAAAAAGGAATAATCTTGTAATATAACCAAAATTATACTATCATACAAACTTTATTTTCCAAGCTTATTCTTTTATTTTCTATTCTTTCTAGAATAACTTAGTTTTCAAGAAGTGTAACTTTTTTTTTTAGTTCAACAACATATGGAGTTAGGAGATTTGAACAATCTTTAACTCTTCCTCTTGAGTCTCGAGTATGTCTTAAATTCTTAAACAATTGTAGTATATGCTAGGTTAATTAAAATGTGACATAACTAAACTCTTTCATTATATCCAAACGGTCACTTTTTCATAGTAAAGTCTAAGTTTAAATATAAAAGCTCATTTTTAAGTCACAAATTTGTTGCTATATATGAATTAGCCAAGGTTTTTGTTTGGAGGAATTAGCCAAAGCTTTGTATAAAGGGATTTTTTTTTATTAATATTATATTTTTGAAAACTTAATAGTAAAATAGGGTAGTTTTGAAACTTATTATTACTATATTGTGGTTTAAAATCCACGTTTGCAGGTCTGACGTGGCAAAAAATTTGAAATTAGAAAAATGTGCTTAAAAAAAATATATGTTAAGCAAAACATTACATTGTCATATTAGAAATCTGGTAACATTAATATCTAATGGTTCCCAAGTTCGAATTAGACAAAATGTTATTTTTCATTATTTTTTTCTAGCATTTTCCTTCCCTTTTTTCCTTTTTTTTTTTTGGGAAAAATACACTTTTGGTCCTTGAGGTTTGGGTTAAGTTACACTTTGGTCCCTGAGTTTTCAAACTCAACAATTTTACCCCTGAGGTTTGGATTTCGTTACACTTTTGGTCCTTCCGTCAAATTTTCAGTTAAACCCTAACAGTTTGCTGACGTGGCACTATTATTTTAATAAAAAATTATTTTTTAGTTTTTCTAAATAAAAATATTATTATATTATTATTTTTTTAAAATTCTTTCTCCCTCTCTTTTATTATTATTCTTCTTCTTTTCTTCAACTTCAACCTTTTCTCTTTTCTTCTTCAGCAAATTGTCGGCGGCCGGCGACCACCGCTCGCGCGACCGCCGACTTTTTTTTTTTTTTTTTTTTCCTTTCTTCTTCTTCCCTTATTCTCTTCTTCTCCTTTCTTTTCTTTCTTCTGTTTTTTTTTAAGAAAAGAGGGAGAATCAGGGAGGAGGAGCTATAAGATCTGGAATGAACGGCAGATCCAGACCAACAACGACCGTCGCTCACACTCACGCCCACACCCAGACCAGCGTCGATCGTCGCTCACACTCGCCGCGCGTTCACCGGCGCTACCAGATCTGGAACGAGTCTGCCCCGTCAAAGCTGTTTGTGGGTTTGCTGTGTCGATCGTGGGTTCACTGTTCGTGGGTTCGCCGCACGTTCAACGTTGAAGCTGTTCATGGGTTCATTGGATCTGGAGATGGGACGTCGACACTGGTCTGGATGTGGGAGACGGGACGGGACGGGACGGGAGGGAGAAAGCGAAAGGAAGGGAGAGAAAAAAAAAAGAAAAGAAAATGAAGAGAGAAAAAGAAAAGAAGAAAGGAAGAAAGGAAGAAAAAAAATAGACCAGCGTCGACCTCCTCCTCCCCAATTCTCCCACTTTTCTTAAAAAAAAACAGAAGAAAGAAAAGAAAAAAGAAGAAGAGAAGAAGAAGAAAGAAAGAAGAGGTTGATGTTGAAGAAAAAAAGAAGAAGAATAAGAGAGAGGGAGAAATAATTAAAAATAATAATATTTTAATATATTTTTATTTAGAAACATTAAAAAATAATTTTTTTTATTAAAATAATAGTGTCACGTCAGAAAACGGTTAGGTTTAACAGAAAATTTGACGGAGGGACCAAAAGTGTAACGAAATCCAAACCTCAGGGATAAAATTGTTGAGTTTGAAAACTCAGGGACCAAAGTGTAACTTAACCCAAACCTCAGGGACCAAAAGTGTATTTTTCCATTTTTTTTCCAAATATTTGTTTTTCAAGAAATCAAATGAGTAATTGCATTTTATTAAAAAATTTTAAAACAAATTGAATTTTTATATTATAATTTATTTTATTTTCTTCGAAGCAATTGAAATGTAATTAAGTACTAATTATTTAAACATTTTATAAATAAAGTAAAATTAAATTAACACTACTCAAATTAAATTTAATTATTATAGTTTTCTGAAGTAGACTTAATATTTTTTTTTTTGAAACAGAAGTAGAATTAATTTTAATTGACAAATACATATATCTGTTCTAGATCAATATATATGTAAATTTAAAATAAAATGTTTAAATAATTAATACTTAATTAAATTTCAATTGCTTTAAGAAAAGAAAATAAATTATAATATAATATTCAATTTGTTTAAAACATTAGAAAAATGCAATTACTCATTTGATTTTAACACTTATTTAACTTCATTTTTTTACAACTATTTAAATTTTAATCAATTCAAGAAAAGATAATAAATTATAATATGATATTCAATTTATTTAAAACATTAAAAAACAATATAATTACTTATTTGATCTTAATACTTAATTAATTTCATTTGCTTCAGGTACAAGAAAAAAAAATCTAATCTAAAAATTCAATTTGTTTAAAATATTTTTTAAAAGTATTACTTATTTGATTTCTTAAAAAAAGAATATTATAAAAGAAAAAAAAAGGAAAGGAAAGCAAGGCAAGGAAAAGGAAAGGAAAGAAAAAAAAAGCGAAATTTACGTTCCAATACAATTATTTATTTGATTTTAATACTTAATTAATTTCAGTTGCTTCAGGTACAAGAAAAAGAAATAGAATAAGGAAAAGGAAACGAAAAAAGAAAAAAAAAATACAAAATTTTCGCTCCATCCAACTCAAACACAAAACCTTCTATATTCTTTCCTTTCTTTTTTGTTCCTTCTATTTGTGTATGTTAGTGATAAGAAGAAGAAATGTTTATAAGATTGTTGGTTTGGTCCAGTTTACCAGATTATCAAAAGTTTTTATATATGATTTTGTTCTTATTAATTTTCATGAAGAAAGAATTTACTATGAGAAAAGGAAAAAAAGAAACATTTTCCAATAAGGGTATTTATGAATTTTTTTTAAAGTTCAAGAGTATTAATGAAACTGAAACTTAACGATTTCCATCAAAAATTTAACGGCAAGGGTATTTTTTAAACATTTTTTAAAGTTCAGAGGTATTTTTGAAACTTTTTAAAGTTCAGGGACATTTTTGAAACAAACCCCATAGTTCAGGGGTATTTTTTATAATTTAGCCAAAATTATTGGGTGATCCCGGTGCAATGCTCTGGGTAGTTTTACACCGTTTGGATGTAAGAGAGAGAAATTGTAGAAATACCTCGATTTTGACGGTTACTAGGAGGCAGACAAATTTGAAGATCTCCAAACTCATGTGTGAACCTGTTACACCGGCCACAAGAGTTACGAAAGATTGTCGACGATTTATGTCTTTGCTGAACTATTTATGTATAAATGTATTTAACTTATGTACAACGATAGGTTTTCATATGAACAAATTTATTTTAACATTATTATGTAACTTTTTTTTCCTTTTTAATGATAAATTGCAAACTCAATTTTATAATGCTTTGAGTTCATTTAGCAAAAAAACAAAAAATGTGAAGAATCTAAAAACAATTAAAAAAAAAACTCCCGAAGCATTTCTTAACAGGTGTCACTAGATTTTTCTGCCGACGCAACAAGAGGAGTGTCGAGAAAGAAGATTTCTGCTGACGCACTTGAAATCTGCATCAGCAGAATATCTGTCGACTGGTTTACTTCGACGTTCATCCCGATATATGCTCAGAAACGCATTGGGAGAGCCTTTGTCAATGTGTTTTTCAATTTCTACCGACATTGGTACGCGTTGGGAAAGGGTCAAATTCCTATAGTGAGATATACATCCAATGGGTGTAAAACTATCCAGAACATTACATCGGGAACACCTAATAATTTTTCCTTGTCCACGCCTCTATTTGGAGAAGTCAAAATCGATAAATCTCAATTACCATGAAAACTGAAGCAATGGAAACTTTAACCTCAAGCACACTTTCAAACTTCTTACACATTGAGTTGATAAATAGTAAGTTAATTCAAATTATTGATTTTCAAGAGTTAAGAGAATAAAATATCATTAAAAAAATACTTTAGTGTCAAATCTTATTACAAGGTCATCTCTGTCTAATGTGGTAGACACTCTTATAATTATATTTTTTAAAAAATATTAGATTTCTATATAATTATTAACACAAAACCTCCAAAATTTAACATCAATCACATCGTGTGGTTGTATCAAATTGATCATTGTGGACACAAAGGGCAAAATGTATTAGAGTATATTACTCCCCAAATTGTTGCCTTATTTCATGCCCTTAATTTATGCCTTTGATTGTAAATTAATTGCTGTATTATTAGCTGTACATTGTCCTTTCTTGTATTCTCTCCTGTGTATAAATATACTCTTCCTCAAGTAATGAAGAAATGTCAATCACACATCTCTCTCTTGTGTATTTCTATATGGTATCAGAGCAATAAACAACTCTTACCTCCTTTTTTTTTTTCACCGGTTTTCTTCTGTTCAGCAACAATTTCACAGCAGCATCTTCTCCTTTGATCCGGTTATCATCCCTTTTTTTCTCCAATGGCTAACACAACAGCTTCATCCTCTGCAACATCGCCCCTGTTTCTTCTATAAAATATTTGCAACCTCGTGCCGCTCCGCTTGCATTCAACAAACTATGTTTTATGGAAATTTCAAGTCTCCTCCATCTTGAAGGCCCATTCGTTATTTGGGCATATTGATGAAACGCTCCCAAAACCTCCGCAATATGTTCGTTCTTCTGTTGGTACAATTACAACTGAGGTCAGTACTGATTATATTGAATGAGTCTCTCGTGATCAGGCTCTAATTACGTTAATCAACGCAACCCTATCTCCTTCTGCTCTTGCTCATGTTGTTGGTGTTGTTTCCTCAAAAGATTTGTGGTCTTCTTTAGAAAAACATTATTCTTCAAAAACAAGATCTACCATTCTTGACTTACGATCTACTCTATATACGATAAAGAAACTTCCATCTGAATCTGTTGAAAAATATACTTGTCGAATTAAAGAACTTGTTGACAAGCTTGCCGCAGCTTCCATTAAAATCGAAGATGAAGAAATTTTAGTTCATACCTTGAACGGGCTTCCTGTTGAGTTTAATGCTTTTTGCACCTCTATTCGGACTCGAAGTGGCTCTGTCTCTCTGGAAGAACTTCATAATCTCCTTGCTGCCGAAGAAAAAACGCTGCAACAGACCGTATCTGCTGATCCCTTTCCTACCGCCATGGCTGCTGTAAAATCCTCATTCACAAACCCTAGTAATCGAGGAAGAGGAAGACGCAATTTCAATCGTGGGTGTGGGTTTCAGGTGGCCCACACTCGAGTCCAGCATGCGGCCAGCAGTCCCGTTCCAATTTCAGATCCAATACGTGTCAAACACCAGCGTTCGGGTCAAATTTCGGATCCAATTATGGGTATGCTTCAAATTTCGGGTCTGGCAGCATTTTAGGCCCTCATTCTTCAAATTTTGATTCTGGATTCAGTTCTGGACGCATCTTCTGTCAAATATGCTCCAAATCTGGGCATGGAACCCTTTATTGCTACAACAGGATGAACTTTTCATATCAGGGTCGTCATCCACCGGCTCAATTGGCTGTTATGGCGGTAAATTCTATGAATTCGCAGACTCAAAATGAAAATTCTAACACTTTTTGGTTATCTGGCAGTGGCTGCAATGTTCACATGACAAATGACCTGACAAATCTCAATCTCTCTAACAATTACAATGGAGAAGAATCTGTCACAGTGGGTAATGGCCAACCTCTAAATATCCAAAACACAGGCAATGGTACTCTTTCTACCTCTTCTCACACTTTTAATCTTTCCAAAATTCTTCATGCTCCTGACCTTGCAGCCAATCTTTTATCAGTTCATAAATTTTGCCTTGATAATAATTGTATTTTTTATCTTTGACACTGTTCGGTTCCTAATTCAAGATAAAGTCTCTAGCAAAACTTTATACACTGGTGAAAGTATCAATGACCTATATCCCATACCAAGTCCATCTACGCTATCTTCTGATCTGCACACCAAAAACTTTAATTTTATGGCAAAACAGGAGTGTTCTCTGTGGCATCATCGGTTTGGTCATCCCGCTCCCAAAATATTACGCTCTAGTTTGTATCGTCTTGGTCTTTCTTTATCTACTTCTCTTTCTACTTGCGAATGCATTAGTTGTTTGAAAGGTAAAATGTCTAAACTTTCTTTTCCTATGTCTCTTTCATTTTCCATTGCACCTCTAGAACTTATTCATAGTGATGTATGGGGACCTTCCCCTATTACTTCTCTTAATGAATATCGTTATTATGTTAGTTTTATAGATGATTTTAGCAAAATCACTTGGTTTTTTCTTCTTTCTTATAAATCTGATGTTCATACTATTATCCTCAAATTTGTTCCTTTTGTAGAAAATCTATTATCTACAAAATTAAAAAATTTTCGTTCTGATGGTGGTGGCGAATTTTGCAATTCTTCTACGCTTTCTTTCTTTAATTCTAAAGGAGTTTTGCATAAAAAAAATCTTGTCCATATACACCAGAACAAAATGGGGTTGCTGAGCGTAAACATCGTCATATAGTTGAAACTGCCATGTCTCTTCTTTTTCACTCTTCTGTTCCTTTAGAATTTTGGCCCTATGCCTTTTCAACTACAGTTTTTCTAATAAACCGTATGCCTACTTCTTCTCTTAACATGTTATCTCCTTTTGAGAAACTTTTTGGTTACACTCCTGATTTACATCATTTAAAAGTTTTTGGGTGTGCATGTTATCCTTTGTTGAAACCTTACACCAAGCATAAACTTGAACCTAAAACCTCTCAACATATTTTCCTTGGTTATACTCTTGAATATAAAGGATATATATGTTACAATCCTGTCACCAAAAAACCCATTGTCTCTCGTCATGTTCATTTTCAGGAAACAACATTTCCTTTTGCCAAACCTTCAGATCCTCCTAATCGTCC